>JAESUZ010001678.1:0-12328 GCA_017311185.1 Proteles cristata cristata
ATTCTTCCTATCCATGAGCATGGAATGTTTTTCCATTTCTCTGTGTCTTCTTCAATGTCCTTCATAAGTTTTCTATAGTTTTCATCATACAGATCTCTTGTATCCTTGGTTAGGTTTATTCCTAGGTATTTTATGGGTTTTTGTGCAATTACGAATGGGATCAGTTTCTTGGTTTCTCTTTCTGTTGCTTCATTGTTGGTGTATAAAAATGCAACTGATTTCTGTACGTTGATTTGTACCCTGCAACTTCGCTGAATTCTTGGATCAGTTTTGGTAGGCTTCTGGTGGAGTCTGTTGGGTTATCAATGTAGAGTATCATGTCGTCTGCGAAAAGTGAAAGTTTGACTTCCTCTTTGTCAATTCTGATGCCTTTTATTTCCTTTTGTTGTCTCATGGCTGATGCTAGGACTTCCAGCACTATGTTAAACAACAGTGGTGAGAATGGACATCCCTGTCGTGTTCCTGATCTCAAGGGGAAAGCTCTCAGTTTTTCCCCATTGAGGATGATGTTAGCTGAGGGCTTCTCATAAATGGCTTTAATGATGTTTAAGTAAGTTCCTTCTATCCTGACTTTCCCGAGGGTCTTTATTAAGAAGAGATGCTGTATTTTGTCAAATGTTTTTTCTGCATGTATAGATAGGATCATATGGTTTTTATCTTTTCTTTTGTTGATGTGATATATCACATTGTCTGATTTGTGAATATTGAACCAGCCCTGTAACCCAGGAATGAATCCCATTTGATCTTGGATAATTCTTTTTATGTACCATTGCATTCGATTTGCAAGTATCTTGTTGAGGATTTTTGCATCTATTCATCAAGGATATTGGCCTATAATTCTCTTTTTTTTGCTGGGTCTCTGTCTGGCTTGGGAATCAAAGTGATGCTGGCTTCGTAAAATGAGTCTGGAAGTTTTCCTTCAATTTCTATTTTGTGGAATGGCTTGAGAAGAATGGGCATTAATTTTTTTTTAATGTCTGGTAGAATTCCCCAGGGAAGCCATCGGGCCCAGGGCTCTTATTTGTTGGGAGAGTTTTGATAACTGGTTCGATTTCCTCACTAGTTATGGATCTGTACAGGTTTTCTATCTCTTCCCATGTGAATTTTGGTAGCTTGTGTGTGTTTAGGAATTTGTCCAGTTCTTCTAAGTTGTCCAATTTGTTGGCATATAATTTTTCATAGTATTCCCTGATAATTGCTTGTATTTCTGAGGGGTTGGTTGTAATCCATTTTCATTCATGATTTTGTCTATTTGAGTGCTCTCTCTTTCCTTTTTGAGAAGCCTGGCTAGAGGTTTGTCAATTTTGTTTATTTTTTCAAAAAACCAACTCTTGGTTTCATTGATCTGTTCAACTGTTTCTTTGATTTCTATATTGTTTATTTCTGCCCTGATTTTTATTATTTCTCTTCTCTTACTGGGTTTGGGGTGCTCTTGTTGCTGTCCCTCTAGTTCCTTTAGGTGTGCTGTTTGACTTTGCACTTGTGCTTTTTCTGATTTCTTGAAATAGGCCTGGAGTGCAATGTACTGTCCTCTTAGGACTGCCTTTGCCGCATTCCATAGAGTTTGGATTGTTGTTTTTTCTTTTTCATTTGTGTCCATATATTTTAAAATTTCTTCTCTAATTGCCTGATTGGCCCATTCGTTCATTATTAGGATGTTCTTTAACCTCCACATTTTTGGAGGTTTTCCAGACTTCTTCCTGTGATTGATTTCAAGTTTCATAGCATTGTGATCTGAAAGTGTGCATGGTATGATCTCAATCCTGTTATATTTATTGAGGTCTGCTTTATGACCCAATATGTGATCTATTTTGGAGAATATGCCACACGTACTTGAGTAGAAAGGGAATTACATTGCCTCAGGATGTAGAGTTCTAAATATATCTGTCAAATCCATCTGGTCCAGTGTGTCATTCAAGTCCATTGTGTCTTCAGTGATTTTCTGTCTAGTTGATCTCTCCATTGCTGTAAGTGGAGTATTAAAGTCTCCTGCTATTAGTACATTCTTATCCATAAGAGTGTTTCTGTTTGTGATTGTTTTATATATTTAGGTGCCCCCATATTTGGTGCGTAGACATAATTGTTAGCTCTTCCTGATGGATAGACCCTGTAATTATTATATAATCCTCTTCTTCTTTACTTTAAAGCCCAGTTTGTCTAATATAAGTATAGCTACTCCAGCTTTCTTTTGACTTCCAGTTACTCTAGCTCAAATTTTATTGCGGTCATATCCAAGGATATTGCAATAAAGGATGGATTTATCTGTTATTTTGAGAAAATAAAATCCTTTGTTATATTAGGAAGTCATTTGGAGGCAATTACGAAGAGAAAGTGATTTTATTAAAACAAAAAACATCAAGGCCAACTTCCTACAGGCTATATTGTCCATTCATCCTCTTGAATATATGTGTTTCTGATTTCTCTTCACAATGGTCAGACTGATCACTGATGTGGAAACAGACCTTACTTCTCTCAACTGGCTTTTGTCAAACAGTGAATGAATCTAGGTCATCTCTCTTGGAGATAGTGCTGTATCTCTGTGGATTAGAGAGAAAAAGCCCAACGGTATGACAAAAAATTCAACTGTCTAAGTTAAACTAAGTATCTTTTAACTTCATCACAATTTTATAAGTGTATATTTCCTATAAAAAGGAGAAGGAAAGATTCCTTTACCACAGATCTCCTGGGGTGATTCATTTTTCCTAAACACATAATTATTATCAGCTATCATTTACCCACTGATTAAATATTCAGAAGGTCCCCTCCCCAATTAAATCCCATAAAGCACAGAAGAAAATGGCCAAATAATTATCTGATCTAAGGATAAATAAAAGTTTTCTAACTTTAAAGTAACAAAAAAAATCAAGTAGAAGCTGCAGTAGATTTGCCTACATAACAATATAAGACTTCTACTCTTCAAATTTAGAAATAATACAGTAAACCAGAATACTATATGCAAGAAATATGAGGAAAAAATTAAAATATTCAATTTACAAAGAGCTCACAGGAATTAAAATGCTTTCAATAAATGAAGGAAAAGTTATACTTTGAAATTCTTCCAATATAAAAATGAAAATTGGTGGTAAATTTTGGAAAAAACTAGTCAATGCTACTGGTAAAAAAAAAATGTAAACTCATGTGGTAATTTTTTTGTTTCAAAATAGCCCAGGTTTTTAAATAAGCATATGCTTAATACTAGTGAAGGTACATTTAAAAAATCTCTCCTTCACTGTAGTTAGAAATAGGGACTGCTGCCACCTTTTTGGGAGGACAATTTGATATGTTACAAAAGTCTTAAAAATATTAATTCCCCTTTTCCTGATGATTCTACTTCTCTGTGTATATCCTAAAAAAAATAATCAGAAACATATTTTCTGAACATATATTATGCATAATAATGTTCATCAACATAGTATTTATATCAATTTGCAATGCAAGGGGACCTAAATTATACATCATTTTATTGGATTATAAACTAGAGTCAATGGATTCTTATATATTTATTGAAATTATTTTAGAGAAAAAATTTAATGGGAAGCTGCTTAGTATTTATTTTTATGGAAAAAGTATATAAATCATTATAAAATATTTTTAAAATATGCAAAATCATATCTAAAACATGGAAATAAATGTGCTAAAATATTAACAACCTCTGGGAAACAGGATTATAAGTGACTGTTATGTTCTTCTTTATGTTTCTCTAGGAGTGTAATAATATTATCTAAAAAATACTACTAAAAACACTGGAAGAACCTTTCTGCTTTCTGTCTTTAACTCTTCCTCACATCATAAGGAAATATCCATTTCTCTTTGAGTTAAAAGTTGCTCCTTTACATAGTTATAGAAATAAGCATTTCTTATATTTCTACTCATAATACTGCGCTTTACACTAGGTAAAGGTCCTCTTAATTCCTATCTCTTGAATATGAGTTTCCAATTTAGGAAGTCAAACGGGATTCTAGAGGGTAGAAAAAGTACTGTCATATATAAAATTGTTCTAGAAACTCACAAAAGAATAGAATGCTATAAGAAATAAAATATTGATAAAAAGTATTGCAGGAATAAAAATGGCATTTTTCTTCTTGCATTGCTGGTTTAGGATGGCCTGAGTTGGGATGGCTTGTCTCTGTTCTGTGTAATCTCTCATCTTGCATCAGTGTAGACCAGATTTGTTTTTATTTTTCAGGCTTAAGCCCAAAAGGGATAGCAGAAGTAAGACCATTTGTGGCACTGAGCTCAGAATTGACATACTGTCATTTCTACTTCATCCCAATGGGAAGTCATCCCAAGCCTAGTCAGATTTAGAGAGAGGGGAAACAGATTCCATATCTTAGTAAGAATAGCTACAAAAATCTCACTTTGAAGACATCAGGAGAGTGAAGAATTGTGTGTTCTTTTCCAAGCCACCACATTAGTTTATGACATCTAGTCCCAAACACCCCATTTTACCCAAAAGTATGATTAACCACGTTTAAAAGATCTGACAGCCAGGCAACAGATATTCCCTATAATCCATAGCAAAAAATAGAAGTCTGCACCTTAAAAAGTTTTAGCAAGGACATCATATACAACTGAGGTCATGAGTATCTCCTCCTAAACTCCATTCTTCTTTGCAAACCTGATTTCCTTTTTTCTAAAACAGTAATTGGAAAATCTTGCCTTTATTTTATTTTATTTTATACTTGCATTTCATTTTTATCAAAGCAGTACTTGCACATGGTTTAACAAGTCAAGTAGCATTTAGAGGCTTTTTAGCAGGAACATGTGGGTGGCTCAGTTGGTTAAGCATGCGACTTCAACTCAAGTCATGATCTTGTTGTTCTCGAGTTTGAGCCTCACATTGAGCTCTGTGCTGACAGCTCAGAGCCTAGAGCTTACTTTGGATTCTGTGCCTCCCACTCTCTCTGCCCCTCCCACTTGCACTCTGTCTCTCCCTCTTAAAAAGAAATAAACATTTAAAAAATAGAAGATTTTTAACAAAAAATCCCTTATTTCAAACCTCCTGTTCCCACCCACAAGCACACAAGGCAGTCACATTTCCTAGAAGTAACCTTTTTATACAGTTTTATTTTGCTATTTCTTCTCCTTTGGAAATAATATGCATATAACATTTTAAAAATCCATCCATGTAAGACACTAGATATCATGGCAAACAAAATAATGAATTCACAAAGACAATCGTCCTAATTCCTGGAACCTGTGAATTTGTCACTTTACATGGCAAAAGGGACTTTGCAGATGTCATTAAGGTTAAGGACCTTGAGACTGGGAGATTATCCTGAGTTAACTGGGTGGGCCCAATCTGATTACACGAATCTCTAAAAGTGTAAGAAGAAGGCAGAAGAGGGTATTAGAGAGATGGATGTGAGAAAGAACCCGTAGCACTACCCTCTGTTCTCCCCAACACACCACTGCTAGTTTTGAAGAGAGGCAGCCATAAGCCAAGGAATGTGGTGACATCTGGAAAGTGGGAACAGCCTTAAGCTCACAACCAGTAAGAAAACAGGAACCTTGCTTCTATAATTGCAAGAAACTGAATTTTGCCAATAACTCAAATGAGCAGAAGATGGGTTCTTCCCTAGAGCCTATAGAAAGAAATGTAGACTGCTAATACCTGGATTTTAGTTCATTGAGACCCATACTGGACTTTGGAGCTTAGAACTGTAAGATAATAAATTTTATTGTTTTAAGCTACTGCATTTGTGGTCAAGTTGTTGGAGCAGCAGTAGAAGACTCCTATAGGTATTGACTTGCTTCTCAAATAGATGAGGACTTTAGCTCTTTTAATTCATGCATTGTCTCCTCTCCTGATCCCATATTAGTTATACCACAATTTTTAGTTGTTTATATTTTATATTTTAAAAATTATTGCATTGTAAAGAATGTTCACACCTGAACCAAGAAATGTACAATGATTAAATTTTCTATCACATAAAACTCTTCCTCTGTCAAACTTCACCTCCCACCAACACACACACACACACACACACACACACACACACACACACTTTCTGGCATTAATACTTATTATTTTGGTCTGTTTTCCCTCTTTAGCTTATAAACTTTAGAAATTTAGTTCTCATAGTTCTGGAAATTGAGAAATTTGAGATTAACATGCCAGCATGATTGCATTCTAGTGAGATCCCTTTTCCCGGCTCATAGCCAGGGCCTTCTTGCTGTGTTTTCACATGGTAAAAAAAGACAAGGGATCTCTCTGGAGCCTCTTTTTTTAAAAAAAAAAGTTTTTTCATTTATTTTTAGAGAAAGAAAGAGCACAAGTTGAGGCAAGAGCGGTAGAGAGGGATAGAGAGAGAATGCCAAGCAGGCTCTATACCACCAGCATGGATCCCAATGCAGGGCTCGAACCCACAAATCGTTAAGATCATGACCTGAGCCGAGGTTGGATGCTTAACTGACTGAGCCACCCAGGCGCCCCGGGAGCCTCTTTTATACCATTTATGAGTCCAGCTCTTACTACCTAAACACCTTCTAAAGGCCTTACCCCCCTAATACTATCACATTGAGCATTAAGATTTCAACATATCCATTTTACGGAGATACATTCAGATCATAGCATTCCACCCATGGCATCCCGAAATTCATGTCCTTCTCGCATGTCATCAATTCAAGTCTAAGTCTAAAGTCTTATCTAAATATCATCTAAATCAGATATGGGTGAAACCATTCATCTTAATTCAAATTGCTCCAAATGTGAACCTGTGAAATCAAACATGCTGTGTGCCTCCAGAACACAAAGGTGCAACAGGTATAGAATAAAGACTCCGATTCCAAAAACAATAAATTGTATTCCCACCACACACAATAATAAATAAATAATTATGTGATATGATAGAGATTATAGGGGAGGAAAAGGTTTTTCTCTACATTTTTAGGTTCTGTTGGCTAGTCTACTAATTGACATAAGACTAACAGGAGAAAAACAAATTTCATTACCCATCTGTGAAAGCCCAATAAAAAAAAATAAGATCCATAGGCAGTGAGGCATTTGAGGTTTATGTGCCATCCTGAGCTAAGGAGAAGTGGGTAGAGATCTGAGATTTCAAAAGGTAGGATGAAAATTTACAGGAAGATAGGAAGAGCAAATGTTTGGTAAATATTTGCCATACCAAGCAGAGACAACGGAACATAGAAAAGAATTTGATCTTCAAGCTCTGCTGAAGCTTCCCCACCGCTTACCACACCTAACCCATATTCTTTGCAGTTACATCTCTAGTGATAGTTTTCTTCTTAGACCAGGCTATTTAAATTATTTTAGAGAGTTAAGCGGTAAATAAAACCTCTTGATGAGTCTTTTGAGGCTTGATTGACTTCAGCTAAAAGTAATCTACAGACTAAAGTGGCACATTTTAGGGAGGCTCATTCTGAAAGCTTTTAAAGTGCTAACACCACAATGCCAATTATATTAAAATATATAAATGTATCAAATCAAATTGTTGTATACCTTAAAATTACACAGTATTATATGTCAAATATATTTCAATAATTTTAAAAGTAAAAAAATACATAAGAGAGAAGTAGGGAAGAGGAAAGGGGTAACAGGTCCTGAACAAGTCCAAAACCTTAAGGTCCATTGAGGCTGCAGTCCTGTCTTCTGGATACACGGAGGTGGGAGTTGGGCCCCCAAGGTTCTTGGTTGGCCCCACTCCCAAGTTTTGCTGGGCACACATACTGGTCATGGGTAGGAGTCCGGTGCCTGTGGCTTTCTCAGGGAACAATCACACAGGTGGCTCTACAGATTTGAGGTCTCCAGTGTGCCCCCACCTGTGTGGATCCACTGTGACCTAGTGTGGGCGCTGATCCTGCCACCACAGTAACCCTCTGCCAGTGTTGTATGCCTGCAGCCTTGTGTAGCTCCATCCTTTGAAATCCAGATTGAGACAGCCATACCCTGGGACTTTGCTGGGCACAGCAAAACCTGTACCTGAGGTGGTCAGGTACATGGTGCTAGAATTCAGGGAATGGAGCCTTAATGTGAGGTGGCATCTGGCAGAATCAGCCTCTTTTTAAAAATTTTAAATTCCAGTATAGTTAACATACAGTGTTATATTAGTTTCAGGTATACCATATTTCCATACATCACCCATTGCTCTTCATGACAAATGCACTTCTTTATCCCCATCACCTATTTCACTCAACCCCCTATCCACCTTCCCTATAGTAACAATCAGTTTGTTCTTTATAGTTAAGAGTCTGTTTCTTGGTTTCTCTCTCTCCCTCTTTATTTCTTGTGCTCACTTGTTTTGTTTTTTAAATGCCACATATAAGTGAAATCATATGGTATTTGTCTTTCACTGACTGACTTATTTTGCTTAGCATTATTCTACCTCCATCCATGTCATTGCAAATGGCAAGATTTGATTCTTTTTTTATGACTAATATTCCATTGTATATATATATATATATATATATATATATATATATATATATATATATATATATACACACCACCTCATCTTCTTTTTTTATGCATTCACACGGTCGATGCCTACTTCTGGGCTGTTTCATACTCATATTGTAAATAATGCTGCTATAAACATTGGGGTGAATGCATCCTTTTGAATTAGTGTTTTTGTATTCTGTGGGTAAATACCCGGTAGTACAATTGCTGGATCATAGAGTAGTTCCATTTTTAACTTTTTGAGGAACCTCCATGCTGTTTTCCACAGTGCCTGTACCAGTTTTTATTCCTACCAACAGTGCAACAGGCTTCCTTTTCTCTACATCCTCACCAACACCTGCTGTTTCTTCTCTTTTTTTACTTTAACCATTCTGACAGGTGTGAGGTGATACCTCATTGTAGTTTTGATTCGCATTTCCCTGATGATGAGTGATGCTGAAGGTCTTTTCATGTATCTGTTGGCCATCTATATATATCTTCTTTGGAGAAAAAGTCTGTTCATGTCTTCTGCCTATTTTTTAATTGGGTTATTTGTATTTTAAGTGTTGAGTTTTATATGTATTTATATATTTTGGATATTAACTCTTTATTGGATATATCATTTACAAATATCTTTTCCCATTTAGTATGTTGCCTTTTAGTTTTGTTGATTGTTTCCTTTGCTGTGCAGAAGCTTTTTATTTTGATGAAGAGTATATAGGCAAAGACAAACATTTTGAAATGAGGAAACATTGCTAAATCTAGTATATTTCATGATTTATAAGAAATAAAACTCTGAATTTCTTTTAAACTGGAAAATATCAGTCTAAATCAGATATTCATTATATATTGCATATACGAACCCTCTTGCCTATTGGCCAAGGTCATTTAAACTTGGTATTTTCAGATATAACAAATAAAACACTTGAGCTAGAATATCATTTTAGTAGTGAAAAAACATGAGTGGGATAATCACATAGGTGAAATAATCTATTTCAGGAGACATAAAAGGTCATCCATTCTGGCATTTTATGGCAATAAGTGAATACTGTAATTATTAAAACTTCAAAAATCATTTCATTCTCTCTATTGCTTAAAGGCTCATTCATATATTCCCTGGGACATGAAAAATTAGGCAATTTCCCCTCATCCTGACCTTTTTAAAAACATGTAACATCTATTGCACCATTTTCCTTCATCATCAAATTCATCACTGTTGAACACATCAGAATCATCAGAAAATATTTTTATAGATCAGAAAGCAAAGTGTATACATTCTAGGAACTTCTAACCTTTTCAGTGAATACTGTTACATGGATCAAAATATCTAAATAGTGGGGCATCTGGGTGGCTCAGTCGGTTAAACATCCAACTTCGGCTCAGGCCATGATCTCATGGTTCATGGGTTCAAGCCCGAAATCAGGCTCTGTGCTGATGGCTCAGAGGCTGAAGCCTGCTTTGGTTTCTGTGTCTCCTTCTCTCTCTTAGCCACACCCCCCCAACCTGTACTCTGTCTCTCTCAAAAATAAATAAACATTTAAAAATATTTAAATTGTAAATTACAAATGCATAAAGGATAATCTTACATTCACATCCAGTTCAACAAAAGAATAAGTGCATCAACAAAGAGGCATGAAGATCTGAAAGATGATAGTATATTTAGGAACAAGTGAATGCTTGGATGGCTGGAGATCAAGGATGAGGCAGAAGATGAGGCTGGGAACTTAAGTAGGGACAAAGCATAAATATTCTTAAACCATACTGAAAAGTTGGGGTTTTATCTGGCAGTATTTGGGAAATCTATTGTATTGGGTTACCATGTATAGTAACACAATCAGATTTGCCTTTTAGAAAGATTATTCCAATATCGTTGTATTATATTAGATGGATTGGAGTTAAGAATGAGTGGAGGCAGGAAAGCCAACTGGACAGTGGTAGCAATAGGCCACATGAGAGATGATCAGAGAGAGAGAAGGTGGGGGCAGAAGGTGGATTTGAAGAAAAGAGTGGCTTGGATATACACTGTAGAATTAAAAATGATGGGACATGATGAGGTCAGCAATTTGTATTAGACACCATATATCATTCAATGCATCCACAGTGTGTTCATCCTGTGTCATTATCAGTTCTGCCTCCTCCTCTTCATTCCTCACTCCAGACAGGTGCACCTGTTTTATTTTCCATCTATGGTTCTAGCTTCCTCTAATCCTTTCTCAGACTTGGCTGCACATTGACTGTACATTTAGTCATGAGGAAAGCTTTAAAAAAAATACTGTTATATGAGATTCTGATGTAAGTGATGTGGGATGTGACCTGGGAATTGGGATTTTTTAAAAAATTATCTAGTAATTCAAAGTGCAGCCAAGGCTGCCAGACACTGATATACTTTATGGTTTGTGGTATAAGCTAAAGACTTGTGAGGCCTCTGCCATTGGTTTCTTAAGGTTCTTCCAATTCAATCATCACTTGCCTGAGGTTTTACCATCTCATCTTTCTTTAATTTACTGATATCACTTTACCTTTTCACTGACTTTGACTTTCCTATCAATTTCTACTCTAGCCCTCTGATATGTCAGTCTTAGCTGCAAGAAAGAAAAAAAAAAGACTAATTGAGACAGCAAACGAACTTAGAGCATACAGCAATTTCCCATGAGAGGTGGAGAACCAAGTCTGGAGTCAAGATCAATGTCCAAAATAAAATTTCAAAATTGGCCCTGTGAAGATATGGCTATTATTGTCACTAGACACAGACACAATGGATTGCATAGCCAAACCACTAATGCTGGACACTACACTATTGCTTGGAGCTATGGCTACAGCTACCCATAGAAAGTATATGTAGCTTTGTCTGCACATGAATGAATTACCTATTTTCCATGCTTCTTTGTCAATTAGTTTCAGAGTCTGGAGAGGGTACAAATGATTGGGAAGCCTGTGGCCACACACTAGCAGCCATGGAGGCTGGGAAAGTGTTTGGGATTTTTGGCTTCTGTAGTGGTAGGAAAACTCAGTGGTAGTGCTCATATGTAGGGGTTTCCCATAAATAGGAAAGAATTTCAAGTCCTTTCTAAAGAAGTAAAAAATGATAGTGTTTTTGTTTTGTTTTGTTTTGTTTTGTTTACCACTCTTCCCCTTCATTGCATAGGTATTCCTGCTTTCTGGATTTCTACAAAACTATTTTCTTAAAACCTATCACATGAATAGGCATTTTGTACCTATTACATGTGCCTACAACTTCTCCTTTCACTAGTAAGACCTATATAGGCTTTAATTACAATCTTCTATAGCTCTTCATTGAACTCATTTATATGGGGTGGGGGGTCTTTCTTCTGGGTTGCATATTCTCAGCTCTAGTATGATGTTTGTTGAATCAATGTGTCAGGCCTTGATTTAGAAACACTAATTCATTGATTAACAGGCTTTAACTCTTCTCAAGGACTTCAGGTTAGTATTTTATAACTATTATTGATTGCCATTATTGCCCTGATTTTTCACTTTTCTCTGTATTTAGTTCCTTTTCCATGTGATGTTGCTATCCCTCTCACTAAAGGAATAGGTTTTTTTAATGTCTATTTATTTATTTTGAGAGAGAGAGAAGAGGAGGGGCAGAAAGAGAGGGAAAGAAACAATCCTAGGCAGGCTCTGTACTGTCAGTGCAGAGACCAGTGTGAGGCTCATACTCACAAACTGTGAGATCGTGACCTGAGCCAAAATCAACAATTAGATGCCCAACCAACTTAGCCATATAAGGCATCCCCAAAGGAAGAGTTTATATTTCCCTTTCCCATTTGACTTTGGACTCAGCCATGTGACTTTCTTTGGTCGGTGTAATGGGGTAGACATGATGAAGCATCAGGTCTGAGCTTTAAGAAAGCTCATATATTTCTTTAAGAAATCACATATATTTCTACTCACTTCATTCACCTCTAC
>JAESUZ010001679.1:1200000-1531446 GCA_017311185.1 Proteles cristata cristata
CTGTAAAAAAATATCAACTACAAAGTATAAAACAGATTTTTCAGCCATTTCACAGTTCCTAACATGACTTAATTCTCGCAATGAGAGAAGTAGGTACTCTTGGTAGGCAACTGTTAACCCCATTTTCCTTGGGAAGAAAAAGCAGTGAACTTGCCTACAGGTGTTCAGGAACATTTACCCAGGAACCTTTTAGGTACTGATCCACTTCTGCCACCCTCCACCTGACTGCTGGACGATCAGCAAGGTGGCAAGTACATATGGCGGACAGTCCCTGCTTCTTATCCTTTCTTATGTTGAGTTTTTGCAGCACACTTAATTATAGCGCCCAAACAAATGATGAAAACCTTAAGGACCCTAATAAAATAGATCAATGGGCTATCTTTATACAACACAACTAGCAACCAATTATGATTTAAAATAATTCTGCACAAATCACTTCCAGAAATGTTATGTGACTAAAGAAGAGTGATGACCAAACAAAATCACCAGTGGTAACCAGCACAAATGCAATCACTGCTTTAACAATACCAGATAACAGGGGTCGGCAAGCTTTTTCTGAAAAGAATCCAAAAGTAAGTATTTTGGGATCTGTAGGCCAAGAAGATGAAGGCTATTATGTAGGTACTTACAAAAGAAAGAAAACAAATTTTCACTAATATTTTATCAATGAAATTTGAAATATAACTGAGTATCATTTCTTTGTAATAAAGATCTACTAATGACAGGAATGGAGCTCTTTTAATGAGGGGAGAGAACATTTCACTTAATTGGGGTTCACAGTGTTCCCTATCAATATAGTGCCAATGCTGATCTGTAATGAAAATTGTGCATCTTTCATCTTTAAAAATATCTTTTCACATAGATGTGTTATATGTGTAGTGCTTGAAATACTGGAGAGTTCTACTAGCATCACTGATGCAGCAGTGTAATGCAATAGAACACCACATTCAAATTCTGCTACAACTACTCAAGTCTGCTGCTGCTGCACAGAAACAGCCCTTACGTATTCTCTTACCATGAACAAATGGAAGTGGCTGTGTTCCAGAAAAGTTTTATTTATGGACATTGAAATTTGAGTTTCATATAATTTTCACAGGTCACAGAATATTACTCTCCATTTTATTTTTCCTACAAACATTTAAACATATTTTTTTTAGCTCATGGGCTGTACAAAAATAGGCAACAGGCCAAATTTGGTCCCCGGACCATAGTTTGCCACATGACAGAGAAACAAACCTTTCCAGTTTCCTACTTTCTGAAAGCCAAATAGGTTTCATCAATGAACTTGGTGTCTTGTATTTTAAGAAGAAATCCCACTAAAATTTATTAACAGCCGAGTTTTAAAAAATGAAAACACCAGCCATTAATTCAAAGATACATCCAATCTTGTAATAGCTTTCTGAAACAAGACAATTCTAGGCTTTAAAAATACTTAATAGATTCAATGATAACCTTATGTGGAGACCTGATTGTGAATAGGAGCATGTGCATGACCTCTGAATCTTCAATGTAACTCTTCATAGGGCACTTACTATTACACCAGCCACATTACAGCATTTCTGTTCAAACAACATTTCTTTTAATAATTCTAAACTTGAGTTAATACACAAAATATACTATTTTTTGAGACCAAATCTAAAACTACACATTACCTTTTCCAAAGCAGGCAAGTTATCACTGAGCAAGCTCCAAGAGTCACATATTTATAATACTAAATTATATTCCCAATCACCATGCAATCAATTTTACACTATTCAAATTGGAACACATTTCATCATTCAAGTGGATCCAGAGTTCAACTAATCCTCTGTTCTGACAACCAAATCTTACTTCTAATGAAAAGTCAAGGAAAATAAAGTAGTAATGAAATCTTTCCAGACCTCCGTAAGAACTTCTCTCCTGACTCACTTGACCAGCCCCCTTTCCCTACGAGTGGACTGTGAGTTCAGAAAGGCAGGGTGCATGTCATTGATTCACCTGGCATCTCCCAGTGTCGTTCAAAGAGCTCTGACTATGGGTCATACTCAATAAACGAGTGTGGAACTGCAATGAGCTGGTGGAATTATCATTCACAGAAATGAAAACACAGAGGTTAATCACCCTACTTACGGTTCAGGTTCCACTGTGACAAGAGGCATATCTCTTCTCAGTAAAAATCGGTTCTCCGGAACTGGAGGTATCTCTTCTGGTCGGACCACAGGCTTTTCCCTTTTAGCATTTGAATCAACTGACCTTTTTTCATTGGGATCACTCCTCTCAGAGTAACTTAGAGAGAACAAATTAAGACACCAATTAAAATGTGCAATGTTTGCATTTCACAATATTAAATAATAATATATAATAATAATAATAAATAGTGGGGTGCCTGGGTGGTTCAGCTGATTAAGCATCCAACTTTTGGTTTTGGCTCAGGTCACAATCTCATGATTCATGAAACTGAGCCCCATGTTGGGCTGTGCTGACAGCAAGGAACCTGCTTGAGATTCTCTCTCCCTTCCTCTCTCCCCCCCTCCCTTGCTCACGCACACGTGCGCTCTCTCTCTCAAAATAAATATGAAAAAGTTTTTTTTAATTATAAAACAGCAGCAAAACTATTAATAAGTCGCAAATCTCACTCAAAAAGTGCACAATTTTCACAAAGAACATATAAAACATCAACGGAGTGAAAAAGCCACAGTACTAACACTCTGGTATAAAACTGTCAAATGATCCGTTTTTCTTTTAAGACTTTCAGGAATTTTTTTGTCACCTGCAAATACATAAATCTTTGATATGAAATGTCTGTGCTACCCCTAGATTTGCCAGACGGGATTTGTCAGATTTCAAATGAAAGTAGAAAACAAGAATGCTATCCTTTTTCAACAATAGGTAATAAAACAAATTGCATAAACTTTCCCCATTCCAGGGTGTCTGTGCATTAGGTTAAGACTACCCTGGCATTTCACACTTACCCTTTTGGGCTCATTACATGTTTGTTCCTTGGCTCTTCTGAACTGCTTGCTTCCTTGCGTCTCTTTTTAGAATGCTTAACTTTTGGCCTCCTCTTATGTTTCCTCCTTCTGCTTTTCTCATGTTCAATTTCACTTTCTGAAGAAGATTCTGAAGAGGAAGAGGAATTGGAAGAAGAATCCGAGTCTTCTGAATGAGCTGGTTTCTTCCTTTTTTTCTCAAAAACTTTTAAGAAATATTAACAAAAAATATTAGTACTGCATTTTAGCGTCTACCTTTCAGAGTAAAAAATAATAACACAAAACATGCTTTATAACAGCAAACTAAAGACAAAATTTAAGTAAACGTTTTTTCGTGTTGATAATACAATTTGCTGGTGAGACAGTAAGGTAACAAAGCCACTGCCCTTATGAAGTCAATATTCTAGCTGGACCAGATAAGAAAATAAGTAAATAACAGCATAATATGACAAATGAAAAGTGCTAGAAAACAAACACCAAAAAAAAAAAAAAAAAGGGTAAAGCGAATAGGGAGAGATGGGCAGTAATTTAAGATAACATTCAAACAAAGACTTGGAAGAAAGTGAGGTATGGGTCATGCAGTTATCTGGATGGAGAGTGTTCCAGAAAGAATGGACAGCCAGAACAAAGTCCTTGTGCTTGGCATGTCTGGGTAAAGGTCAATATGGCTGGGAGGACAATGGATGAGGGGAAAGAGGTGAGAGCAAGAGGAGAGAACAGACTGCCTTACAAACCAAGTAAAGACTTTAGCTTTGGTAGACTGAGAAGGGAAGCCCTAAGAGAAGATCACTCTGGTTGCTATTAACAGACAACACAAAGTCAAGGGTACAGGAGGGAGACCAGTTAGGAATTTACCGCTGCTAAGAAGAGATTATAAGAAAGACAGAGGCAAACTGAATAGTTATGAGGCTACTGCAATAATCCAAGTAAGAGGCAGTGGTGGTTTGGACAAGGCTGTAACATGGGAAGTAAAAAGAAGTAAGATTTGATAAGATTTGTTGATGGCTTGGATAAAGGTATGATACAGAGGCATCAAGGTTACTGGTATATGTACTATTCGAATGGCCTTTTCCACTGCTAAAGTTCAGGAGGTTATCTTTAAGCTATAATCTTTGCCATGTTTTACCAGTATCCTAGCTCCCCTCCACTCACCCAAAACTCTTACCATCTTTTGTTGATTTTGTGGCAAGCACCCCACAGTCAATAACTCGCACATCTGCATAAGGTCTGCTTGCAGCATCAGTTTTCAGATTTTCAATCTGTTCAATTACTTCAAAACCAGAAATAACCAATCCAAAGACGACATGCACTCTGTCACAATACAAATTCAGGAAAGAATTGGTCTGATGACAATTAAGCCGTAATCAGTAATCAAGACAACTGTCATAAGTGACACGTCTACAGACCTAAATATAAAAGCAAAGGGTTTGATGAATGAAGCAACTAGAAGGGAATTAAAACTTGACATCTGCTTCATAAAGCAGAAAAATTAAAAACACGACTCTGGGGCGCCTGGGTTGCTTAGTCAGTTAAGCGTCCGGCTTTTGCTTAGGTCATGATCTTGCGGTTCGTGGGTTTGAGCCCCGCGTCAGGCTCTGCGCTGACTGCCAGCTCAGAGCCTGGAGCCTGTTTCAGAGTCTGTGTCTCCCTCTCTCTCTGACCCTCCCCTGCTCATGCTGCCTCTCTCTCTCTCTCTCCTAGAAATAAATTTAAAAAATGAAAACACGACTCAAACCAGGCCTTCATTTTCTGCTTAAAACAATATTTCTTAACTATTTTATGATGAAGAATCTGAGAACAATCAGATTGCACTTGATACTCAGAAACCATGGCTACAGGTCACTCAAGACAGCATGGCTGAGAAGTCTACCCATGGGCCCAGATTCAGTGGCCATATCACACTAACTAACCTGTGATCCTTAAGGAGAGGCTTGGCTGTCAGAGACTAGCTCAGAGATCAAGAGCACCCCCTAGAGGCTCATCCATGGTCCAATCTGCAGTGAACTGGCCACCTAAACAACTCCCCAAAGTAATAAAACATAACTCTTACCCATCCAAGTGTGGAGCAGGTTTGGTGGTACTGTGTAAACATCAACACAAAGATGGCAAAAACCAGGTGTGCAGGTGAACAGAGCAGAAGGGTTTAAAGCACAGCATGTAGAGAACAAAGAGGTAAAGATAAAAAGATAGGGGAAAAAGTTAAACGTGATACACACTTGAACTTAAAATTACCTTACAAACAGCAAGTAGCCAATTTACTGGTTAAAAAAATTAACCTCAAGATTATAATTACAAAGTTGTATATATCTCTCCAATATGAGGACTATACCTATACATAACATATGAAATAGGTTTGAAATGTACAGCATATACAATAAAATTAAAGTTACTCTTGAATCCAAAAGAACAACATAGCAAAAACAAACTCAAAATTCATCAAGAGAATTAAAGAGAATTAAAAAGCACTATCATCTGCCCTAGGAAAGAAAAGTGTGATCAACACTTGCCCCCCACACTTCAATGAGTTCTTCTAGTCTTTACTTCTCATACTGAGTCAGTCTGCATCTTTTAGGAAGGCAGATGGAGGTAGGCCTCGGGAGTCCTGTTTTCAGGACTCCCTGGTCCCTCCCACCTATGGTGAAGTTCTTCCATTCTCACAGCAACTCTGAAAAATGTAACAGGGAGCAAACCTTCAATGTGTCAAATTTCTGACAGCCAGCAAGTAATGATGGATAAATTAGAGACACCTTAAATTTCTATGGCTCAGAAAATGCCCAACCAGCTTCTTCTGGCCACAAACTGGCAGAGAGTCACTCTTGGGAAGACTTATGGGGTATATTTAGTTAAGAGATGTTGAACCCAAACTGGTTTTTCCATAGCATTTTCACAAATCTTCACATTATGTGAACTGCAGTGAAAACATTCAAAAGCCACAAAAATCTTAGTTTATAAGAGTAAGAAATAGAAGAATTTGAGAAAGGACACTGGATATGAGGCCATGTTAAAGCAGTTAACTGTACTAGAAGCTCCCATATCAATTTTTATATTCATTTTAAGGCAATTCTAAGACATGTAAGTCAATAAAGCACAATTTTTAACCTTCAGAGAAATTTTAAAAATCATTACAAGAAATGGTAGATAGCATTTATACTTACATTAAGAATATTCAGTTCTAAAAAAGCCCTACGGAACTTTTAAAAACTGTCAATGTAGGAAGTTCAAGAATCTTAAAAGCAATCTTGAATTTTAAAACCACGAAGTCTCAAATTCTCCTTAGAAGACTGAGGAGTGGTAATTCAAGCCATATAGTAAAAATGAGTAAAAACAGAAGAAAGAAAAAGAAAATCTAGCAAGCTGGTGAGGAACTAATGATTAAATAATTAAACTAGAATCCAGAAACTACTTTGGATAGTAACTTTAAGATGGAAATGTGCTTCCCACAAATATAAAACTTTAGCAAAGCACACTAATGATAGGAAGAAATTAGTACGTATGCTAGACAGTGATTCCACTGTATGAAAGAACTAAGTGGGAAAATTTTTAAAGGTAGAAAATGTTCTTATAGTATAAGGGATCTATTTCAAATATGTAGTAGTGAAAACAAGGAGTGGTTTATTAATTAGATATATTCCCCCTCCTTCCTTGATCCTTTCTCTCACAACTCTTGAATCTTTCAGTACGAGGGAAAAGCCTACAGATTTTCTTAAAACATACAAAACCCAATTCAATTTGCTACACTGGCTATTAGGAGTCCAGTAAAAACCACATGATGTAAAAACTTTCGAGCACATGGTGAGATGAAAACAATCCAGCTAAGTGCAGTGATGTAGCAACATACTACTTGAGACTCAATTCGAAGACGGAATCTTTATGACAGATTCGAGTTTTGTTTTGAATTTACATGAAAACTGAGGACGAAAAAACTTGGGCCCTTTACTGTAATAGTGAAGAAAACAAATGAAGACAAGAACAATTATCTTAAGGACAAACTTCAGCTGGCCTGCTGTGCCTAAACTGGTATGAATAATTAAGTCTATCATTTGCATCTGCAGTTTGGAATGCAGAAATACAAATTTATACTTTGATTGGGTTAGACTACATATTAATACTAAAAGTATCCAAACAAAGAAGCCCTTTGGGGTTCTCAACCTACATTCCAGGAGTAGAAATAACAGTGTGAAGCAGGCACACTGACACTGGGCTGACAACAGACATGTAAAAACAAAGGACACTGCCAAATCGGCAGGGAGAAAGGATAAGCTCAGTCCAAGCTACTCAATCCTACTCAACTGGGCAAAGAGATCTCATCCCACCAACTCTTAATCGTACTGATCTCTCAAAACCATACAGTTGTAAAGGCCCATGCAGTGGGGACATATACTCAATAAGCTCAGGCTTTAAAGGCCAGAGATTATCATAAATATGTAAGTTTACACATGCTTATGAAAACATACCTTAAAGAGAAAGAACCACAAAGAACACTTCAAAGTATAAAAGCTTTTAATATTTTCACATTTCCATTTTCTCCTGTCACTCACACTGATTTTCCAGTTTCATCTACCCCCTGAATATATTTTTAAAAATATATGCATAAGGATTCATTTAAACTTTGTGAATCCTAGAAATCAAAGTGTCACTATTACTCCCGAAAACAATCTACATTTTTATACCATTATCAAAGAATCTTTTGGCCTTATATGGAAATTAACAGTTCTGTACTGAAATGAAATCTAAACCATTTTACACAATATACCCTTTTCCCCACCCTCCCCCAAAAGAGGTGTGGAAAATGGTGGAAACAAGCCACTGAAATTAAAACATACTTCTCAGGATTAACCATGAACAATAAAACACACTTGTTTTACATGTACTGCTGCCATAAATCAAGCAGAAAGTTTTTCTTAAAATCGTTCAATGCACATAACAATAGGATTAAAGAGATAAAGGCAAAGAAAGAGAAAGAGAGCCTTAGAGTAATGAGACATTACCTTTGGAGCGCACGGTGTAACACTCTTTCTGTAAATTTTACACAAAAATGGCAAGAAATAAATTGTAATACACTTTTAAGACAAGACTGATTCTATGTTTTAATATCAATATAACTTTGAAATTAAGTATTTTCAAGTTTTAGGCAAAGCAAAAAGCTTTTTTAAAATGGAGGGCTCTAAATTTTCTTTCACATAGGATATGTACATAGAGATGAACTGTGCTTAAGAAAAACATGGTGGTTAAAATGGGAATCTATCTGCTCATAACCTTAGTATTATAATACTAGAGTGTGAATAACAAAGCATTCTGTTTTGCTTTGCAAATCCTACAAACTAGTAATCAACCAACATCTTTCTCAAAAAGAGAATAATGTATCCAGAGTATACAAATCTAAATATCTGAATACCGGGGCAGTTACTACCACTGGAAAGCAAAAACTTCAACGAAAAGAACTGAGTTAAGAGAATTCAGCACAAAATTTCAGGGAACTTTTTTCTTTTTCAGTAATTCTCTTCAAGTAGTTAAAGAATCTTTCATATTTCTACATTTGAAATCTTTTTCTTCACACATCATGAAAGACCACTATTAGGAGTAAATGAGCAATGTTTAGATTGTAGTTTCTGTTCACTGTCTTTACATACACTTCCTAGTTAAGTCCCCCAAAATAATAAAATAATATAGCAGCATAACTAAACTTTTAAGGATCTTCTCAAAGGATAAAAAGGCAGGAGAGATGAAAGTATTAGAGTGTGCTGTCAAATTTTGGCCATGATACTTGCTTTTCCTGCCTAATCTCTGACTTTCCCCATTGTAAAAATTTTTTTTCAAAAAATACACAGTCCGACCAACTGTAACTCCATTAAACTTTAAACATTTCTACTATAATCAGACCAAAACCCACATTATACACAGTGGATAAAATTCTTTATAAAGGCTTTGGACATACTAAATCTTGAAATATTTTAAAATAAGCTTTAATTTCCTATAAAGGCATTGACACATGAATCGCTGTTAAAAAAATAATACAATGCTTCAAATTAATGTGGTGTTTTCAATGGATGTTTTAAAAAGAAAACGTGACTCCAGGTGTAAAGTAGTATGGAAATAAAAATAACCTATTTCTATCTAATGTAGCCTCTCACATGCAAGTTTTCCCTTCAATTTGTGAAACTACCACATAATGATGGAAGAGGCACCAAATTATATAGAGTGAAAGGGTCATGGAAACTAACCAAGCCAGGTTACAGAGCTCTTTCTGTGTGTTCCAAAAGTCATCAGAGAACTTTCAAAAGTTCAGCACTCAGCTTAACATAATACACATCAAACACTACTAGACACAAAAAATTCCTTCCAGGCTGCTAACACATATATCACATAAACACTAAGTAATAGTAAGACTGGATGTTACAGATGACCCTTCATGTTCAGAGAACTTGGGTTTAAGGTAATCCAACCCATCAACATCTTTGTTGATGAAAAATCTTGCAATTTACACTTGAAGATATCACCCAACAAAAGGAAAGAAAACCAGAACTGCCCAGGTTAACACTAGCATTTCTTCTCACACAAATTCAAGAACATGTGGAGGGAAAAAGCATTTCTGCACAAATTCACTGCTGCTACCCAAAATCTCCACACAGTTTTATAAACCCTTTAACAACAAACCACCCTCAGCTCCCCTAGAATGACCAGCACTTCTCTCCTATGGAGGCAAGCAGCCTCCTGCCAAGTCTGCTTAGAATACATCCTGGAACTTCTTTATGTTGTCCTCCCATAGCCCTATTTATGTCTGTTAAAATATAAAGCTTTTTGTTTCAAGTTTGACTTTCTTACATTATCTCGTTAACTTTGCAATCATCATGACCAATGACAGTGGCCAGTGACAAAGCTGTTCTCAGCTCTGTAGGTCTTCCTACTCCACGG
Source organism: Proteles cristata cristata (assembly GCA_017311185.1). Taxonomy (NCBI): domain Eukaryota; kingdom Metazoa; phylum Chordata; class Mammalia; order Carnivora; family Hyaenidae; genus Proteles; species Proteles cristata. The sequence continues at coordinate 1,209,882 of JAESUZ010001679.1, forward strand.
CTGTACATAAGGTCCCAAAGAATAAGCAAAGGGAGACCAGTGTAACCACCATGTCATCATTCTATCCACAGCTGAGGAAGACTGTGGCCTAATTTAGACAAATGAGCCAGCAGCTTCTTTGCAGCACCTTTCAGAATCATGAAAATTAGGCAATTAGCAAACTCTTTCCTTTAGGCAAGACAATGTTTGCACAGAAATCATTCCTCATTTTCAGAAACTTTGGATTGACCTACACTTTCTGCCCTTTATGTCCACATTTTCATGCCAAAATGTTTACTTTACCTATGAGAATGGGATAGATACTTTATAAACCAAAAAGGAAAGACAAAAACTAACTCAATGTGAACAGCAAATAAAACGAAAACAAAGGCCTCCTGATAGCGAGGTTAGTGACTCTAACCCAGAAAAACGGTTATTTAACACAAAGCTATAAATCACCTGATTAATCTTTTTAATGACTACTTCATGCAATACCTTATCTTTTCAATGAATATATACAGAAAAAATGAAAATCAGGAGACTGTTATTACTAACAGTCAAAGGAAAAGAAAAATGTTTCCCCGTGTGTATCATTTCATTTTAACATTATACATACAAGGAAAATTCTGGTCTAGATGATCGCATCCTTTTTCCTCTATGACTTCACAATTCTATAGCTTTTATTATGGTTTCTTTCTAGTGTTTGGCTTCAACAAATAAATAATAAAAAGAACAAAATGACTAAATACGGAGTTAATTTGGTTACTACATTGGTCCCAGGTCTTTGAATTTCTTCAAAAATACTTTGACATGATTGGGGCGCCTGGGTGGCTTAGTCGGTTAAGCGTCCGACTTTCGCTTAGGTCATGATCTCGCGGTTCGTGGGTTCGAGCCCCGCGTCGGGCTCTGTGCTGACTGCCAGCTCAGAGCCTGGAGCCTGTTTCAGTCTGTGATTCCCTCTCTCTCTGACCCTCCCCTGCTCACGCTGTCTCTCTCTCTCACCTAGAAATATTAAAAAAAAAAAAAATACTTTGACATGACCAAACCATTATTTCCTTAGTGATTCATGGGGACAGTGCTATATATCATCTCTTCCATGTTTCTTGAGCAGTATTATTCCAGAAACAATCAGTTTTCTTCTATTTAGACCCTCCCCCAAGGCAAAATCTTTGTGACTAACACAGTAGTAGTCATAGGCAGTAACTGCAAAAATCACAGCTTTATAGAAGAAAATGTGAGTTTTATGAGATACATAACTGTTCCATCCAAAGGAAGCATATGTGTGCAATCATGTTTAACAAAAATTATATGTGCCTTAGGAAGGGGAGGTTTTAAGTAATAAAGACAAAAGTTACTGCACAAAGCACAAGAATCTTTGAGGAACATTTTGCAAATACACTAACAGTACCAAACTTACTCCTTAGGAATTACAAAATAGCTTTAAAATATGAGCTACAAATGCAGTTTTGCAAGGATGCATTAAAAGTCCTTACTAAGCCTATCAAATTGGAACTGTAAACGGAGTTGGTGGTATTTTACCACCCATTCTCACACCACCCTTTCTTGTTCCAAATGCAGAAGAGCTGCTCCAGGTGACGAAGGGCAGAGCTGTGGTGAGAGGGAGGGATGCAGCCACCGCCTGGGGAGCTACTGGCCAGCCCTGCCGCCACCAACCCTCACAGCCCCAACTTTTTAGAGTGATTGTCTGTGACCGTTTACACAACTTTAAGATAATACATTCTTTTGTTTGTTTTTTACTACTTCCAACTCCAAAAGGATTTGGGCTTGCAAGACAGAGATTTTCAAAGATTTCTCTTTCATGGGTCATTATCTCCATTTTCCCTTTCTATAAAAGCAAGGAGTGTTTTGATTAGAAAGGTGAATGTTAGTTTTATTTTATCCTTCAACCCGTGGGGAACTGGTAGTTTTAGCCAGCATAAAAAAAGCACATGCCACAAAAATCTCTTTTTAAAAAAAAAGTTAAGGATTTTTTTTGGTATGTGCAAAACCACTAAATTGCTTCCAAGATTGCTTTTAACTGCAAACTCATTTCCACAAGTAAATTTCAAACTGAAAGTAGAAAATTTTCTTTCAACACAAATTCACAGTGAATTTACTGCCATCTATCACTGCCATCTATAGTTAATTATGAAAACAAGCTTAAAAAGTTTAATCCTAATTCACGAATGTTAAAACTTTCATTTGGCATTCCTTGTCAAAAATATCATCCAATGTAAAATTAAACTAGGTAGAAAGCAAAATGGCCTTAATTTTGTTTGATACTAAGCATTCCTAGAAAGGACTTAAGGAAGTACTAAAGAACACAGAAACAAAACACTATATTTTTTGAAGGGAGAACCTCAGACATTGGGTTTTAATTAATGAATGTCCCTGCACCGAGTTTTACACTCTGTGCACGAGATGACTGGTGTGGAGCAATGGGAAGGGGCTGGTGCTGCCTGATCAATATTCAAGTACCGATATAAAAAAAGAAATCTAAAAGAAACTTTAGAGCCCTCAGATGGTAGCTTCTTGACCAATGAATCATTAGTTTATCATGTTCACAGTTCAGATAAGCTTAAAAATGGAAAATGGGAAACCTCAATCAAAGAATAAATAGTTTTAAATTATTATAAAAGAAGTTTTTCAAAATATTTCCCACTTTTTGTTTGTTTTTGGCCCTTAAGAAGGTTAAGGATAGAAACATACTCTAGTAGAGAAGTCTTAATAACTACTGCTCTATGGGATCAAAACATGATCTAGGAACAAATGATTTTGGTCCTCCTTTTTTCCTGCACAGCTCCAACACTATCATCTTCCATCAGCTTTCCATTTTTAGGACATTCTTAGAAACAGAATGCCCCTTATCTGAACTTTTATCAGATCATGTTGGAAATCTATTTTGCAGACAACTTTAAAATGTGAGATTTATTTTACATGAATAATTTGCTCCTTTAAAGACAGGGAAGCGCCATTCATACTCATACATTCAGAAAGATGACAAAAATTTTTTTCTGGTAAACTGTGATAAAATATTTCTCCAACATAGACAGCAAAACTCCAGAGATTTACTTCCAATCAAAAGCATTGAACTTCATGCTAGTCAATTATCGTTTGTATTTTACATCATGGGATTATAATAAAAATAGGTTTTAGAGATATAACTACAAGTCTGCCACAGTTCTTTCAGATGAGAAGTAAGGTTTTGGCTGTACGTTTACCTACGTGAAAAGTTGTTTATTTTTTTTAAGAAGTAAGTTCAGCATTCGGAAGTTTCCTGAGTGATAATCTCAAAAGTTTTGGTGGAAATGACAGCAATATTGGGTTAATTCAGTTATGTATAGAGATCTCAAAAGATTTAAGATTTTTACAATGCTGATGCAACACCAAATCAACTCATCTCTATACAGTATTAGAAATAATGGCATCTCTCTCAAATGAACTCAAAGAGTTCATTAAGAGAAAAAAAAAAGCCACCATAAGAAGGTTTACTCAAAACAACTACTTTCCAGGCCAAGAGTATATCTACTCCTAATCTATGAACAATTTTTAAATGTTGATCAACAGTTTATGTTCCAATCTAGTTTTAGCAAACTGAGCTCCCAAATTTGCTAAGTAGAAGCCAACATATTTTGTAAATAATGTACATCTTCAAGTTACATCTTGTAAGTACCTTTCTTCAAATGCAGGATATATGCTGAAAGCTGAGGCGGCTGTTAGAGCTTACCAGTTACTGTAACATTAGAAATTAAGAATAACGCCCAAGTTGACAGAATTCTAACATTAAACTTGGTTTAACTATACCATCTTTCTCATGAACAGCGCTTCTCCGTTTAAGAAAAGCTCATCTCTGAATTATGCCTACTCACATGAAAAACTGGGAACCATTGGTATGTTTCCCTCGATTTGCCATTGACAAAAGGAACGCTCTGTCATGTTTGAGAATAAAGTTTTCATCTGTTTGAAGAAAACACAAATTCGTCAGTCTCCAATTATAAGCCACTTTTAAAGTGTAATGTTTACAGTAATAAATAGAAAGCAAAGGATGAAATTCCTCTTCTGGTCAGTACAGATACTTGTCTGCGTATTTAGAAAAAAATTTTTTTAACTAATCAAAAAACAAAAGCATAAAAAGATCCAAGATACTACTTAAAGCCTTGAGGAAAAGAACACATATTTAATACTTGATACAAACAGCCTTAGAACAGTCACTTTTAGTAGTAACATACTTTGGCTACATGATACGCAGACTATTACTTTCAGGGAAAGCTAGTAAAGAAATTTTAGAAAAATCTTTACAGTAAAGCTCATTTCCTTCAAATTTCCAATTATCCTACGTAATGCACTCAACATGGGAGAAGTTTAATAATCTTATGCACTTAATTTCTATATGGTACATTTATTACTCAACTGTACTAAAGCTAGACTATGAGAGCAAAAAACCAAAAACTTATATAAATTAAGTTGTAAGAATATGCCTACATTAAATCAAGTATATAGATTCCTAACAACAGGATAAAAAATTAGCTAAGGTAGAAAATCCTATAAAAACAAAAACTTAAAGGGCAAAATATAATTTACAATACATAAGTATCTGCCGCAGGGAACAACCACATTCAAGCGGCCTACAACATTAGTCTCAAATTGCTATGAGTTGACAGAACCAGCTAATGAGTGCTTCCTACTGGCTCAGAGGAAAAACTGAGTGTCGTAAGGATCACTCCGAGAGGATTTTAATTCCAGCAGAAATATCTTGAAAACTAATTTAAATTTCCTTTTAACATTCATACAAACAAATCTTTCTTTAAAACAAACAGAAACATAGAAAACTTTAAAAAATGATTACCTTAGGAACAGGCTTCTGAAAAAGAGTAGTAATCCATTTTCCCCCAAAAGAAATATAAGAGACTATTATAACACTGAAGCTACCATGGCATTAAAATCTAATCAGATTGGATCCCATTATAAATCTCTGCAACTGACTTTTCTAAGGCTTTTTGGGGCAAATGCAATATGAGACTTATACAATACTACTACTGTAGAAATAAAATACAATCATATAGTTCTAGTATACAAAAGAAAACATACAAACCTTTGAGAAAGTAGGAAATACCAACTTTTATTCAAAGAAATTGTTTGGTTTAAGGGGGGAAAAAACACAACTAGATTTTTTTCCCTGATGTAGAACTAAACCCATTGTGAAAAGAAAAAAGATACAGATGCATGTATGAAATAGTACAGAGAATTTTCCAAGTCTTCAAGCAATATAAGAAATCCAGCCACAACCTGACCCAGGCTATCCATAAATTTATTAGGAAGGGTGCAAGGGAACAGAATTGGAGTTTGTGTTACTGAGCTTCGTTCTCTTACCTTTTCATTTTGCAAAAGACCACATTCTCTATAAACAAAAGAATATGTTGACAGTTTTAGGCAGGAAGATAGGAGTTTTCATGTATATAGTTGCCTAACCTCCATGCTGAAAGTCATGTTTACCATAAAGTTAGCCTTAATTTTGTCAATTAAAAGTTACATATTACAATATAATTTATCCCCAAGTTCATGCAAATAAAGTATTTTCATGCAGCATTAGTTTCATGCAAAAAGTGAACTATAAGTAAACCTCTCCTCATTAAAAGTACATGATCAAATTTGCTTTAATATCAGAACTGAAACAAAAGACCATAAAATATTAAGCCTTACCTTTAAAATATCCACCATAAATTGATTCTCCACCTTTTCCATTACCTGCAAAATAATGTCCTATATTAAGTAACAATGATAATTTAAAATATACTAATACATATCAATTACTTTTTATGCTTTCAATTTGCTAAAGAAGCTAACAACTTGTAATTGCCATAATCAAAATTCTACAAATCCTCAATTAACCTCATCTTTAAATATAAATACAAAAAAGTCCAATACTGTTATAATAAATATTATTAAAAATTATCACCAGGGGCACCTGGATGGCTCAGTCAGCTGAGCATCCAGCTTTGGCTCAGGTCATGATCTCATGGTTAACGAGTTCAAGCCCTGCGTCGGGCAATGTGCTGACAGCTCAGAGCCTAGAGTCTGCTTCAGATTCTGTGTGTCCCTCTCTCTTCCCCTCCCCTGCTCATGCTCATGCTCTGCCTCTCTCTCTCAAAAAATAAATTTAAAAAACATTAAAAAAAAAATCTCCACAGGAGGCATCTTTGAGCTCACCGAGTAGACACCAAGAGCAAAGCACATCCTCGAGTTGAAAAAATTTATGGGCAAGAAATTATCATTGCAATTAAATGGTGGCAGACATGTCCAAGGAATATTGTGGGGATTCGATCCCTTTATGAATCTGGTGATAGATGAACGTGTGGAGATGGCAACTAGTGGGCAACAGAACAATATTGGAATGGTGGTAATTCGAGGAAACAGCATCATCATGTTAGAAGCCTCGGAACGAGTATAAACGATGGGTGTGTGCACCTGAAGAAACCAACTGCTTCCACATGTCCCCTCCATAGTACCTGTTTTACTACAGTATAAAAATCAGGTCATGCATTTTCATATTGAACTTTTTTGTTAAATAAGCTTTTTTAATAGTCAAAATATGCTTTCTCAAACATTGTGAACATGGAAAATTGAATGTTAGCTCTTATTCTAGTTTTTTCTAACATGAACTAATTCTGGTTGAGACTGAATTGTTTAAGCTTTTATGCATTAATATTGAAGAATTTGATTAAATGTAACACATGGCTAGGATGGCTTTTTTTTCATCTTTTAATGGAAAGATAACCTGCAAACCTGAGCAGATTTCTTCTGAAACATTAACTGTAATTTTCAAAACTCTTGTAGTAGTTTTGATGTACTCTGAATTTTCCAAGTACATCTACATTCCAAATATAGTGCACTTGAAGTAAAATACAGGAATTAACGATTCAGTTGTTTATCTTGAACATAAACAGGGAAAATTTTTGAATACAAGAATGGAAATAGAACTCTAGAGAAAAACAAAACAAAACAAAAATCTCCATAATCCATTTATTTCAGAAAATAATCAGACCGGGGCGCCTGGGTGGCTTAGTCGGTTAAGCGTCCGACTTTCGCTTAGGTCATGATCTCGCGGTCCGTGGGTTCGAGCCCCGCGTCAGGCTCTGTGCTGACTGCCAGCTCGGAGCCTGGAGCCTATTTCAGAGTCTGTATCTCCCTCTCTCTCTGACCCTCCCCTGATCACACTGTCTCTCTCTCTCTTCTAGAAATAAATAAAAATATTTCAAAAAAAAAAACGAAAAGAAAAAAAAAAGTAATCAAACCAACAAAATTCAGGAAGAATAAAAATAATATACAAGTACTTGGCATTCATTATAAGGGAATTTACCAAATATTTGGAATATTATTAAAAGTATATAAAAACAAAATAAAATGGCTTAGTATTTTGTTTTTCATACATTCTTGCTCTACAACATTCATTCATCCAACATCTATTTGTAGACCACTTAATATTTACATTATACTGTAATACAATATTTACAATTAAAAGTATAATGAGATACATAAGAAACCGATAGTTGGAGTTATTAAAAGCATAACTTTTAGCTCTACCTTCGCTGAAGTCCCCACCCTGAATCATAAAGTTTTTAACCACACGATGGAATGTAGAACCTTTATAACATAACTTCTTCCCAGTTGTTTTCCCAAGGCCTTTCTCTCCTGGAAAACAAAGAAATGAAGTTTAGCTACAAATTATCTTTCCATGGAAATGCCCATCCAATTAGTCCTTTGTGAAATCCCTCCCATGTGCTGTGACTGTAAGAGATACAAGACAGGGAGAAGACAGAAAGCACGCATGAACCAAAGTAAGTATCAAGTAGCATATAAATGTTTAAATTGTGTGGCAGCGATTCTACGTGCTACAGGAGAAAAGCAAGATTAGAAATGCTTATCCTTTCAGCAAAAGAGGGTGGTCAAGGAGTTGGTACAAACATTGTATATGTATGCAAGTATATCCAAGCACACACTTAATATCTTAATTTGCTATTTTTTTAATTTGCTATTTTAAAATAACATTATAGAGGTGTTCCTATTTTAGTTTAAAAAAAAATAAACCCAACTATAAATAACAAACAACTGCATTACATTTTGTCTATCTTCTAATCCTAAATTTCTTGTGAAATCTAAATTGTTCAAATGCTAAATTTGTTCAAAAAACAGAAATTTAGAATTTGTGAACTACAATGTTTCGAGATTATATGCAATAGTACTTTCTTTTTCACTTTTAACACCACTTCTTTGTCCTCTCTTCCCTTTAAGAAATGTTTCTTTGATTTCCTCTCAGAAAAAATAGTGTTTCTTAATGTGCTAAACTCACTTTACAGCCCAATACTTTTTAAGGAAAATATCTACTCTGTGAAGCAAGATAAAACTGCAAGCCACGATTTCTCATCGTTAATAATTCATTTACCTGAGCATAGGCAAAGGAAGTTTTTGCATGTTTTTGGACATATGTCTGAGAAGAGCTGAAACATAATGCGACCAACTGAAATAAAACACATTAAAAAAAAAAGGTAAGCAAGATGATTAAACAGATCACATTATATATGGGAGAAAATAGATAAATAGAATCAACAACTACAAAGTCCATTTCTGTAATTTAACTTTTCAAAAGGCTTAATAGGAAAAAATTTAACTCAGCAATACCAACAAGAATTCTACTCTATTTGTTAGTGCTAGAACTCATATGCAGCCTAAGTGGTTTCAGCCCAAAAACTGTAGGATTTCAAGTGTCTTGTAAAGGGGCTTCATATTATTAGATCTCTTTTAGTACAGTCTCCTACCTGAACACCATTAATCTGCTTTAAAATATTCTCAATAATAGTTGTCTAATCTATGCTTGAGCCCCTCCAGTGATGAGAGCACATCATCAAAAGACAGTCATTCTGGCCCATACTGTAAGAAGAAGGTTCTTCTGTCCTCTGTATCTCGCTTTTTACCTTTATGCAAGAACTATTTAGAGCCAACTTCCTGAACTGCCATCTTGGTTATGGTTCCTAAAAAAAATACCAAAAGCACACAAAACAGACAAAGAAAAAACACAATACACAGGAAATGAGAAGGAGCAAGCTTACAAATCTGATTTAACCAAGCCACAGGGAAGCACTTCACAAATTTTTTGGTCTCAGGACTCCTTCAAACTCTTAAAAATTTTTGAGCTTTTACAATGTGGATTATTTCTATTGCTATTTACTGTATTATAAACTAAAACTCAGAAATTTTTAAAAGACAATATAAAGCACACATTTCGACCAGCTGTCAGAGTGGTAAGATCATTACATATTGTATAATCTCTGGAAAATTCGACTTGTGAATGAGAGCGCAATAGGCAAACTGTATTATTACAAAAGTAGTTTAGCTTTACAGACCTGAAAGCCTCTCAAATAAAGTAAAAAATATTTTGATTTAGAATCACCTTCCTGAGTTCCCTTTCCTTTTATTCTACACAATCCTTCCCATTATGAAGAAACATTTTTATTTAATCAAAGGGACTTAAGAATAAATTAAAATTAACTGTGAACCAAATGTAAGTTGTTTTCATCACGGATACAAACTGACTTGATTTACTCTGTATGACTAAGATTTGAATTTATTCCTGGCAATGTCAGTCAGTTCCTCTGAGGACAAAACAAAGCTACAAACTACCTCATAAGAGACACCCTTACGGGATAAAAAGTAGGATTAATGGCATCACAGACTTTCTTCTGTCAACACTCTGCTTATAGTTTCAATGCAACCCAATTTTAAAGCAAGTTTAAAATGTTCTAGCTGATCTTTATATCTAAAGGAATGAAGAAAAAGATAGGGAATTAGAATTTTTTAAAATGCATGAAATATCAGTAACAATACCACTCTTTATATTTGCATGGAAATATTTTGCCAGTGTAATAAAAGTATTTTCAATCTTTATAAATCCCTGGGAAATGACTGGCTCGATTGGTGGCAAGTCCAAAACCATCTAGCTTTGCCAACTAGAATATAGATATTTGGAATCTCTGTAATATGGTTACTTTCTAGGATAAAAGATATAATCAAAAGAATTGAAAACTTAGCCTTTTTCTTTTAGAACTATAGTAATTTCAACATCAAGGTTTTTTTTTCCAAAATCTTTAATGATTCCAAATGAAAGCTGGTAAAAGTTTCAAATGTTTCTCTTTCTTCCTTTACAGATGATTGAGTTATGAACCCTCTAGTGGTACAATACATTTGAAAACAGTTAAATGTGATTACACTTCCATGTCTAATATTCAGAGAGGGATAGCAAATGACGATGTTTTAAAAAAACCACTCACCTCTAATATCTCACCCTCTAACCTGACGAAGAAAAAATATTTCCATTGACTTCGCAATCTCATGGGGCAGGGGTTAGAGCTGAAGTTTTGTATCTTTTATGGCATTATGTTGTTAAGGATAAACTAAAAAGGGGCACCTGGGCTCAGATGGTTAAGAATCTGACTCAATTTCAGCTCAGGTCATGATCTCAGTTTGTTGAGTTCAAGCCCCTTGGCGGGCTCCATCCTGAAAGTGCAGAGCCTGCTTGGGATTCTCTCTCACTCCCTCTCTCTCCACCCCTCCCCCCCCATCTTTCTCTTCTCTTTCTCTCAAAATAAATACATAAACTTAAAATAAAATAAACACTGGCTACAGACAGGAAGGACCAAACAAGACACACCTAAGTCATGGTGTAATCGTGATTTGGCCACTAGATGGCAGGAATAAAACCAGCAAGTACTCAAGAATATGGATATAACAAATCTCACCTTTCAAAAATAACATTGTTTCTTGTTCTCAGAAACAGCTGCACTGGAATTACAGGCACAGTTGTGAAAAAGGAGACATATATCATAGACATAAGAGATACAGCAGTTGGAAAAGTGATCATTGGGTGAGGAAAAATATTTAGGAGATGGTATACTGCACAGGGCAAAGAATATCACATATACAATTACAAGTAAGAGATGAAGATAAGAACAAAGGTATGAACGGATCACAGTGGTTAGGCAGAAAGCAAACTATAAAAGGAAATTAAAGAATAGGTATACAATTTCAACAAAATCAGGCCATTTACCCATTTAACTGAGGTCCATCCTATATGTCAGGTTGTCCAACAGTATATAAGACACAGTGCCTGTTTGAGGAGCTCATATCTTAGATGGGAATGACAGATACAAATCCTTAGACAATGTAATGAGCCATCAGGAGTATGAACAAAATGCACTTATATCCACTCTAGGCCTGACTGATGTGTGTGAGGGCAGAGGGATAGGGACCATGTCTGTTTACTCACCACTCTATCCCCACTGATCTGTACAGAGTCTGGTATAAAATAAATATCCAACAAATACTTGAATAAATACAATAAAAACACTTGAAACCAAAACTATTCAAAGATAAACATTAACAAAATATAAAGAACAAATACCTAAATATACAGATAAAAAGTATTCATTAGATACCAGGAAAACTTACTACAAGTGGGACAACATCAAGTCGTTGCTTAATAAAAGCTATTTTCAGAGATATAAAGGAAAAGAGTTTTCTAGCATCCAGCCAGAGACTCATGTCACCTACAGGGAAAAGAAATTAGGCTGACTTCAAACACTTTACTTCAGAAACTGGAGACACCAAGAATACTGTCTACCATCTGAGACTCATATGCTGTGAACAAAGAATTTTATATATATCAAAGGAAATACAATAATTAGATTTCATCCTGAAAAATCTATTTGAAATATAAGCCTGAGACAGGACTCAAGGAACAAATGAGAAAAGGTAGTGGGATAAGAGTCGCACTGAGCACTAAATCCATTACAACACAGAATTAAACCAAAATAACTACAGTAAGTATGGTTACAGAATAAAATATAAATGTTACAGCTATGGGGAAATAAAGTATGTATTGGTAAATTATTTTTGGCTATTTTTGGGAACCTTCTAAAAATAGTTTTTCTTTTGAATAATGTTTTCATGATTCAAAAATCCAACATGGAAAAAACATGAAGAATGAGAAGTCTTACCCATACTTCTGTCAACAGGTAATCACTTTCATTAATATCATGAATATCTCTTCAAACACACAGGTAAATAAATAGTGATATATTCTTATTTTTCTTGTTTTACAAAGCATAATTGCTGAGAGTAGTAATCTTTAAAGTTTTCATCAGGAGAAAAAAAATTTAACTCTGTGTGGTGATGGATATTAACAAGACTTCCTGCAGTGATCATTTTGCTATACACATACATATACCTGATCATTATACTGTATACCTGGAAGATGTTAGATGTCAATTTTTTTTAAGTTTAATTATTTTTTTTTAATAATTTTTTTTAATGTTTTATTTATTTTTAGGAGAGAGAGAGAGAGACAGTGTGAGCAGGGGAGGGTCAGAGAGAGAGGGAGTTACAGGCTGAAACAGGCTCCAGGCTCTGAGCTGGCAGTCAGCACAGAGCCCGACGCGGGGCTCGAACCCACGGACCGCGAGATCATGACCTAAGCGAAAGTCGGACGCTTAACCGACTAAGCCACCCAGGCGCCCCTTAAGTTTAATTATTTAGTGTGTGTGTGTGTGTGTGAGAGAGAGAGAGAGAGAGAGAGCGCGCGCACATGAGAGGGGGAGAGAGGGGGAGAGAGAATCCCAAGCAGGTTCCACACTGTCAGCAGGGAGCCTGAAGCAGGGCCTGAACCCACGAACCATGAGATCGTGACCTGATCCAAAATCAAGATTTGGATGATTAAATCAACTCAGCCACCCAGGCACCCCGTATGTCAATTATATTTCAATTTTAAGATAAATAAAAATGAGCAATTCCTTGGTTAAAAAATAGGTAGCATGTTTTCCATACTGTACTTTCCTTTATTCACTTAATGAGTGTATCATGAAAATACATATTGCAGTATCATTAAAACCAACAAGAGGGGACTGAGTTGGTGAGAAAAAGTACATTTCCTCATATTTAACAGTAGGAATCAACAGGCAGAGGAAATAAGGTTTGGCACACTTAAACATGTATGCCATGTTTTAGTTCTACACCTGTAGAACTAAAAATACATTAAACATCTTTCAAGTTACTATGGAGGAGCAATACACAGTACAAAGCTATAAAACAAATAAAAGGAAATAGCAAGAAAACACAAGATTTCAGGTAAGACAAAAAACCACTACAATTTTTTGGGCACACAGAGCTTTTTTCATGACAGGCCATTAACCCCCAGCTAAAAATATCCTGCAGATAGTACCAGCAAAAAACTCAAGAGAATTCACTGGCTCATGTAGTTAGTTGACAAGGATATGGACTGAGCTCAGAGAATCAAAAAACTGTAGGAACCAGGATGTCAGGGAATGAGGCCAGGGAACGGTAGAGCTTCCAGGTTTCAAAAGGCAAAAAATAATGAATACCACCTCTTTGTCCTGTTCAATGTACACAGCCCTAAATGTTTTCACTGATGATCAGATAAATTAATCATTCAAATAAGAAAGAAAAGCAATAAACAAACCTAACAAAGATATAACAAAGATTTTAATAAAAGTACAAGAAATTAATAAATTAGAAAACAAAAATATTAGACATGGGGCATCTGGGTGGCTCAGTCAGTTAGACATCTGATTTTGGCTCAGGTCATGATCTTATGGTCCATCGGTTGGAGCCCCGTCTCAGGCTATGTGCTGAACCTGGAACCTGTTTCAGATTCTGTGTCTCCCTCTCTGTTCCTCCCCCGCTCACACTCTGACTCTGTCTCTCTCTCTCTCTCTCTCTCTCTCTCTCTGTCTAAAAAATAAACCAACAGGGGCTCCTGGGTGGCTTAGTTGCTTAAGCGTCCGACTTTCGCTTAGGTCATGATCTCGCGATTCGTGGTTTCAAGCCCCGCATCGGGCTCTGTGCTGACTGCCAGCTCAGAGCCTGGAGCCTGTTTCAGAGTCTGTGTCTCCCTCTCTCTCTGACCCTCCCCTGCTCACACTGTCTCTCTCTCTTTCTCTCCTAGAAATATATAAAAATATTAAAAAAATAAAAAATAAAAAAAATAAAAATAAAAAATAAACCAACATTGGGGTGCCTGGGTGGCTTAGTCAGTTAACCATCCGACTTTCACTTAGGTCGTGATCTCGCGGTTCGTGGGTTCGAGCCCCGCGTTAGCTCTGTGCTGGAGCCTATTTCAGAGTCTGTGTCTCCCTCTCTCTCTGACCCTCTCCTGCTCACGCTGTCTCTCTCTCTCTCTCTCTCTCTCTCCTAGAAATAAATAAAAATATAAAAAATAAAAATAAACCAACATTAAAAAAAGAAACAATAAAAAAAGAAAACAGAAGTATTAGACTTGATAACTTCCAAAGCTCGCTCTTTTGGAGGAAAAATAAAAAGGGACACCAAAACTTAGGAAAAAATTTATAAGATGGAGACTAAAAAAACAGAACCAAAAAAGAAACAAAATGCTGGTAAGTACCCATCCATAAATACCTCTTCAGATTAAAATGTAACATCAACTCAACCATTTCAGAGTATGACAAAAGACGAAAAACTTAACAAATTTTATGAAGCAAATTAAATTGATACCAAAGCCTAAGAAAGATGATATAAAACAAACTTTAAAACTCTCTATATATCAATCTCATTTTTTAAAAGATACTATCCTGAGATAGAAACCAAAAGAGCATTCAGTGAAGGTTTAAAAAAAAAAAAAAAGTGGGGAGGTGATAATGAATGTGAGAAACAGAGAGAGAGAGGTGAGCAGGGGGCAGGAGCAGAGGGAGAGACAATCTGCAGCAGGCTCCATGCTCAGCATGGAGCCCAACGGGGGATCAATCTCAAGACCCAGGGATCGTGACCTAAAATCAAGAGTCAAACGCTCAACAGACTGGGCCACCAAAGCACCCTGAACATTCATCCCTTAACATAAGCACAAAAATTGTCAGACACCCTTCAAATCAAGAGCCAGCATTATGTTTAGTGGTAGAACATTAGTATAGCACTAATGTCATTAAAGTAAGGGACAAGTCAAAAGTGCATGTTATCATCACTATCGTTTAATGGTGTTCTAGAAATTCCAGGCAATGCAGCAGACAAGAGAACTATATGAGAAGTACATATATCAAAAAGAGTAACTTTATCATTATTTGAAAGACATAGCTATACATCTAGAAAACCTAAAAGAACCAACTGAAATATTAACAGAAACATTGATATTGTTAATATTTATCTTATGATCAATAAGAACTAGTAAAAAAAGGTAACAGAATTAAAATCATATTCACAACACTAACAAAAAACATTCTAGCTACTCAGCCATAAGAGCATAAGACCTATACAAACTATAAACCTCTGACAGGCATAAGGCAATCTGAATAAAAAGAGAGACATAACTTGTTCTTAAACAGGAAAACTCTAAATTGCAAACGTGCCCAATTTTCCTTAAAGTAACATATAGTCATTTAATTGCAACCCCGCAAAAGTACTAAGATTTCTGGAAGTATTTAACAAAATGATACTGAAGTTTATCTGAATGAACATGCAATGCCCTTCTCCCCATCAACTTTTTATTGAAAAAAAATTTTAATCTGTAAGATGTTTTGCCATATTAGCTTTATTCCTGCCTCTCTACACAGATAATTTTCTTCTAGTTCAAACTGAAAATTATAGATGTTGTAATGCTTCACCCTAATTACTTTGGCATATACTCCTAAAGAAAAAAGATATTCTGTACTTAACCCCAATACCATTGTCACAACACGTTAATAGTGATTAACACCGCAGTCTAATACATAGTCCATATTTGTGTTTACCCAACTGGTTCCACAATGCCCTTTTTTAAATCTAGGAATCTAACCAAAGATTATGCATTGATTTGGTTGTCATGCTTTGGTCTCTTAATCTAAAAAAGTCCCCCCCCCCTTTTTTTTGCATTCTATGAGGAAGCATAAGTCAGTCTGACCCATTATTGGTAATGCTGAAGTATTAGCCAGATCTTTCACTGCCCTCCACTTTTAAATTATTAAGTGGAATGATAACATACATGTATATACTATGTTCTATAACAACTTTTCACCCAACAGTTTGGCCAGTAATGATCCTTTCCCAAAACAATCATTCTGAGGGTTGCAAAATGTTTCTTCTAATTCCACCATTTCATTCGTATTTCCTTTCCCAAAACAATCATACTGAGGGTTGCAAAATGTTTCTTCTAATTCCACCATTTCATTCGTATTTACTGAGCTTGAATTCTGTTAAGATCTTTACCCACCCACTCTATGTCAAGAGTGACAGAGTAACAAGACCAAACCTGAGTCCCTGACATCATCAGCCTTGGTCTGCTGACTGGCTGGGAGATGTGAGAAAATCTGTCTCAGGGGCGCCTGGGTGGCTTAGTCAGTTAAGCGTCCAACTTTCACTTAGGTCATAATCTCGTGGTTCGTGGATTCGAGTCCCGCATTGGGCTCTGTGCTGACTGCCAGCTCAGAGCCTGGAGCCTATTTCAGAGTCTGTGTCTCCCTCTCTCTCTGACCCTCCCCTGCTCACGCTGTCTCTCTCTCTCTCTCCTAGAAATAAATAAAAATAATTTTTTTTAAAAATCTGTCTTTAATCTAAGTCACTGCTATTTAGCCTTAATGTTTAGCAACCATCACCAACATATAGTCTAACAAATACAGATACTTCCATGCAACAGTAAACTATATAACCACTACAAGTGATTACATAAAGCTTAATTTACTGAAATGGAAAAAAAAATTGAGAACATGCTGTTTAACAGAAAAAAGCAGAGCCAGAGTAGAATGGAGGTTGTACTATTTTTTAAAATTGTGTATGAACCAGTATACAGAATTAAGTAAGATAAGATGTTCAGAAAAGGTTGGTTGTGATTATCTCTGCATGGCAGGATTTTAAGGCAGGTTTAACTTTTTAAATATTATTGGTGTTTTTTATTATGAGCATGTACTATTTTTACTAACAGAAAAAACAAGAAAGCCCTTTCCAGCTTCAAATGTGCCAAACAGATGCAGCAAGTGTTCAGGTCACACAGTTTAGAACCTGCAAATTCACTTTACTGACTGTAATATGCCTTTCTTTCCCTGATGTGTCAGTCATAAACACTGGCAGTCTCTAACCTTAATCTTATATGTTTAAAAAACCATCTTCAAATTGGTGGTTAGGAATGTGGAAAATATTTTCAAATAGAAACAATGTTATAAGTGGCGATTAAGTTCTGAGGATAGCCAAGGAAGCCTACCTGATCTATAATACTGATGTAATCAAGCAAACAGCTAACAGTATTAGCTAAAATTCTAGAAAGAGAGGAAGAGGTGAAAGGAGTTTTTCATTCCTTCCTGCATACAATGATAACGGAAGATACATTTGGGAAATATTTTTTGCTTTTTTGTTGAAGAATTCCTACTGCCGTATCTATCTTCTTTCCCATCTTAGGCGCTCCACTCCCCAGCCAACAAATATCCTAATGCTGCCCTACTCAGCACTCTCCTCAAATCTGCTCTGCTCTTCCAGAAACTTCACAATACTAAACCCTAGGTTTTACATAGCAGCCACACTCAGTTAAGAAAGAAAACCTAGGCTAGAGTCCTGGCTTTCACAATTACTAGCTACAGGATCTTGGCTGGATCAATTAGCCCCTCTGAGACTCTCCTCATCTGTAAAATGGGTATAAAGGGCCTGTCTTCTAAGTCCTCATCCAATGTTCTTTCCAATATGTATACTCAGCTGTCTTCCCAGGCTGTAATATCACTGATTTTCCCTTGACCCAAACACAACTCCCAGAGTGGCTCTCTCATCAAACAGTTTAGAAGAAAGCAGTCTTGGGGCATCTGGGAGGCTCAGTCAGTTAAGCATCTGACTCTTGACTTCAGCTCAGGTCATGATCTCCTGATTCGTGAGACCGAGCCCTGAGCTGGCTCTATGCTGACAGCACAGGCCTGCTTGATGTTCTCTCTCTCTCCCTCTCCACCCCCTCTCGCCCCTCTCCTACTTGCACATGCTCCCTCTCTCTCAAAATAAATAAACAAACATTGTAAAAAAGAAGCAGGTTGCTGCACAAGCTCAGGTTATATACACAAACAACCCTTCCCAGAGATGGACAGCATTCTTAAAAAGGAACACGTATTTACCCAGAACTCCAGTTCATATGGAAAGGTCATGTGGAGACTTTCAGGCTCTCTGGGAAAGATGACTGTTTTGGGGCAGAAGCTACATACCCTCGATTTATTCCTGCTTTTCAGTCTCCTTCTTCTACTTCCAGAATCAAACTTCTAAAAAAAAAAACATGAAGTTTTGCAGGTGGTGACGACAGCTAGGTAAGACCAGGGAGGCAGAGAGCAGAGCAGCAGCTGTAGTAGGTCACACTGTCTGGTTTGTCTGTTTGGGTCATTTACAAACTACTAGTGTCACTGCAGTTCTGTGATGAAAATGTCAGGGTCTTCATATTAATCTGCATTACCTATGAGGATTCCTTTCCTGGAGCTTAATTTAGGGACATAACTCTTATCTTTTCCCCTTCATGCTGGATACCCAATCTGAATAGAGAGAATCTACTCTTTTTACCCCCTCTACTCACACCTTACTTAAGAATCAAGCTTCAGTGATGTGTACAAGTCTATAAGGACTGGAAACAGGAATTCAAGATCTCACTATACAGCAATCTACTTAAGACAGAGTCTCCTGAAACACAATGAAACTAAAATCGGGTACTACCTGCAGCAAGACTTACACAGTAAGGCATTCACAGTAGGGGTTTAGAATTCAATTTTTGAGATAATTTTTAAAGCATTATCTCAATTCTAGATAATTCTGTTAGTCAGCTAAGTCTTGCCCTTTTTAGCCTGAGCTTCCTTCTGGCTACCTAAAGAAATCTTTTTAGTTTCCATCTGCTTTTATTCACAGTAAGATAACTGTTTACTGAACACCTAACCATCTGTGTAAATGCTATGTTCTACCAAAGATCCAGGCTGAAAGTTACATATTCTGAAAAGCTGTAAGACTTTATAAGGAATCATATGGACAGGTAGCTCATGCCACCAATGACAGAATTCCCTTTGCAACAACATTGACAGATGAAAAACAAAGGTAGAAAAATAACAGGAATTCAATGGGGGGATAGGAGGTGGGAGTTAGACAAGAAACAGCCATCTTATGTTAAAAGTAGAAAAGGGAAAAGCAAAGTTTGTATATGTCACATGAGATTTTTGAGGCAGAGAAAGTGAAGGGAAAGGAAGGTGCTAAGAAGTCAACTCTCTCCTCTAAAAGTCCCCATAAAAACCCATATGTGTCTGCCTTCAAAACCATCTAGTCAGGTCTGGATTGGAATTCTCCAGGCCAAATTTCTTAAGAAATAATAATACTAATAAAAGAGAAAAGAGAAGAAAAAAAAAAACCACCAAACCCTCTTGCTTACAGAAACCTGAAACAAGCTTTTGCTCTAAAATTTGAAAAAGGCTTAATCTACAAAGATCTGTCTAAACAATACCTTAATATAAAAGCTGTATTTAACTCAGTGCACACGCTCATGTTCATGCACATGTAATAATTAAAGCAACTTAAAGAAAACTTATGTCACTCTGCTAGATTCTTTTCTTTTTTTAAATATTTTATTTATTTCTAGGAGAGAGAGAGAGAGAGACAGCGTGAGCAGGGGAGGGTCAGAGAGAGAGGGAGTCACAGACTCTGAAACAGGCTCCAGGCTCTGAGCTGGCAGTCAGCACAGAGCCCGACGCGGGGCCCGAACCCACGAACCGCAAGATCATGACCTAAGCGAAAGTCAGACGCTTAACCGACTAAGCCATCCAGGCGCCCCATCACTTTGCTAGATTCTTTAGAGATAATAGTCTGCTCTGAAAATAACACAGCAGAATTTAAAGAAACACTGCATTGTCAAAAATCACATATAAAAACAACTGTTTCTAAAGGAAAATGGGAGTTTGGGGGACAAGGAAATGTGAGGTTGCACATTTTTGTTAGGAGTATCTCTAACAAAAGCATGCTTTTAGCTACAAGCGTATATTGTAGAACTTAAACATCACTGTGGGAATCCTACAATTGACCACACCTTATTCTGTCCCCTTCTCCCAGCACTGTCACTAACATAACCCTTCTTGTGGTTTTTCAGATCAGTTGGAACAGACTAGAATAACTTAGAAGAGCAGTGCTGCCCAACTGCCCTTGCCTCCTACACCAGTGTCTCACCTTGTTATCTGATCGTTGTAATACAAACAGTAATTTGTTTTGTAATAAAACTAATTAAACCCGTTCTCCTTAATTAATCCATACCATCACAATAAACTCATGTTAAAAAAAACACAATCTATAAGACAGCTGATTCCATTACTTTATTAGTCTTCCTAACAAGCTTACTACCCAGGAACGATTACACTGGAGTCCTATTTAATTTGTGAGTATATAAAAAGGGAAGAAATCATTTAAATAGTGCAGACTACTGCATCCAGTCACTCTATTCATGAGCTGAGAACCAGGGTAAGGTTGAGATGGGAGACACAATCTTCTGTTCCCTCAGAATATACCAGATCCCCACATGCCTCACTCTCAAAGGAGAAACTCTATTGAGTGTAAGTCTAAAGTTTAAAGGATAATTTTGAAGATAAGCAAATTATGCTGTGGTATCTTCAGAAGCACATTAAGACAACTGATAGTATTTCCTTTCTACAAAGAGGTCAAGTGGCTTACCCAAGGTCACAAGTAGTACTCCATTTCCAGTTCAATTATTTGAATCCATGTGAATCGTAAGCAATAAAGTAAACCCACCAATTTCAACTATTTACCCTCTTCTTTGCCCATTTTGATGAATTGCCAGGGTTCTGTGATATTGCTCTAAGGCCCACATAAAAAATCCAAAGTTGAACATTCCTCTAAAGAAATACCCTGGTTATCACTTTTGAAGATGAACTTCAAGCCTCTGACAAACACAAAATGTAACGTTCTACTTAAAAACGAGGGAAGGGCACTGTATTCCTCTAAAATGTCAATGTCATAAAAGAAACAAAGCTACAAAAATGGAGGATGGGGTGCCTGAGTGGCTCAGTTGGTTAAGTATCTGACTCTTTATTTCAGTTCAGGTCATGATCTCACAGTTTGTGAGATCAAGCTCCACATCACTCGGAGCTGGTGGTACAGAATCTGCTTGGGATACTCTCTCCCTCTCTCTTTGCCTCTTCTTTGATTTTGCCCTGGCACAGACTCTCTCTCAAAAGAGATAAACATTTTTTTTCAAAAAGAGGAGGATAAAGTGACATGACAGCTGAATGTAATATCTGATGCTAGATTAGATTTTGTATTGGAAGAGAAAAAATGCTATAATTGGTATTTTATGGAAGGAATACAGAGATGGTGGATTAAAGTATCACATCAATCCAAATTTATAAAGTTGACAACTACATTATAGTTAAGAAATATCTCTATTCTTAACAAATATGCTAAATACTATACACTGAAGTATTTAAGAGTAAAGAGCCATGATGTAGGTAACTTACCCTCAGACGGTTCAGAAAAAAATTGTGTGTGCAGAGAGAACAAATGGTATAAAATATAACAGATGATTCTGGATAAAGGACAGATGGATGATTTTTACTATTTCTGTTTTTCAACTTCTTATAAATATGAAATTATATCCAAGCAAAAAGTTCAAAACATCTGTAGATAAAGCCCAATATTTGCATTCTTTTTTTTTTTTAAATGTTTTATTTATTTCTAGGAGAGATAGAGAGAGACAGCGTGAGCAGGGGAGGGCCAGATACAGAGGGAGTCACAGACTGAAACAGGCTCCAGGCTCTGAGCTGGCAGTCAGCACAGAGCACGACGCGGGGCTCAAACCCACGAACCGCGAGATGATGACCTAAGTGAAAGTCGGACGCTTAACCAACTAAGCCACCCAGGCGCCCCCAATATTTGCATTCTTGAAAGCATGTGTCTAGAATAGCAGTTCTCAAAACTTTTGGCCTCAGAACCCCACTATATTCTTAACAACTATTGAGGACCTTAAAGACTTTGTATATGGGTTTATATTTACTGATATTTACCATATTAGAAATTAAGGTGGAGAAATTTTAAGAAATAATCAATTTTCAATAAAATAACTCATCACATGTTAACACAAATGTTTTTAATAATTTATATTTTCAAAAATGAACAAAAAGTTTTCAAGTGTTACTGTTTTACATGTTTGCAAATCTAACTAATGTCTGGGGTGGCAGAAGACAGGGTTTCCTGCCTGCTCCCGCATTATATCTGTTGTATCATCACATGTCCTTTAACCTGTGGGAAACCACTGCATACTGAGAGGATGCAAGCGAACAAATGGCTGTTTGACACCCCGGAGCCTCATGAAAACATCTTGCAATTTGAAAATAAAAGGCCTACACCATTTTACTACTATCATGTAGTACATTATAACTATAATTTAAGATATCTTTCATAGACATTCTGATACAAAGCAATCCTGAGTTTAAACTACACCTTAACCAGAAAGAAACACCCTCCAGAGGTGACAATCAAAGGCCAAACCTCAGAGGTGGCTACTAAAAATACTTTGGCTATCTTTATCTCTCACCAACCAGAGGCCTTAGAATTAGCAATTAGTGATGTTCAGAATTAGTGATATACAGACTGAATAAAAATATTTGGAGATAATCCATGCCCTTTCATTAACAGGACAAATGAATCTGGAGGGCCACTCTTTGGAGCAGAACCTGAGGCTAGGTCCACCAAAAAATCTTGAGTCTAGCCCCGAGTTTAAAGTACTCCGGTGCCTGATAAACATTTGTGTGACAATTTTCAAGAGCAGGAATCTTTCACATAAAGAGTGCTTCAAGCACTGAAAAAAAAACAGAACTGGGACTTCATCAAACTTACAGAACTGGTGGTTTCTTACGTGTGGGCATACGTGCCTGCTAATGACTATGTGCTGGCAAAATGTGACTTTTGGAGGTACCCTGGTAGCAAGATTATGACAAAGGCAATCTATGGTCTGCACCTAACTCACTGCCAACTCCCCAATATGTACTTAAAAAACCTAATGGCCGGGGAGCCTGGGTGGCTTAGTCGGTTAAGTGTCCGACTTACGCTTAGGTCATGATCTCGCGGTTTGTGGGTTCGAGCCCCGCATCGGGCTCTGTGCTGACTGCCAGCTCAGAGCCTGGAGCCTGTTTCAGTCTGTGACTCCCTCTCTCTCTGACCCTCCCCTGCTCACGCTGTCTCTCTCTCTCTCCCTAGAAATTAAAAAAAAAAAAAAAAAAAAAATTAAAAAAAATTAAAAAAAAAAAAAACCTAATGGCCATTCTTGACTAACCTGGCTTAAATCAGTTTACCAATAGGTATCTAAAACGGGGCTCCTTGGGTTCCCAATTTCTTGGTACAAGGATCTGAATGAAAAGGCAAGCTCCCGAGGCACCAAACGAGAGAAAAACAAGATCACTATTTCATGTCCACCCTGGGAGGTTCTCACTAACAATCCTAGAAAATTAACATTTAACCAGAGAAGGGTGAGTCTGACAGAAAAAGTGAGGTTGTCAAAGAGGATTTCACATACATACATACATATGTATATATACATATATACATACATATGTACATACATATACATACATGTACATATCACATTTCATTCAAAAAGGCAATGCCTTCAGAAAACACGAACATATCTGTAAAGACATGACCAGCTAATTTCTATCAATTAACATCTTTAGGAATGTCTAAGGAATTCTAGATTCAGACCTCCTTATAAGGAAGTCTAGATGGAACAAATATATACCACCCTAACTTTCTCACTGAATGCAATTGAACTAAAAAACCTTGGACAGGAAGCATGGAACGATGATCTAAGGATTGAAAAATGAATGGAAGAAGCCAGACTGCAGAAACAACACAAAAGCCCACAGAATTGGTAATGAATTTTGTTTTCCTACCTTATCTCGTAGCCTGGAATCAAAAGCAATCTGAAACCCAGAACTGCACTCTGGGTACAGAAAAGAGCTCTGAGGAAAGCCCTCTATTTCTTTTTTTTTTTAATTAATTTATTTATTTCTAGGAGAGAGAGAGAGAGACAGCATGAGCAGGGGAGGGTCAGAGAGAGAGGGAGTCACAGACTGAAACAGGCTCCAGTCTCTGAGCCGGCAGCCAGCACAGAGCCCGACGCAGGGCTCGAACCCACTAACCGCGAGATCATGACCCAAGCGAAAGTCGGACGCTTAACCAACTAAGCCACCCAGGCGCCCCGAAAGCCCTCTA
The DNA here is from genome assembly GCA_017311185.1 of Proteles cristata cristata. Classification (NCBI taxonomy): domain Eukaryota; kingdom Metazoa; phylum Chordata; class Mammalia; order Carnivora; family Hyaenidae; genus Proteles; species Proteles cristata. The sequence goes on from JAESUZ010001679.1 coordinate 1,234,119, forward strand.
TTTCTAAGTCTAGGGAGCAGGAAAGAGAACTCTACACGTCACAGTGAATGGGGGAAATCTCATTTTCTGTTTCTCCCACTCTCCCCCATTCTAGTTCCTAGGCAATTCCACAGTGACGGCAGCCTAAGAGCAGTGGGAGGCAAATCTTTCGGACTGCAGGAACTGTGTTCCCAAGAGCATAACAATCCTTGCTGCTTTTTTTCTTTTAAATTGATTTATATTGACAGAGGGAGTGCATGTGGGGGAGGGAAAGGGGCAGGCAGAGAGAGAGAGAGAGAGAGAAAGAGAGAGATTCCCAAGCAGGCTCCACGCCAGCAGTGCAGAGCCCAATGCAGGACTCAAATCCAACACCCAAGAGATCATGACCTGAGCTGAAACCAAGACTTGGACACTTAACCGACTGCACACCCAGGTGCCCCTCTGCTGCTTTTTTACTCTCTATTCTCTTGCCACTTAGCCTCAGAGACAGACATGATCATGAGAAGTACATGGCAGAGTAAGGAAATTAAAACCCTAGCTTTCTGGCCAGATGACCAAAGAAGGGAGAGAGGGAGTCACAGACTGAAACAGGCTCCAGGCTCTGAGCTGGCAGTCAGCACAGAGCCCGACGCGGGGCCCGAACCCACAAACCGCGAGATCATGACCTAAGCGAAAGTTGGACGCTTAACCGACTAAGCCACCCAGGCGCCCCCAAAGAAGGGAATCTTTAAAGGGCCAAAACGTGTTGAGGAAATCTCAAAGAGGGAGCTCCCTCAAGAAAACAGCCCCATAAAGTACCAACTCCAGGGCTCATCCACGCATTATGCATGAGTGGATGTGACTCTAAACAACAGAGTGACCATCTACTATAGTATCATCATCATCACCACCAATAACAACAATAGTGGACATTCTCCACATGATTTACACTAGACTCTAGGTAATGTAACAAAATGTGCAAAATGTCCAGGATACAATTCAACATTTATCGACATTAAAATTCATTAGGTGGGCTTAACAGTACAATGGAGACAAAAGGAAAAAAATCAGTGAACTTGACCAATTAATAGAAATTATCCAATCTCAAAAACAGAGAGAAAAAATATTGGGAGGAAAAAAAACTGAACAAAGCCTTGGACTCGTGAGGTAACATCAAAAGGTTTGATATTTGTGTCATCAATGTCCTGGAAAGATAGGGAAAAAAGTGTTGGACAGAAAACAGGTGGAGAAATATTAGCTGAAAAGGTCTTAAATATGGCAAAAGACAAACACGGATTCAAGATCAGTAAACCTAAGGGGCACCTGGGTGGGTCAGTCGGTTAAGTGTCCAGCTTCAGTTCAGGTCATGATCTTGCAGTTCATGGGTTTGAGCCCCGGGTCAGGCTCTCTGCTGACAGCCAGCTCAGAGCCTGGAGCCTGTCTTCAGATTCTATATCCCACTCTCTCTCTGACCCTCCCCTGCTCACGCTGTTTCTCTCTCTCTCTCTCTCAGAAATAAATAAAACATGGGGCGCGTGGGTGGCTCAGTCAGTTAAGCGTGTGACTTCAGCTCAGGTCATGATCTCACGGTTCATGGGTTCAAGCCCCATGTCAGGCTCTGTGCTGACAGCTAGCTCAGAGCCTGGAGCCTGTTTCGGATTCTGTGTCTCCCTCTCTCTCTGACCCTCACCTGCTCATGCTGTCTCTCTCTCTCTCTTTCTCTCTCTCTCAAAAATAAAACATTAAAAATAAAACTTTTTTTTTAAATAAAATAAAATGTAAGAGTAAAATCTTAAAAACAGACAAAAGTAACACATTACGTATGGGGCAAAACAATCTGAATGACTACGGATTTCTTATCAGAAACCGAACTGACCAGAAGGCAGTGAACATTTTTCAAGTGCTAAAAGAAAGTAGCTGTCAACCCAGAATTCTACAACTACTGAAAATTTATTTCAAGAATAATGGCAAAGTAAAATTCTCAGGTTAAAAACAAAAACAAAATTAACAAAGAGAATTTGTTGCTAGAAGATCTGCTCTAAAAGAAATACTTTAAGCCAGTTCTTCAGGTGGAAGGGAATGATACCAAAGGGAACTTTAGACTTCAGGAATGAACACATGTGAGCAACAGAATAGTAAATATGTGAGTAAATAATGAGAGTATTTTTTCTCCTCTTAAGCTAGCATGTTTGATGTTTGAAAGCAAAGGTTTTTCAATGTTTGTAAATGTAATACATATGACAAATACAATACAAAGTAAGAGGTAAAGGGTTATTATATGGTGGGATGGTTTCAACATTTCACCTGAAGTTGTACAACATTAGTTCTAGGTACACCACGAAAAGCCAAATATGTATGTTGTAATCTTTAGAGTAACAACTAAAAAAACAATTCAGAGATCGAATCCATATAATTTGCTGGAGTCCCTCTGATCCACCATGTAGATCTGTATTTAGTATCATTTGGATTTGGAAAAGTGTTGATTATATTACTGCTGTATAATAAATTTTTTATTAAAACTGCATCAAAAGAAAACTATAGAGACCATCAAAAAAATCAATAGAAAAATTTTAAATACTAAAAAATTTCCAAGAATCCAAAATAGAAAACAGAGGAAGCAAAAACAAATGTTAGACAAATCCAAATAATTACACTGAATGTAAATAGTCTAAATATATGATTGAAAGCTTATGAGAATGGATTAAAAAACAAGATCCATTAAAAAAAACCAAGATCCATCTATTTACCATCTACAAGAAACCCACTTTAAATAGAAGTTAAGATTAAAAGGATAGAAAATGACATATAAACACACAAAAAAAAACCTGGAGTAGCAGCATTTACATTAGCCAAAGTAAGCTTTGAAGCAAGGAAATTAAAAAGGGTTATTACATAATGACAAAAGGCTCAATTAACTGGGAAGACATAACAATCCTAAAGGTGTATGTATTCGCCCTAAAGAGAGCCTCAAAGTAAATGAAGCAAAAACTAATAGAATTGAAAGAAGAAATAAATCCACAATTATAGGTTATTCAATTATAGAGACTTCAATACTCCTTCCTTGGTAATCAATAAAACAAGGGGACAAAAAAATCAGCCAGAATATAGAACTGAACAACACTATTAAGCCAACTGCTTCAAACTGACATTTGTAGAACACTCTACAGAGGAGTGCCTGGGTGGCTCAGTCAGTTAAACATCTGGCTCTTGATTTTGGCTCAGGTAACGACCTCACAGTTCATGAGTTCAAGCCCTGCCTCCGGCTCTGCACTGGCAGGGTGGAGTCTGTTTGGGATTCTCTCTCTCCCTCTTTTTCTCCCCCTCCTCACTCATGCTCTCTCTCAAAATAAATACATAAACATTTTTTAAAAACTTAAAAAAAAAATGTAGAACACTCCACACAAAAATAGCAAAATAGACATTCAAGTACACATGGGAAATTCACTAAAATAGAACGTATCAAACCTTAATAAATTTAAAAGAACTAAGGTCATACAAAGTATATTCTCTGACCATAATGGAATTAAACTAGAAATCATTAACAGAAAGACAACTGCAGGGGCACCTGGTTAAGCGTCCGACTTCAGCTCAGGTCATGATCTCACGATTTGTGGGTTCAAGCCCCGCGTCAGGCTCAGAGCCTGGAGCCTGTTTCAGATTCTGTGTTTCCCTCTCTCTCTGACCCTCCCCTGCTCATGCTGTCTCTCTCTCTCTCTCAGAAATAAATAAAACATTAAAAATATATATATTTTTTAAAAAGACAACTGCAAAATATCCAAGTACTGTACTTAGAAACGAAAACACTTCTTTTTTTTTTAAGCTTATTATTTTGAGAGAGAGTATGTAAGCACATCTGTGAGAATGGGAAGAGCAGAGAGGCTGAGAGAGGGGCAAAGAGAATCCCAAGCGCTGACAGCCAGAGCCTGATGAGGGGCCTAAACCCACAAACCATGAGACCATGACCTGAGCCGAAATCAAGAGTCAGTCACATAACCGACTGAGACACCAAGGTGCCCCAAAACACTTCTCAATAATTCATGAGCCAAAGACTAAGCCTCAAAGAAAATTAGAAAATATTTTGAACTAAAATAAAATAAACAATATATCAAAATTTGTGGGGTCCTGCATACCGAAGGAAATTATACATTAAATTCTTACATTAGAAAAGAAAGGTCTCAAGTCAACAATCCAAGTGTCCACCTTAAAGGAACTCGAAAAAGAGCAAATGTAAGCCAAATCAAGCATTAGAAAGGAAATGAAGAACAGAAATCATTAAAACTGAAGGAAAATAGTGGGAGAAAAAAAATTAACCAAAATCTAGTTTTTTGAAGTGATATTAAATATGATAAACTTCTAGCCAAACAAACCAAGGAAAAAGACAAAGGACACAAATTATCAGTATCAGAAATGAAAGAAGAGCTATCACTATAGATCCCACAGAAAAACTCACTCAAGAAGAAATAACATGAACAGTTCTGCAACTATTAAAGAAATGAAAATTTTAGTTAAAAACCTTCTGAAAAAAATTCCTAGGATACAGTCTGGAATTATTTCAAATAGGAACCATCTTATTGGATTCATAGAGAAAAACTCATATATAAAGACTCTTCCTGGGGTGCCTGGATGGCTCAGCAGGTCAAGCAACTCACTCTTGATCTCAGCTCAGATCATCTCATGATTTGTGAGATAGGGCCTCACATCAAGCCTCGCAAGCACAGGCCTCTGTGCTGAAAGCGCAGAGCCTGCTTAAGATTCTCTCTCCAACCTCTCTCTCTTCCCCCTCCCCTAAAATAGAACATATCAAACTTTAATAATTTTTTAAAAACTATATTTAAAAGAACATGCTCGCTCAATCTCAAAATAAACTTAAAAAAAAAAAGACTCTTCCTTTTCTAATATATACTTGCACTCATTTTGTAGTTAACTTGCTATAAAGCACACACATCTCCATTGATAGTAATGGAAGAGATACATTCTGTGTTGTATTCAACTCAATTTTTATCAATACTTCTTGATCTCTTATTAATATGGTCAGTACGGCTCTTTGTTACTACTTTGTATTTACATTAGGCAAATTATTAACAATTCAAGAAGTCAAGAATATCACTTGGCTAAGTACTCAAATGACATACTTGCTAATACCTAAATCCTATAAAGTGGGATACCTCACTTCAAACAATTGAAGTGATCCTTAAAGGCTGTGTAAAAATCAATTACCTACTACTTAGATAATACACTGAAAAGTGCTAAAAGTATTATATACGATATTGAACCATATAAAATTGCCGAGTATCAACTGGTTCAACCTAGAACAGTATAAACATTCCTTGTATGTTTCAGTGTTCTCAAAACTGCTGGCCACTTCTGTCAGAATGGTATGTATTATATAATGAATTTCTTCAGATGGTGGGGACTGAAGTTCATTCAACAGTTACCAAACATCTTCTATAGATTTTTCATAACAAAGGTTATTTGCAAATCTAGGATATAAATATATGTACTAGGAGAGGAGTATTTTATACTCCTCTATTTCACAGACTGTTTTACTTAATACATTTGATGAGTATGCTATTTTTAATTCTTAAAAAAACATAAGCCCTGTTATCCGAAACATGGATTCACTATAGTGTAAGGCTTAAGATCCATCAAGCCTCAACATATTAAAAACTGAGAATACAACAAGACTTCTAAGATCACAACATTCCTTTGCTCAAAACTCTTCAATATCTTATCTCAGAGTCGTCGAAGTCCGCACTACGGTCTACAGTCATTTGCTGCTACTCTCATCCCTCCTCTACTCCACCCTGGGTTTCCAGCAGTTCTCAAACATGCAAACACACTCCCTCCTCAGGACCTTTGTACTAACTTCTGTTGGTAGGAATGCTCCTCAAAGATATCCACAATGGCTCCCCTCACCTCCTTCAGATGCCTGTTTAACTGTCACCTCAAAAGAAAAGGCTTTTTCTGACCAACTTATCAGAACAGTACCCCTACTGTATTTTTTCCCCTTGTTTATGGTCTGTCTTCCCCAAAACAGAATACAAACTCACAAGGAAGAGAGTCCTTTGTTTTATTCACTGCTATCCCCAGTCTTGAACAGTTGCTGGCTCTCAATAAGAATCTGTAAGAATCTGCTGAACAAGACGCTGCACAAAGACTTTATATATGGTTCCAACTAAAATTTCTGTCACAGATTTGGGGGGGGAGGACGCTAACAGTTCGGAAACCTGAAGGCTCCGCTACGTCGCAACTACTCTTCCGAAGAAAATATTTTATTTTCAATAAACTATACTAACGAATGGTTTTCCTAAAGACGAAACAGTAATGCTACGTGCATTCTTGCTGGAAGCCTGCTGGCACACACTGCTTTGGTTGATCGCACAAGACTTTCAGAAAGTCATTTTCCCACGAACCGAGAAATTCTAGCTGAAGACACTTAAGGAAAAATATTAGTGGAGTTAATCTACTAATGATACACAACCTTTAGGAAAGACAATCTACGAGTCCAAACCTCACAGTAGACAGAAAAATACCAGAAACAGGAATGGGGAGTGTTTGCCCCTAGAGACACTAAGGGAAAAAGTCCGAGGATTGCACCCCTTTATCTTGGCGCCAGACAGGCTACGAACACGCAGTCCGGGGGTGCAGGCCGTAGTGTCCCCGCAAGGGGCCTGGGAGGGCGAGGCCCGGACTCCGAGTAGAATGAGAATGGTGTATCCGGGCCATAGATTTTCCATAGAAAATCTCCTTTCTATAGATTTTCGCTCAGTGCGGACTGCGTCTACCCGCTCCCAAAACGGCTTGGGGGAGTGTGGATGAAGAGAGAGCCCCTCCCCTTCCCCAGGGATTGTCCAGGCCCCAGCAGGAGCCCAGTCTCCGGCTCACCCGGCTCCCGGTTGATCTCGATGTCGAAGTGGCACTGCGGCCGGTCCTGCGCCCCCATCGCGACCGAGGCGGCGGCAAGAGCTAGGAGAAAGTGGGAGGAAAGCCTTCAGGGAGGGAGCTTGGGCGAAGGCTGGGGCGGAGCCCGCGCCACGGTCGCCTCGCGCCGGCCTGTCTCGATACCACTGGAGGCTGAGACGGGGTCCCCTCCAGCGCCGGGCCTCCCGACTCCCAAGTACCGCGCACACATATGCGGGCGAGCTCTTCACCTGGTTAGCCTCCAGCCTGAGCAGTTCCCCGTGAGCAGAAGAGAAAGCGCTGCCACCGCAGCGGCCGGAGCCCAACGCCACTAACGGACCACCACCCCCTCCCACGGGCCCTGCGTCCCAGTGCCACGCTAAACTCCGCGAGAGTCGGGACAAATAACGCGAGATCACTGTCTCAAAGGGAGTGTTTAACTGAAGGGTGCGCGCGCAGGTGGGCGTGTCTGGGAGCTCTTGAGGAGCTTCTGGCCCGACGCTCCTATACCTGAGCTGGCCCTTTTTTTTTTTGTCCTGTCCCCTTCCCCCCTATTGGAGTCAGTCGTCCAATCTGAGAGCTTCGAACACGCCTGCGCTCTCTACTTCCTCTCGCCTTCCTTCAAGACCGGAGAGCGTCCGCCCGTTTCCGGTGAAGTGGTGCTTTCGTGTTGTTTACTCTTACGTGCAATCTGTGAGAAATTAAGTGGTTGATGTCCAGTAAACGACGTATCTTTTTGCCTGTTTTTCTTTTAGCAAAGAGTATTTAAGAAACTCTCCTCCTGGGAACTTGACGGAGGAACAAGGGGGAGAAGAAGGCCAGAAATGGTGGGGGAAAGAGAGAGGCAAAGCATGAGAGACTCTTGAATGCTGACAAAATCTGAAGACTGATGGATGTGGGGAGGAGGGGGGGGATGGTCATGGAGGAGGACACTTGTGGGGATGAGCACTGAGTGTTATGTGGAAACTAATTTGACAATAAACTATTTTTAAAAAAATAAAAATTTTTAAAAAAGAAAAAAAAAACTCTCCTGTTAAACTATTTCAAAGACCTTTTAGGCTGAGATGAGGGTTTGTTCCCTCTTTGGCGCCAGCGTCACTGGAATAGTTTTCTGTTTGTGACCATTTCTACATCTTTTGTGAAGAGTCAGTTTAAGACCTTTGCCCGTTTTTTAATTCCTGTTCGTCTTATTAAATTCGAGAGTTCTGTGTACAAATGCTTTGTTAAATAGGTGATATGTATATGTTCTAAACACAAATCTTTTGACACGTAATTGCGAATATTTTCTCCTAAGCTGGGTCTTTTCATTGTATTGACAGTGGTTTGTGCAAAGCAGTTTTTAATTTTAGTGAAGTCACTTGATCAATTTCTCGTATGCTTTGTGCTCTTTCTGTGCTAAGGAATCTCTGTTTACCCAAGCTCCTGTGTTTTTTTCTAGAAGTTCCATTGTCGTTTACGTGTAAGAATACCATCAATTGGAATTTTTCGTTGTGATGTAAGGTAGAGGTTGTGGTTCATTTTACCCGCCTACGGAAACAGAGTAGTTCCACCACCCTTTGTTGGAAAAAACTGCCTTTTATCAATTGAATTATCTTGGCTTTGCGACCGTTTACATAGGTGGTTCTATTTCTGCACTTATTTTGTTACACCGTTCCATGTATCTATCTTTATGCCTGGGTCACACTGTTTTGTTTTTATTTTCTTTAAACTGTAAAATACATATTACGTGAAATTGTCATTTAACTCAAATGTACAGTTTTGAGACGTTACGTACCTTAACATTGTGCAATCATCACCACAGAACATTTTTCATCTTGGAAAACTGAAACTCTGTATCCATTAAGCAAGAACTGCGTTCTCCCCTCTACCCAGCCTCAGGCAACCGCTCTTTTTTTTTTTTTTAACTTTATTATGGCAAAAACACTTAACATGACATCTACCCTCTTAATACATTTTCAAGTGTACAATGTGGTATTGTTACTGATAGACATAATGTACAGCAATTATTTTAGAATGTATTCATCTTGCATAGGTCAAATTTTATTACTATTGATAGCAACTCTTTTCCTTCTCTTCCCATCCCCTGGCAACCACTATTTTATTCTTCGCTTTGAATAAGCTTGACTATTTTAGTTAGTACATATAGGTGGAATCATGCAATATGTGTCTTTCTGGGACTGACCTGTTTTACTTAGCATAATGTTCACAAGTTTCAACCATATCACCAATATTGCAGGATTTCCTTCTTTTTTTTTTTAAGGCTAAATAATACTGCATTGTGTGAGTATACCATATTTTCTTTATTCATCAGTAGATGGACACTTGGATTGCTTCTACCTTTGGGCTCTTGTGATAATGTTGCTCTCAAGATGAGTATACAAATATTTCTTTGAGATCCTAATTTAAATTCCTTTGGGTGGGTACCCAAAAGTGGGATGACTAGGTCAGAAGCTAATTCTGTTTTCATGAGGAACTGCCATTCTGTTTTCCATAGTGACTGCACTATTTTACACTCCCATCAGCACTCCACAAGGTTTCAATTTCTCAGCATCTTCCCCAACACTTGTATTTTTTTCATTGTTGTTGTTTTTTAAATAATTGTCATCCTGATAAGTGGGAAGTGGAACACTGTTTTGATTACTGTAGCTTTGTAGTAAATTTTTTAAAATCAGGGTCACTTAGGTAGTTTCTAATCTGTTTTTGCATCTGTACCACCTTGCAAAATAATAATGGAAGTGTCATCCCTATTATCAGATACCATTTTTCTCTCTCTGAGATTACAGTATCTCTATTAAAGCAACAGCTTCCTGGGTTTCACATTTGTAACTTAGGCTGAATTCAGAAGTTAGTAGTAGTCCTAGGTCTAATTTTGTTCACAGTGTTACAGCTAACCATATATAGGTTTGGAAAAAAAATGAAATGTACATTGCCTACTCAGAGATGAAATGAGTTGGTAAAGCTAACTTCATACAAAGGCTTGTGGAAGGACGAGAAGCACTTCCATGGGGAGTAATTTGTGATTACTATGCTTTGGGGCAGCTGACTTCAATGTAAGTTGGCTTTAGGGCTCTGGAATGAAATACCGTACTTAATTTGGGGAGTACTTAAAATACTTTAAATCTTCGGGAATTCATTCTTACCTTGACACTCCAGTAAAGTCTACTTCCTGCTACTGATCATATGATTTGGGGCAAATCACGTTGATCCTGAAGTTCAATTACTTCATCTGTAAAATAAGCAGGATGAAATACATTCTAAGTTCCCTCCTTGCTCAAAATTCATTATGTCCTGTGAATTAAAATTATATTTCAGATTATTTGAGGATAAGCCATACTATTTGGTCTGTAGCTAAGCTGAAGGAACTACTGGAAGAAGGCAGGCCTAGGGCCAGCATCCACCAAAGGGATTGATACCTCCTCCCTCATCTTCCAGAGCAGTAGAAAAATCATATCCTAGGAGTTTACAAACTCAGGCTTGATTTGGAGAATCCTTAGTAGTAGGAATTTTCAGTTTTAATTTTCTAGTTTTAAGCCTCTTGGAGTGGGATCACATCAGCAGTTGGCACTTTAATGGATGGGACTCTGGCAAAACTAATAAGCAGTGCTGGTAGGGAAATTTAGATGAAACATAATTTTCATTTTCTAGAAAAGAGAAATTGCCAAAATTGACTCAAGAGGAATAGAAGGCCTGAAAAAACTAGCAACCATTGAAAAAATTGAATTAGTAATCCTAATCAATCTTTCCAAACAACTGAAGGATATTTTGACATAGCCAGATGGGAAATTTGGTAATGGTCTAGATAGTAGGTGAAAACAAGGAAATACACTTAATTTTGTTAGACTTCTAATGAGTAATGAACATAAATATAGTGATATTTTGGTTATGCAAGAAAATGTCCTTTGTTTTTTAAATGTAATGAATGAAACGAATGTGCGTAAACCTTGCTGCATATAGGTGAGAGGAATATGGGGATTTTTGAGTGAGCTATGTTCTCTACTTTTATATTTCTTTGAAATGACTCATAATAAAACCATTATGACCAAACATAGGCTTCCTTTCTGAAAAACACAGGTTCCACATTGGTTCATAGGCACATTTTTTTTTTAATTTTTTTTAATGTTTTATTTATTTCCAGGAGATAGAGAGAGAGACAGGGGAGGGTCAGAGAGAGAGAGGGAGTCACAGACTCTGAAACAGGCTCCAGGCTCTGAGCTGGCAGTCAGCACAGAGCCCGACACGGGGCTCGAACCCACGAACTGCGAGATCATGACCTAACCGAAAGTCAGACGCTTAACCGACTAAGCCACCCAGGCGCCCCGGTTCATAGGCACATTTTACCAGACCCTTGAGGATCAATAATCTTTTCTCAATCATAAGATTTTAGAAAATGGAAAAAGAGAGCTATCTAACTTACCTTGTTATACCAACACCAAACAAAGACAGGGTGAGAAAGTTATAGACCAATCTCATTATAAACACAGATTTAAAAATCAAATAAAATATTAGGAAGTGGTGTTTAGCAGCATTTAAACCCCAAAATGTTCATGACCTAGTTGGCTTTAACTCAGGAATGCAAAGATGGTTCAAGATCAGAGAATCTGTTCCTGTAATTCATCATATTTACAGAATAAAGAAAAGGCATATGATTATCCCAATGTATGGTGTACTGGTTATCTATTTATTGCCTCTCAGTATATCCACTGTAATACACAGGGATCCCTACAAAAATAACTTACATTTCTATAATTTAGGGAAAGGACAAAAAAAGCAAACAAAAGGAGAGAAAAGGAATTTAGTGAGAAGATACATATACAGTTCTACCTTATTTGCTTATACCATTTTTTAAATAAAAGGATATCTTATATCTTAAATGAGAAATTGTGCAGAAAAGAATGAATAGGCCCAAGACTGCTATCTTTAGAAAGGCCTGCTTTAAAGGTTGGCCTGTGGGTGGAATCTGGGAACTTGAATGGTAATCAATTTCCTACACTTATAGAAAACTTCAGTTAAGGGGCGCCTGGGTGGCTTAGTCGGTTAAGCGTCCGACTTTCGCTTAGGTCATGATCTCGCGGTTCGTGGGTTCGAGCCCCGCGTCGGGCTCTGTGCTGACTGCCAGCTCAGAGCCTGGAGCCTGTTTCAGTCTGTGACTCCCTCTCTCTCTGACCCTGCCCTGCTCATGCTGTCTCTCTGTCCTAGAAATAAATAAAACATTAAAAAAAAATTTAAAAAAAAAAAAAAGAAAGAAAACTTCAGTTAAATGATAAGAATGCTTTATTATGCCTGAACTTTCTGAGCAAATAATCTGCTGAGCACCTGCTTTCCTTCTGGGAATCTGGAACCTGGGTATGTGCTAGGCAGAGGATATAAACATAAGTGAGCAGCCCCCAGTAGGAACTTTTGGCACTGAATCTCTAATAAACTTCCCTTGTAGACATTTCTCACGTGTTATGATTCATTCCTGGAGGAATAAAGCTTATCCTGTGTGATTCCATTGGGAGAGGAAAGTTTGAACCTAGTTTCCTCTGGGCTTCACCCCATGTGCCTTTTCCCTTTGCCGACTTGCTTTGTATCCTTTTGCTATAGGAAGTTATAGCTTTGAGTACAACTATATGCTGAGTCCTGTGATTTCTCCTAGCCAATCACCAAACCTGGAGGTAATCTTAGGACCTACAACACAGCAACAGAAATATTACCAGAATTTGATAACAAAATCTCTATTGAAAATTTGAAAATACATTTTTTGAAATCCTAGATTTATTTTTTTGTGGAAAACAAGCCGACCTCCATGTTACAGAAAAATGTATATTTTGATAGGATAACATTCTTATGATATTAGTCAAGAGCAGATGGGTATTCCCCATAGGGGTCAAGGGAGATGGCCATGGCAGTTTCAGGCATACAGCCTGGAAGTCTCAGAGGAAAGCACTTTTCCTGCCGGCACCAGTGAGAAAAATCCCAGCGAGAAATCTCTTGACTTGATGAGGTTCATGTCCATCAGTCTTGATGGCCACAGTTGTGGGCAGATACCTTGACTGATCAACGTAGGGTGGTGCCAATTACCAGGAGAAGCACAGGGGTATGGCAGCACAGAGATGGGCACTGAGGCAATGGCTGAAAACTAAGAAGTCTAAGAAGTCACCTTAATTGTGGATACTACACATCTTTTGGCCTTTTAGGCAGTTGGCTTTTTTTTGCAACTAATTTGCTTTAAAGCATGGTTGTTTTTTAACAAATCTCTAATGCTTCATCCTCTTTAGTGGGGAGTTTGGATCCCATCAAAACATATCCCATTATATGTAAAACTCACAACAACAAGCACTTCTTGTCAGATAGTTACCTTACTTTACATTGGCCAACTCGTTCTCTGATTGCAAACTCTAAATTCTAAGTATACAAGAAACATCTTGGAATTGTCCCTCCAGAGGGAAGAAGCTGGGATGTTAATACTCCATGTCCTGAGAGTCTTGAGTTGAAAGCTGTTCCCAGCATGGTAATCCCCGGGTTCTTCTGATCTACAATGCCTGGGCAAGGTAGATGTCTAGTTTTAGAAAAAAGTCCACAGGAATAAAGATACAGATCTAGACTGTTGGAAATTGGTTGCAGCACAAATAAAAGAGTAAGTGAAGTTCAAGAAATTAGTGTGGGATGCTGATAGCTTCTGCTATAACAGGCAATTTTTTGTTTGCAGGCAAGAGTGCTCAGGAATGGAAAAGCATAGACTTTCTCTATAGAAGCACTTGATAATTTCCATTTGGAATCTCTGCAGCTTCAATATATGGACAACTTCTTGGCATCCTTGGTCCTGCATAGTGCCCTGATCCGTGCCTGGGTGTGCGTCTCTTTTATCTTGTCAGGCTTATTAGGAGCTCACTGAAAGCAGGGCCCAGTGCCCTGTGTCCTATTATCCTCACTGGAGAGCCTGGTCAAACGACAACTCATGTTCTAACTGAATTGATGAACACATAGATGAATTTTGCTCTATATAAATGGAGTCGAGAGAGAGAGAGGGGGAGAGAAAAGAAAAACCAGTTGGAATGAAAAATCTTTGCATAGCTCTTGCTTCTGCCTGCATTGTTCTCCCTTGATGGTCACGTGTCAGATTCCGTGTTATTCATATCTCAGCTGCAAGTTACCTCCCCGGGTCACTCCTGACTCCATTATTTAATGTAGCCACCCAGAGGGGCGCCTGGGCGGCTCAGTTGGTTAAGCGTCCGACTTCGGCTCAGGTCATGATCTCACGGTTCATGGGTTCAAGCCCTGCATCGGGCTCTGTGCTGACAGACAGCTCAGAGCCTACAGGCTGTTTCAGATTCTTTATCTCCCTCTCTCTCTGACCCTCCCCTGCTCATGCTGTCTCTCTCCCTCTCTCAGAAATAAATAAAACAGGGGCGCCTGGGTGGCTTAGTCGGTTAAGCGTTCCGACTTTCGCTTAGGTCCTGATCTCGCGGTTTGTGGGTTCGAGCCCTGTGTCGGGCTCTGTGCTGACTGCCAGCTCGGAGCCTGGAGCCTGTTTCAGTCTGTGACTCCCTCTCTCTCTGACCCTCCCCTGCTCATGCTGTCTCTCTCTCTCTTCTAGAAATAAAACATTAAAAAAATAAATAAATAAATAAAACATTAAAAATTTAAAAAAAGTAGCCACCAAGATACTCTCTAGCACATTACCTTGTAATCCTCTGCATAGCGCTTATTACCATGTGAAGTGTTCCTTGATTGCTTAGATTTTATTGCCTGTCTCCCCCATAAATACAGGTTATTTATACTGTGTTGTCTTCTTTATATAAGAATAAGGTTTCCATGAGAGCAATGACATCGTCTGGCTTCCTCACTCTAGTACCTTCAGCATACACTAGTGGATCAGTAAGTATTTTCCTGAATGAATGAATGTATCACAAACAGAAATGAAAACAAACAAAACTTCCCTTTGGACCCTAGACTCTTGTTAAAAAGATTTAGGAAGGAAAGAAAGGTCGCAGTGAATGAATAGAACATCTAGATTCCAGAGTTGTCTGTGGGATTTTCATTGGGAAAAGAGGTAACAGATAACTTCTTAAAATTGCTTTTATTAAAGTAGAATCAAACAATATATGTGTGACATATAGAGTAACAACAAAAATGAAGATACTACGTGCCCAGCTTAAGAAATACAGTCAGAATCACCTTTAGTAATGGATGTTTATTACAGTCACAAGAGTATACGGGATAGCACTGAACATCGTTTCTTCCCCAGCCATATTGTTACTTACAGTCCCCAAAAGTCAGACTGAGATGTTAAAAAGCCTCATGAGGAAGTGGGAAAAAAATAGCTTAACATTTTGTGGAATAAACCTGACCTCAAATTATCTGCTCTCTTTGTTTTAGCTGCCATAGCCTCATGTCAGGAAAATGTGATAATGACATTTATGTGATAATGACAGTTGCAAATCCTGGGAAGCAGGCTTGGAAACCGAAGAGAAAGGCCCAGGCCTTCTGTAGGCTGTTGGGAGATAAGCTTGACTCTGAGAGTTGGAAAAGGGCTGAGTGGAGGCTTAATTGTGAACCAGGAGATCCTCTGAGAAAAGAGAACAGTTAATACAGTCTGGTCAGGTTTGGTCTTTACCTTTTTAAATCACCTTTCCCAACTGCATTGTGTTCTGGGTCCTATTAGAGGGGTGGTAGTACTTGCACTTCAGGCCATCTCTGCAGCAAGCTGGTAGAGATGGGTGGGGCCTGTACGGTAACAGCTAAGCAGCCCGTGCCATCCTCTCCAGTGTACCTCTCCAGAAAAGGGCCCTCTGGAGAGTCTGGCAGTTTTCTGGCAATTCAGGAAAACTGTCGCTTAAACAGACTCAGCTGTTTGCAGAGGCTTGTGATTTGCCCTGATTTAGCTGTCTACATGCTGATTAACAAATCCTTCCAAGAGACAAAGGGAGGGGAACACAGCAGGTCACCAACTCCTTCCCTTGAGAGGAGAACTGGACTTTGCCATTCCCCCTACTACCAAGGAAGCTACACTAAACTGCCACGGGCCAGATTGGCTTGCCCAGAGCCCATACACTGGAAGCTTCAGTGCTTTGTCACAGACCCTTGCCTACTTTGCCAGTAGTGGACAGTTACTCCCCCAAGATCAGACTCTCATAGCGCTGGCAGAAGCCAACCTGAGGGGCTGCCCTGCAGCTTTTTACTTTCTTCCTCTTCTGACATCCAGGGCCCTCTTGGCCACAAAGGCTACTTGTTAGTACAGAGGAGCTAACTCCCCTGGAGGCAACCCCAACCAGAGGCTCTCAGGAAGACACTTCAGAGACTTTTGTATGCTTCTGAGATCCATCCCCTCCCCGCTGCCCAGGCCCCAGAATTGAGCCCTTATTGCCTATCAGTAACCTTGGTAACACACCTGGTTAGTGGCTTTTCCTCCTTCTCAGTCTCCTTGTCCCCATGGCCTCATTCCTGTTCCCTGGCATCATCTCCCAAATAAACTATCTGCACCTAAGGCCTTGTCTCAGGCTTTGTTAGGGGAGGCCCAAACTGAAACATCAACTGGCACTCATTCCAGCTAGAGCCAAGCCCTATGTGCACAAGTCAAGCTGCCTAGTAAAGGGGGACAGCTGCCATCCAACTCCCGCTGATGGCTGCCATGTGGATCAGCAGGCCTACCGCTGCTAGAAACCCAGGCTTTAATGGGAAATCCTCTTTAAATGTTAGCACCTAATTCAAAACTAAAAACATTGCATCGTGTCCACCATATCTGCTGACCACATCAGGCCCATGAGCAGCCTACTTGGCATAGTATGGCACCAACCCCATGAACAGTGGGGGAAGTAGTCATCCATTAACGGACTAGAACCCTAAGGATGGAAGAATAGGGGAATGAGAGAACAAAGACTTGGATGGAAGAATAGGGGAATGAGAGAACAAAGACTTGAGAAGGGCCAGAAAGGGCCAGAGCCCTTGGATAACACATTAGAGCTAACACACATTGAGTGTTTACTATGTGCCCAGTTCTCAACCCCATTACCCCAATCTTACCACCTCAGGAGGCAGACAGTACTTTCATTATCATCATCTTATAGCTGAGAGGAAACAGCTGTCAGAGATTATGACAGAGCTGGGATTCAAAATGAGGCCTCTCTGGGTTGCAACCCTACGAAAGGAGCCAGTCACTGGAGGTTCTAATTTTGGGTTCATTCAGGAAAATATCCTTGCCTCATTTTACAGAGAAGCTTCAAATAGAGAAAGTTCTTTATTGGACAAAGCCAATAAAGGCATGAGGGATGATAAAACAGAAAATCATCATTATGTAATTCCTAACGAAATAATAGATCAAAGCTAGGTAGATCATAATTTAAGTGAAAGACTATTGGGCACTTGATGAATAAATCAGGTCGTTCCTGATGTAATGCAAAAGCAAGTACCTCTTACCTCCTATGATGTATACTTGCCAAAGATATTAGAATCTGAGTCTGAATGAGCTTCTAGATCTACCAGTTTGCAGGAAAAGTGGGCAATACTGGGACATAGTTAATAACATCATAGGGACACAACTAGGCAAATCCAGAACATGATTAATTTTAGGGCATATCACCTAGTTTTCCCAACAAATGGCAAAGACAAGAAGGGGAACTGCTAAGTATTTTTACAGCGACTTAAGGAATGTCAACAAAATGCAGTTATGAACCTTGTTTGCACCAAGTTAGACAAATCAACAAAAAGACATTTTGTGATAACTGATGGGATTCAGGACATGCTATTCCAAAACGTGGCACCTTGGTGTACTGCATATCTTAAGCTGAAGGAGTCTGAGAAATGACAGATGCTGGAAGGACTCTCTGATCTCCCAAGAAGCAGGTCATGATAACCCATGTGAGAGGGGCCCTCCCTATACCCAGAAGAAAGGAGCATCTTTATCTTTTAAAATGGAGGACACTGAGACTTTGAATGAGAAGGCCATGCTAACTAAGTTCCCCTAATTTACTATGCTTAGCTCATACCCTTCTGTTCCTCTCAAGTTTTCCACAACTTTCTACCTTTCATCAAATCTAATGTAAAAATGCTCAGGTTTAACTGTTTCTTTGGGTCTTCATTTCCTTATGAAGAGTTCCCATGGCACATCAAACTTAACTTATATGCTTTTCTTTTGTTAACCTGTCTTTTGTTATAGAGCCTCAGCTAAAAACCTTAAAAAGATAGTTGGAAAAAGACATTTTTAAAAAGTATTTTAAAAGTTATTAGGTGATATTATATAATTAAGGATTACTGTTGATTTTGTTAGCAATGATAATGGTGTTATTACATATAGATTTTTTTAAATGTTCATTCATTCAGACTCAGATTCTAATATCATTTAGGGGTAGAGAGGAGAAACGGGATCCCATGCAGGCTCCATGCTCTGAGCTGTCAGCACAAAGCCCAATACAGGGCTCGAACTCATGAACTATGAGCTCATGATCTGAGCCGAAGTCGGATACTTAACTGACTGAGCCACCCAGGTACCCATTATTACATGTATTTTTAAGTCCTTACAGTTTTTCCAGAAGACCGAATGGAACACTTATTACACAAAAAACCTCTATATTTCAATAGGGGTCTTTCATGGAAAGGAGAGCTTTATTTCAAAACAACCTGAAAAAAAGGTCAGGTTCATAACTACAAACTGGTAGAAGGGAGCACATAGTCACACATCCATTCGGCAGGGCCTCAGTTAGGAGTCTTGTCAATTCCTGTTGATTGCCCAACATCTACTCAGCTTCCTCTTTAGGCTGAAACTGAGAAGTAGAATTGAAGATGCCCATGATACTTTTGTTATCCAAACATGCCTATTTCAGGAAAGAAGACATCTGGATTCATCTTAATCTGCTTAATTATTAAAGTAAATACACTGAGAATACAGTTCATTTAGTAGCTTTCTTCACATGCTCACATTTTTAAAAGAGCCACAGACGTTTGTCTCATTCATGTTTCAAGCAGTTGAGTTGGTAAAGATCCTGTCTCTACTTCATAGGAAATGGATTATACTTAATTACTACTCATGACAGCCAGCTGAAAGATTATTCCATTGGTTTTGAAGGGCTGGTTGGGTTGGCATCTGCAATAGTAGCCAAATAAATGAGATTTCTGTGTAACACATGCTGGTACCTAGGGGGGAGAAACAGGCAAAAATGAGAGGCTTGTTTTTGCTGAACTTTAATCAAACACTGGAAAGGAATTTACCCACTCTAGTGGAATGACTCATCTATTGATTAGATGATTCAGTATCATCAACCTCCTTATTTAACACCACGGAAAATATATCCAGCTTCTTACCTATTCGCACTGATACTTCCATACCTACCTCTCTGGGCTAAGCCACTCCCCTTCTTGCTTAGACTACGGTATTGCGCCAGTCTCATATCTGGTCTCCCTGCTCTACCTTTGACTCCTACTCTATTCCCTAAGTAGCAACCTAAGTGATCACTGTATAGTATAAGACTTGCAATACCTCAGATTAAAACCCTCCAAAAGCTCCCATCGCATTCTGAGTAACGCTGAGCTCTTCTAGCCCTTCTGGTGGCCTACGAGGCTACAAGATTGGGGCCTCTGTAGTTATCTCTCTGATCTCAGTTCCTACCACTTTCCCTCTGCTGAGTTCGAGCTTCATTTTCCTCCTTGCTGTGATTTGAAGATAACCAGCATCTTCCAGCCCAGGGGGATTTTCCACCTGATGCTGACTCTGCCTCACAAATCTTAAAGCTGGCTCCCTCACCTCTGGTGTCTGCTCAAATGTCTCATCAGAGATGCCCTGTGTAAAATGCCATCCCTTCTCCTCGACTTACCCTGTTTTATTCTTATTCAAAGCACTTACTAGTATGTGCCTAATTGTATGATTTCTTCCTTCCAGCTTCTGGAGACTAGAATGTAAACTCTATAAGAGCATAGAAGGCACCTGATTTGGTAAAAAGCAAAGCTGGTTTTGGTACTGATTCCTCAGTAGCTGAAACAGTGTCAGTACTCAGTAGTACTTACAGAATGTCTGTTGAACAAATTTAAAGAAGGGACAAAGCATTTCTATGGTATCATTGTGAGCTTACTAGAGTAGTGATTCTCAATCAGGTGATAGAGTTCTCTACCCAGGAAGACAAACCAGACTAGGAGGCCAGCAAGCACGGCCCATGCAATACAAAAAAGCCCACCAGAAATTTTTGATAAATTTCTTATGCATGGGTTGAGAATCGCTACACCAAATGGAATGTTTCGCAACTACCTTATATATAGAAAAATGGAAGAGTTTACTATGAACCGTATAAAGGCAAATCGCCAAAAGCCAGAATCAAATGCAAGGACTTACACAAAGACGGACATCTCTACTATTCCATTGACCTAAGTGAGGGATTGTAGGTGATTTTCTTTTAGGGGGTGGAAAAAGCATGGCTTTCTTAAACATGTCCTCAGTAAGAATGAAATAATGTTATAATAAACGGAGCCTAATTCCTGGACTACATTTAGAAAGGAGACTATTTTCTCTCATTTTGATATATAACTAGAGAGCACATTCAATTACTTTGCTGAATGTGCCTTTGGCTTAACTTGCAAGTCTTTTATTGGTCCTTGTGTGCATTACAGACTGCAAGTTAGAAAATGAAATGGAGGGGCGCCTGGGTGGCTTAGTCGGTTGAGCGTCAGACTTTCGCTTAGGTCATGATCTCGCGGTTCGTGGGTTCGTGCCCCGCGTCGGGCTCTGTGCTGACTGCCAGCTCAGAGCCTGAAGCCTGTTTCAGAGTCTGTCACTCCCTCTCTCTCTGACCCTCCCCTGCTCATGCTGTCTCTCTCTCTCTCCTAGAAATAAATAAAACATTAAAAAAAAATTAAAAAAAAAAAAAAAGAAAATGAAATGGAACTTAGCGGTCAAATGGTCCGACCCCTTCAGAAAAAGGATGAGCTGAGGATCCATGATGAGAAAGGGGCCACAGCTCCCTTCTCCCGAGACTAGTTTTCCATATGCTCCCGTCCCCACCCCTGCTGTCATCAGCTGACATGTCTACACAAGGAGGTTTGCGGTGAGCATGATTCAAATTCAAAGAGGGTGCCACATCCGACTCCAGGCTTCACAGTGTGCTGTCTGTGTGGTTTGGGGCAGGTAAGTGGCCTCTGAGCCTCATTGGGGATCAATCATCCAAGACTCCTAGTTCAGGAGCACCGCACTGGTTTATCCTCCCCTCAAAAGTTGGGGGAAAGAGCGGGTACTTACTGGACGCACTCATTCGCCCGGCCTTTGTTCTGATACTCCACGATACAACGGATGAGCTGGTCATTCTCCTCCAGGAGCTGAAAGACCAGAGAAAGGGTCAGTGCAGTGCGTCATCGGAACTACCGGGTACACTGCCCCCTAGACTCTCCAGTGCGGGGCAGTAGTGCCCCGGTGCCTTTGCCAACTTCGTTCTGTCTCACTCCATACCGCTGCAAGCCAACCCCCTACGTACACCCACCACAAGCCTCGACTGGGATGTAGCTCACTCCAGGAAGCTTCCCGCACCCGTAGCCTTTCGGGATCTCAACCAAGGAACTTCTCTCCGTCCTCGTCCGCGCTCACCCGCTGGATCGTCTCCTGATTGACTTCCGCCTTGCCTTTCAGCCAGTCCGGTACGAAGGCCACCGACATCCCGAGAAGCCAGGTTAGAACCCGGCCTCAAGCCCTGCGGAGCCCCGCGCATCTAAACCGGAGCCACCTCGCAGCCCAAGGCGCACTACGACCGCAGCAGGGAACCATGATAGGTGGTGCCTACGCTCCAGACGTTGATTGGGTCCTCCCCGGGGACTGGGAACAGACGGAACGTCATTTGTGATTGGGCGCGCAAGGGCGATGCTCAGAGCGTCAGCCTCGGTCCCGCCCCTGGGGCTCGGAACTGATGGCGGCCCCATTGCGTTTGCGCAGTCTGGAGAGCTATCCTCGAGGGTGGGGCCCGGCGTTAGCGCTCCGCCTTTTAGGTGCTGTGTAGTGTATCTGCGGGAGCACCTTGCCAGGGGTCGCGCGGGTACTGCGGCTGAACCCGAGATATCTGGGTCCAAGTCCACTCCTCCCTCTTTCGACATCACTCTGGTGCCTCCAGATACGCGTCTGGGGCCTCCAGATACGCGTCTGGGGCGTGAACCCTGGCCATTGTCTCCTGCCAAGCCAAACCCTGCAGGGCCTAGGAAAACACTAGTGTTAGCTTTACTCTTCGCTAAGGAAGAAACCTGTATATATACCTGTTTTTCCTTTGAGTGGTACTAAAGCTCATTAGGTTTACAGCCCTACAAAGAACTATTATTTTCTCTATTTTACAGACAAGAAAATAGATTAAATAACCTGCCCAAGATCTCTCGCTATTTGGGTCTGGAACTCCGGGTCAAGGCCTAGGGTGGCGATATAAGCTTTGAGGGGCATCACTCGTGGAAACAGAACCATCCAGTGGATAAATTTGCCCAAGGAGAGTGACTTGGTTTCTTTCATGGCCAAGGAAAAGAAGCTACAAAGAAGGATGGGTGTGTGTGTGGGGGGGAGACTAAAGATATAAGAGGAAATCTAGGTGGGGGGTGGTCATATAAAAAATAATAGTGATTGAGAAAGCAAGACAGGACAGCAATGACAAATGCTGTTGAAAGGTCAAGCAAGATAAAGACTAGAACTTCGATGTCTTTAATGAAGGAGATATCAATGATGCTATGAGGCAGAAGTGAGAATTTCCAGGGACTATGAAATATAGGAAAGGTGAAGCAAATGGAGTCTTTAGAGCAGAGCACTGTTTCCCGAAAGTCTGGCTATAAAGGGGAAAAGGGAAAGAAGGTGGTAGAGGGACAGAAGTTGGTGGGAGCTGAGGACTATTACTTTAATGGCTGCTTTTTCCTCAATGAAGGGGGCACCTGGAAGGGCTCGGGGGATCTTGAAGAGTGGAAGACCTGGGGAGCCTCCAGGAGATTTTGAGGTTGGTGTTGGGGAGAGCTGGAGAGAGAACCAACCTGTCAAACATAGGACTGCCGGGTAACGTTGAGGACCTGGTGGAGGCTGGCAATGTACATGCATAGCACTGACCTGTGTGATTTTTTCTAGCAGTACTTCCAGATCAGAGGCTTATTTAGAGAAGCCGGAAGACTGAATTCCTTCCTGAGTTGGCAAGCTCCAAGGCAGATGTGACAGAAGAAAAACTGCACAATGGAGGTAAGCATATTGGGAAGAACGTGATGGAAATGATAGGCCCTGGACTGTCAGTGGATGGGGAAGGAAATAAAGATTTCCTTTATGGGAGAGAGGTAATACATAAAACAAAGTAGAAGGACAAGTGGACTGGAGGCTTCTGAAGGCCAGGCAACAGTGGGGAGAATTCTGAGAACAGCTGAGGGACAATCTGAGATGAGGTGTCTGCATTTACCACTTCAGAGGTTGGAGCTCTTCTGTGGTGATACAGCAATCCAGGGTGTGACCCTGGAAGTGGAGGAATGAAGAAGGCTGGAAAAGAAAATCTCTGGAGCCCAGAGTCAAAACAACCAGTGATTGGAGAGGAGGGCTGGGACCCCAGATACCACATCTCACCCCTGTAGCCCAATCCACTTTGGTGCCTGACCCACTCTAGCTGCACCCATCAGAGGGCACAAAGGCCTATTATAAAGCATTCATATTGCAGGTCCTGAGAGCCCAAGGCTCCATATTCAAAAGCTTTGGGTTTTTTTGGGTCTGGCACCAATTTTTCCTTCCCCATTTAAGCCAGAGCCTTGTTTTCATGACTTGTGGTGACAAGAACAAGTCTTCTTTCACCTGTGAATACACTTTGGGAGGGAATCCCAGCCTCTTTCCTGGCACATACATTGAAGAGGTTTCAATCTCCGTTACCAATCAAATCTCATTGCTTTTATTCTTTGTGCCTTTTATGACCTAGCCTCATGATCACTTGTCACACAGGCCAACCCTGATCCAATGTGGGCAGGACTATACAAGTGTGTGAATATCAAGAGGTGGGGATCCCTGGAGATGGTCTGTTTTCATTTTGTAATTTTTCTCTGGCTTTGTAAGACCTCCTTCAATTCCACCCATGTGGTGTTGACTTTCAAAAGTTGATGTCCAGCCCAGACCTGTACAAGGAATGGCAACCTGTACATTGAACTGCCTACATTGACACCTGGACCAGAAGTCTCAAGGGTGCCTCAGATTCAACTTGTCTGAGATAGTACTAGTGATCATTCTTCTTTCCAAAATGAGATCCTCTTCCAGTGTTCTCTGTATCTATGAATCCCTCCACTATCTATGCATTCACTCAAGGCTGAACAGTGGCCTTATCCTTGAAGCCACTTTGTTACTCTTTCACATCCAATTTGTCACCACGTCTTTTCGATTTTGCTCCTACCTGTTTCTGCAGACTGTCTGCTTCTCTTCTTCTTCTTCACCATTGCTCCAGTAGGAGTCTAAGCCCCAGCTTCATCCTCTGTTGCCCAGATGACTGCATTGGCTTCCCAGCTGGTCCTACCAGAGCTTCTATGAGCCTTTTTCATTTTGATCTTAACCTCAGCAGCCAAAGTGATTTTACATAAGGTAAATTTTATCAGTTTTCCACTGTCCTAAACTTTCTAGCAT
This sequence comes from Proteles cristata cristata, assembly GCA_017311185.1. NCBI lineage: Eukaryota > Metazoa > Chordata > Mammalia > Carnivora > Hyaenidae > Proteles > Proteles cristata. Next base: position 1,258,528 of record JAESUZ010001679.1, read on the forward strand.
GGCCTACAAAGTTCCTAAATGGTCTTAGCTCTTCTATTCTCTCTAGTGGCTCTCATCCTATTCCTTACTCTCTCAACTCTGAGTTATCTTGGCTTTTTTTTTGTGTGTGTGTGGCAAAATATACATAACATACAATGTACCATTTTAACCATTTTTAAATGTTCTATGACACTTAAAATTGTACATTATTGTGTGGCCATCACCACCATTCATTTCCAGAACTTTTTCATCCTCTCCAGCTGAAATTCTGTGCCTGTTAAACACTAGCTCCTCATGCATCACCCTGTTTATTTTCATCCATTAAAGGAGCCCTGCCGCTTTCCTGTTTGTTATACACACACTGCCCTCTGTCTGAAACACTCTTCTTTTCCCCTTTGCCCAGTGAGCTACCAGTCAGCTAGTGTCACGTTCTCAAGGATGCCTCCTAGGACCCCCCAAGTTCAGACCAGGAGCTCCTGTAACTTCTCCCCAAAACCTTGTTCCTTTCTGAAGAGCACATATTTCATTTGTATTTCAACACATGCTGTGTAATTGTTTGATAGGTGCTCTCACTCTGCCTTCTCTTAACATAGTTGTTAGTGTCAGGAGTTCCTCACTGTGTCCCCACTACCTGGCATAGTGCCTGACACACAGCAGGTACTCAGAATTTGTTGGACGAAAATTAAATGTATGAGTTCTGCTTCCCTGCAGAGGGCCACCCATCTGTGACAGCTGTGAGTGCCTCCACCCCCAGACTGGGGTGTGTCCCTCCAGGGTCGGACTTTAAGCACCTCATCCAGGCTGGCAAGAGACTGTGCTCTTTGGTTTGCCTATCTCGTACTTCCCGCCCAGCTGCTCAGAACAGCAGAACCCACAGCTGGGGCGTGTCGCGGACTTACGCAGAACCTCCTTGTCGCGGCACGTCAGTTCTGTACTCTACCCCAGCAGGAATCGAGCTTAGACCTACAAGTCTCCTCGCCCCTCCGGAAGTGGGAATTACAGGCTTGGACGTCAAACCCACGCGGGTGAGAGCCAGGAGACGGGAAGAAAGCTAGGAGGAGCACGCACCCCTGCCACACCCCCTTTGCATTTGGGTCGCAGCTCTTTAAGAACCAGCTTATTCAGGACTCCCCCGGGACTGGGCGGGGAACCCCTCCAGGATTGGTCGGTTCGGGTGCGGGTGTCGCTTAGCAGCTGCAAATAGGAATTCAAGATTCGCGCGTGCGCACCATCGCCTACCTGCGCCTGGGCCGCCAGTGACCTGGGCCGGGTCCACCCGGTGGCCTGAGGTTGCGGAGGAGGCAGCGGGTGGTACGGCGGCGAGGCGGCGCGACCGGCAGGCGCCGACTCCGGAGGCCGCCGTAAGGGCGAGGTGAGGGCTGGCGGGCGGAGTCGGGCGCCGCGGCCCGTTAGGCGAAAGCAGGCGGGGTAGGGTGTGGCGCAGGGCGGGCCTGGAGGTGGAGGCGGCGCCGGGCCCGCCCCGCCCTCAGGCCCGGCTAAGCCCCTCCCGGTTTCGTGGGTCTTCAGGAGTTGTCTGTTCTTTCTCCCCCCGGTTGCTCTCCGGACTTGGGGACAACCGGGGCGCGCGCCTCCTGGAACCCTGAACTGACTGATGCGCGTGGAGCGCTGCTCCCAGTGGGAGGAAAAGGGGTGTGTCCAAATCAGAGAGGGGGCGATCGTTTTCTTGATTATCCACGAAGCCCACATCTGAGTACTGTTTAAGAGCAAACTTCCCTTACCAGGCCGAAATTATACGACTTGGTCTACCAGATACTGGGCGCACTGGACCAGTTTTTCCGAACATTAGATGTAGGAGGTGATGTACATTTGTGTCCATTACAAGCTTATATCTAGACCGCCAGGGCCAGAAGGATAAAGCACTCAGGGAAAAATGAGGTTTTTAGAAATCAAAACCACAAAAGAATTGTTCCTGGTGGCGAAAAGTATTTGGTGAAATTTGTTACATGGTCAGAACAAAAAAGTAAAGCTCAGACCAATGGCTAGGGTAAATCTTAATTAAATTTTACGAAGGAATTAATCCCGATAAAGGTAATTTTAGTAAAATTAAAATATAAATAATTGAAAGTGGTTGCGTATTGGCAAATAGAATTAAATTGACATAATAGAGTTTGCTCTGGAAAATACATTGTAGACAATGTAGTTATAGCTCTAAGTGTTTGTGTTTACAATACAGATTAGATCGTGAAGTCCAAAACTTTTAGGAAGAGCCTTAGAAACAAACTGCATCCAAAAGCTGACTGATGGTCAGAGAGGAAAATTGATTTATTCACAGTAACACAAGGAGTAAAGAGTAATTGTAACAAGTGTAACCCTAGGCCTCTGCTCCTTCTATTATTAGTTGAGTAGTAATGCTCTAGGAGAAAGAAAAAATAGAAATAGAGTAGCTGTGATCCCAAAAATTGGATTTAGAAAGGCAGAGTATAGTGGAAAGATTGTATAGGCTTTCAGATATTTTGAGTAAGTTTGGGTTTGAATCTTGGCTCTCCCGCTTATGCCTTTGGAAGTGTATAGTTTTCCCACCTGCTCTATGTAGAGTATGCCTACCTCATAGATAATTTTGAGCAATCAGTTTAAAAGTTCCTAGCACAGCGCCTCTCTCGTAATGTTAGTCGATATCAAGTTCAGTCCCCTACTCTTCTTAGCCTGTTTCAAAGAGTTATCTGCCCCCTCCCCACCCTCACACCATCCCCAAGAAACATGGAACAGAGGATCCTGAGTGATCTACAAATTAGGTAACCAGTTCTCAAGTGTAAGATGAATTCAATAAGGGTGACTAACTCAATTTTGTTTTCTGTATTGTGTACTTGAACAGTGGGTAATATGCCTCATGGCGAAGACTTGTGTTTGAGTATGTGTGCCAGATGAAATTCATTGTGCTTTTTTAAGTAACTATTTTGCAAGGCCTGGTCATGGTCGGATCATTTAATGCTGCTTTTCTCTCCTGGTTTTTCTTTCCTTTCTTTTGGAGGGAGGAGGGGAGGAGCATTTGTGGTAGGGATTTGGGAGTGCCCTAAGGGTAAGGGTGAGGAAAAAAACCAATAGGAGTAAGGATGGCCTCCAGCTAGGGACAAAGTGCAGGTAGAGTAGGGATAATCTATGACACGAGCAGTTTATAAATAGATGCTGAGAAGAGGATTTAGGAAATGGGGGAGGTAGATTAAAAATTTTATAAAGCATAGTAGCAGTGACGTAGGTATGTATAATTACTAATTCAAGTTCTGTTTCAGAAAAATTCCAGCTATATCAATGTCTTTTTCTCTCCAAGTAGAAATTTATTATGGAAAAGTGTTCAAAATATAGGTCAGGATATGACAAGATCTGAAAACCCACATTTCTTGTTTCATTGGACAAAAAAAAAAGACAGCTCTTAGGTTGTTCATTCATTTGCTTAGCAGTTTTTACTGAAGGCTTCTCATGTGTGCCAGGCATGGTGTTAGGTTACTGGCTCGTAGAGGGAGCTGGGAAGACCTGGAAGACAGACTGTTGTCTCTGTGTGAGTACTCTGAGGGTGCTTTTGTCTTTGTATAGTGCATAATATATTTTTTTCTATTGCGGCATGATTTTTCAGATTTATACCACTACTTTTTGTTTATCATTTTTATTATTCTTTTAAATGTTTATTTATTTTCTGAGAGAGAGAGAGAGAGATTGTGAGTGGGGAAGAGGCAGAGAGAGAAGGGGACAGAATCTGAAGCAGGCTTCAGGCTTTGAGTTGTTAGCCAGAGCCCCATTCGGTTTTGGAATTCACGAACCTTGAGATCATGACCTGAGCTGAAGTCAGATGCTTAACTGACTGAGCCACCCAGGTGCCCCACTACTTCTTATTATTTAAACTGAATACTAGTTAAATGCAAACAGCTTTTTTAAAAAAATTTATAGTTTATTGTCTGTCAAGTTGGTTTCCATATAACACCCAGTGCTCATGCCCACAGGTGCCCTCCTCCATGCCCATCACCCCCCTTGCCCTTTCCCCCACCCCCATCAGCCCTCAGTTTGTTCTCAGCATTCAAGAGACTCTCATGGTTTGCCTCCCTCCCTCTCCCCAACTGTTTTCTCCCTTCTTCTCCCCCATGGTCCTCTGTTAAGTTCCATCTGATCCTCCTATACGTGCAAACATACGGTATATGTCCTTCTCTGCCTGACTTATTTTGCTAAGCATAACACCCTCAAGTTCCATCCATGTTGCTATCCATGTTGCTGCACATGGCCAGGTTTCATTCTTTCTCAAAACAGTTTTTATTTTAATTAATCCTGAGATTATACTACCTTCTATTTTGGAAATATCATGTAGTTATAGAGCTACTCACTATAAAACATGTTTTTCAACATTAAAGCAGAAATCATTGAAACTACAGTTAATTAGCAGAAAAGATTATTGATCTACTTATAGAGATATTTATTTTATTTTATTTTATTTTATTTTGTGTTGTTTTATTTTATTTTTAAAGCTTATTTATTTTGAGAGAGAATGCATGAGTGGGGAAAGGGCAGAGAGAGAGAGAGAGGGAGAGAGAGAGCATCCCAAGCCGACGCCACACTGTCAGTGCAGAGCCCATTGCGGGGCTTGAACCCACAAACCATGAGATCATTATTTGAGCAGAAGTCAGGAGGAGCTTAACTGACTGAGCCATCCAGGGCCCCTACTTATAGAAATATTTAAAAATGATACTTAAACATAAAAAGCAGGTAGGAATGTAAGTGATATAAAGTCCTTAAGTTAATACATTTATTCTTCAAATTTTATTTAAAAATAATTCCAGTTTTAGGAAGTTGCAAAGATAGTACAAAGAGGTCGCATATACCCTTTATCCTACTTTCCCCCCATTGGTTACATCTCACATAAGCACAGTGCAATATCAAATCCAGGAAATCAACATTGATATAAATTAATTGATATACATTGATATACATATAAAGTATGTATAGTTCCATGCCCATTTTACCACTTATGTAGATTCCTATAACACCTTCACAAAATACAAAATTATTCAATCAACACAAAGACTTTCTTTTGCTCTCCTTTATAATCACACCCATTCCCCTCCTCCCCACCATCCCTAACCCTTAGCAACTACTAATCATTCTTCATCTCTATAATTTTGTCATTATGAGAATGTTACATAAAAGGATTCCTGTGGTATGTGACCTTTTGAGGTTTTTTTTTTTCACTCAACACAGTACTCTTGAGATCCATCCAAGTTGTTCTGAGTTTCAGTAGTTCATTTCTTTTTACTGCTGAGTAATAGTCCATGCTATGAATGTAATGTTTTATTTAACATTCAGTATTTGTAGGATATTTAGTTCTTTGCCGTTCTTGGCCATTACAAATAAAACTGTTATGAACAATTGTACACAGGGCTTTGTGTGGAAGTAAATTTTCATTTCTCTGGGATAAATGCCCCGGAGTGTGATTGATAGATGATATGTTAGTTGCATGTTTAGTTTATTTTTTTTTTAAGTTTATTTATTTGTTTTGAGAGAGAGAGAGGGAGAGAAGCACGAGCAGGGGGAGGGACAGAGAGAAAGAAGAGAGAGAAAATCCCAAGCAGGCTCCATGCTGTCAGTGCAGAGCTTGACATAGAGCTCAGTCTCACAAACTGTGAGATCATGACCTGAGCTGAAATCAGGATTCGGATGTTTAACCAGCTGAGCTAGCCAGATGCCCCCTTGCATGTTTAATTTTAAGACACTTGCAAAAATATAAAAATAAAGGACACTACCAAACTGTTTTCCAGAGTGACTCTACCATTTTATACATTACCAGTAATATATGAGAGATCCAGTTCCTCTGCGTGCCTTGACAGCATTTGATCTTTCTACTTTAAAATTTTTTAAATGTTTTCATAGGTATATAGCATTATCTCACTGTGATCTTAAGTTACAACTCCCTGAACTGTTAGTGATGCTAAACATCTTTTCATATGCTTACTTACCATCTGTATATTCTTTTTGGTGAAATGTCTGTTCATGTACCTTGCCCATTTTCTAACTGGATTTTTTGAGAGTTCTTTATAAATTCTAGATATATAGAGTCCTTTATTGGATATGTGGTTTACAGATATTTTCTTCCCGTCTCTGGATTGCCCTTGTCTTTTCATCCTTTTCACACGAGCTGTTTTCCCCCCCTACATGAGCTTTCGGAGATCGAATGTCTCCAATTTTGATGAAATCCAATTTACTGATTTTTGTGGATTATGCTTTTGGTGTCATGTCTAAGAACTTGTCCCCAAGTCCTGAAGATTGTCTCTTACGTTTTCTACCATTTTTATAGTTTTACTTCTTAGATTTACATTTATGATCCATTTCGAATGGACTTTTATGTAAGGTGTGAGGTTTAGGTCAATAATTTTTTTTTCCTATAGCTGTTCATTGCTTTACCACCAAGTATTGAAAAACTGACCTCCCTCCATTGAAATGCTTTTGCACCATTGACAAAAATCATTTAGCTGTACTACTGTAGGTCTATTTCTGTGTTCTTTCTTCTATTCTATTGATGTATGTGTCTGTTCCCCTACCAACACCATACAATCTTGACTACTGTAGCTATGTAAAAAGTCTTAAAATGTAATAGCATGGTTCCTTCCACTTTATTCCTTTTCAAAATTGTTTTTTAGCCATCTTAGTTTCTTTGCCTTCCCGTATAAATTTTAGAATACTCTATCTTTACAAACTGTCCTTCTGATTTTTTTACAGGAATTGCATGAAACCCGTATGTCAGTTTGTTTAACATCTTTATTATGTTGAATTGTCCAGTCCATGAACATGATGTTTCCTCCTTTATTTAAGACTTTTTTGACTCCTTTCAGCAGTGTTTTGTAGTTTTCAGCATAGAGGACCTGAACATATTTTGTTAGATTTATACCTAAATATTTTATTTTAAAGATTATAGCTTTATTGAGATCTTTTTTTGGAGTGATTGTAAATGGCATTTTATTTTTAATTTTGGTTTCTATGTGTTCTTGCTAGTTTATAGAAGTACATTGATTTTTGTATGTTGATCTTCTGTCTTACAACCTTGTTGAAAACACATTAGTTCTAGGAGGTTTTTTGGTAGGCTCCTCGGGATTTTTCATGTAGATGATGTCGTCTGCAAATAGCAGTAGTTTTGTTTCTTCCTTTCCTATCTATATGCCTTTTATTTCTATTCTTGCCTTGTTGTACCGAGTAGAACTTCCAGTAATGTATTGAATACTAGCTGTGTGAGCAGACATCCTTGTTTTTGATTTTAGAGAGAAAGCATTCAGTCTTTAACTATTACGTATGATGTTAACTAGACTTTTTGTAGATGCTCTTCCTCTAATTGAGGAAGTTCACCGCTGTTTGTATTTTCCGGAAAGTTTTATCATGAAACAGGGTTGAATTTTGTCAGACACCCTTTCTGATTAATTGATAACATTTTTTTTCAGCCTGTTAATATCATGGATTATCATGATTGATTTTACTATGTTAAGCCAACCTTGCATCCTGGAATAAATCTTATTTGGTTATGGTGTCTAGTTCTTTTTATTATATTGCTGATTTCTAGTTGCTAATGTTTTGTTAAGGATTTTCATATATAAATTTGTGAGGATTATTGGTCTGTAGTTTTTCTAGGGTAATAGTAGCTTCATGAAATGAAGGAATTATTTCCACCTCTTTTATTTTTTGGCAGAGATTGTACATGATTGGTGTTAATTTCTTTTTTGGTGTTTGGTAGAATCCTCCAGTGAAACCATCTGGGCTTGGAGATGCCCAGTTTTCAGCAGTTTCAAAATTACAAATGAATTCTTTCTTAATAAGAAATTTAGTTATAAGATTGTTTAAATTACCTATTTCATATTGGGTTGAATTGTGGTAGTTAATGTTTTTTGAGGAATTGACCATTTTAACTACATTGTCAGATTTATGGGTGTAAAGTTGTTTATGGTATTCCATTATTATTAATTTTTTTGATGTCTTTAGTATCTATAATGATATTTCCTATCTGATTCTTGATGTTAATAATATGTCTCTTTTCTATTTTTTTTTATTTGTTGTTTTGGTAGAGATTTGTCAATGTTGTTGATCTTTTCAAAGGACTAAGATTTTATCTCCTTGATTTTCTCTATTACTTTTTCTGCTTTTAGTTTCATTGATTTATATTATTTCCTTCCTCCTGCCTCCTTTGTGTTTTTTGTTTGTTTTCGTTTTTTGCTCTTTTTCTAGTTTCTTGACATGTGAGGTTAAGTTATTATTTTGAGACTTTTCCTCTTTTTTAATTATAGCATTTGGTGCAATAAATTTCCCTCTTAGCACTACTTTAGCTGTGTCTCACAAATTGTGATAGATTTTCCTTTTATTCAGTTCAGTGTATTTTAAAATTTCCTTTGAAACTTCCTTTTTGACTCATTGATTATTTAAAAGTGTGTTGTTTAATTTTTGAGTGTTTGGAGATTTTTAATGCCTCTCTTTGATTAATTTCTATTTTGATTACATTGTGGTCCCAGAACATACTCTGTATGCATTTTTAAAATTTGTTGAGATTCGTTTTATGGCCCACGTCTATCTTGCCATATGTTTTGTCAGTGCTTGAAAGGAACTCTGTTGTTAGATTGAGTGTTCTATAAATGTTAATTACCTACTTTTGTAGATAGTGTTGTTGAGGTCTTCTATATCTTTGCTGGTTTTCTACCAATTGTTAAAAGAGTGATGCTGAAGTTTTCAACTGTAATTTTATGATTTGTCTATTTCTCCTTTCACTTTATCAATTTTGCCTCACCGATTTTACACCTCTGTTGTTTAGTGCATATACATTTAGTTTTATGTCTTCTTGGTAGATTTATTCTTTTATCATTATGTAATGTTTTTCTCCATCTTTGGAAATTTGCTTTGAAGTCTGCTTTATATGACATTAATATAACTTATTCTTTCTTTTGATTAATATTTGCATGGTATATTTATTTCTATTAATTTACTTTCAACCTACCTATATTGTTATACTTGGTGTGCATTTATTTTTTATTTTTATTTTCTTTTAATTTTTCTTAATGTTTTATTTATTTCTGAGAGAGAGAGAGACAGCATGATCAGGGGAGGGTCAGAGAGAGAGGGAGATACAGAATCCAAAGCAGGCTCCAGGCTCTGAGCTAGAAGTCAGCACAGAGCCCGATGCGGGGCTCAAACCCACAAACTGTAAGATCGTGACCTGAGCTGAAGTCAGACGCTTAACTGACTGAGCCACCCAGGTGCCCCTTGGTGTGCATTTCTTATTTTAAAGAAGTAAATAATTGGATCATGTGTTTTATCAACTTTATCAATTTCCGTCTTTAATTATGTATTTACATTTACATTTAATATAATCATTAATATATTAGGCCTTAAGTATGGTCTTTTATTTTTTGTTGTCTATTCTTTTTTTTTAAATTGTTTTCTTCTTCTTCTTTTTTTAATATAAAACACTTCATGAATTTGCATGTCATCCTTGTTCAGCCACCATGCTAATCTTTTCTGTATCATTCCAATTTTTAGTATATGTGCTGCTGAGGTGAGCACTAAAATTCTGTTTTCTTTTTTCCTGCATTCCTGTGAATATTTCAGACATCTTTTAGAATCCCATTTTTATTCATATATGGTGTTTTTGAATATATCTCTTTGTATAGCTTTTTCATTGATTGCTCTAGTATACGCCTATGTACATATGTATACATGTCTACTTATACATGCACATATGTATATCTACATTTGTACATATTTATGATTTATCAGTTTCCTGGAGACAGCATTTTGCCATTTCAAGTGAGGCATAGAAACTTTACCTGCCTTTACTTCTCTGTACCCCTCATTTATAATTGTCTTAAATATTTTCTCAAAATACATTGAGAGTATCAGAAATGTTCTAGTTATTGCTTCAACCACGCAACATAACTTACGAAACTCATGAGGAGAAGGATAATCTATTGTATTTTCCCATGTTTTTACATTTCTGAGTTTTTTTCTTTTTTTCCCAGCGTTCCTTCTTGTATCGTATCCTTTTGATTTAGAGAACTTCCTTTAGCCATTCTCTTAGTGCAGGTGTGCTGGCACAAATTCTTTTAGTGTTCTTCATCTAAATATGTTTTAAATTTCCTTTCATTTTTGAAAGATATTTTTGCTAAAAATACAGAATTCTTGGTTGGCAGTCCTTTTCTTTAGCACTTTAAAAACGTGCTTCCTGGGGTGCCTGGGTGGCTCAGTTGGTTAAGCGTCTGTCTTCAGCTCGGATCATGATCTCACGGTTCGTGGGTTCGAGCCCTGCGTCGGATTCTGTGCAGACTGCTAGCTCACAGCCTGGAGCCTGTTTCAGAATCTGTGTCTCCCTCTCTCTCTGACCCTCCCCTTATGCTCTCTCTCTCGCAGAGGTAAATTAAATGTTAAAAAGAAATTTTTTTTAAGTTCTTCCGTTTGGCCTCCATGGTTTCTGTGAGAAATTTGCTGTTGTACTAATTGTTTTCTCCCCTCTGTAAGATCATGGTTTCTATTTTTTGCTGCTTTCAAGATTTTTTTCTGTCTTTAGTTTTCTTAAGTTTGTTTTGTTTATTGGCATGGATTTCTTAGGGTTATCCTTTCTGGGATTTATTCTTTTTGAATCTGTTGCCTTATGTCTTTTGCCAAATTTGGAAAGCTTTCAGACATTTCTTTGAATACCTTTCAGTCCTTCCCTCTTTGTCCTCTACTCCAGGACTCCATTGACATGTGTTAGAGGATTTGTTATAGTCCCATAGTCCCTGAAACTCTGTGTAATATTTTTCAATCTAGTTTCTCTCAGAGTGTTCAAATTAAGTAATTTTTAAGATATCATTCATGTACACAATGGGATACTACATGGCAATGAGAAAGAATGAAATCTGGCCATTTGTAGCAACATGGATGGAACTTGAGGGTGTTAAGCTGAGCAAAATAAGTCAGGCAGAGGAGGACAGATACCATATGTTTGCACATATAGGTGGATTAGGAGGAACTTAACGGAGGACCATGAGGGAGAAGAGGAAAAATAGTTGGAGAGAGGGAGGGAGGCAAACTATGAGAGACTCTTGAATGCTGAGAACAAACTAAGGGCTGATGGGGGTGGGGGAGTGGGGAAGGGGGGTGATGGGCATGGAGGAGGGCACTTGTGGGGATGAGCACTGGGTGTTATATGGAAACCAGCTTGACAATAAACTATTTAAGAAGAAAAAACAAATTAAATAATTTTTATGTTCTGTCTTCATGTTTACGGATTTGATTCCTTCTTCTGTCCCCTCCATTTAGCTGTTGAGCTCATCTATTGAGTTTTTTTACTTCAGTTATTGTATTATTTTTACATTCTAAAACTTCCATTTGGTTTATTGTACCTTTCTGTTTCTTTGCTGAAACTTTTTATTTTTCATATGTTTCAAGTGTGTTTATATTGCTCATTGAAGCATTTTTATGATGGTTATTTTAATTTTATTAAAAAAATAAAAATTTTTTAGCTTTTTTTTTTATTTTTAAAAATTTTTAGGGGCGCCTGGGTGGCTTAGTCGGTTAAGCATCCGACTTTCGCTTAGGTCATGATCTCGCGGTTCGTGGGTTCGAGCCCCGCGTCGGGCTCTGTGCTGACTGCCAGCTCAGAGCCTGGAGCCTGTTTCAGAGTCTGTGACTCCCTCTCTCTGACCCTCCCCTGCTCATGCTGTCTCTCTCTCTCTCTCCTAGAAATAAATAAAAACATTAAAAAAATTTTTTTTAATATTTTATTTATTTCTGACAGAGAGATAGACAGGGTGAGCAGGGGAGGGTCAGAGAGAGAGGGAGACACAGATTCCAAAACAGGCTCCAGGCTCTGATCTAGCTGTCAGTACAGAGCCCGACGCGGGGCTCGAACCCATGAACCGTGAGATCATGACCTGAGCTGAAGTCAGACACTTAATTGACTGAGCCACCCAGGCGCCCCAGTTTATTTATTTTTGAGACGGAAAGAGACAGAGTGGGAGTTGAGAAGGGGCAGAGAGGCAGACACAGAATCCAAGGCAGGCTCCAGGCTCTGAGCTGGCAGCACAGAGCCAGATGTGGAGCTCGAACCCACAAATCGTGAGATCATCACCTGAGCCAAAGTCGGATGCATAACTGACTGAGCCACCCAGGCACCGTTATGATGGTTACTTTAAAGTCTATCATCATGATGGTCTCTTATTCAATTTGAGATTTTCCTGGTTCTTAGTGTGATCAAGGGTTTTTATGAAAACCTGGACATTTGGGGTGTTATGTTATGAGATTCTGGATCTTATTTCGATCTGTTTTAGTTGGCCTTTGTTGATACTGTGTTAGCAGGGTGGTGGAGGTACTAACTCATTACTTTGAGGTGAGAGTAAAAGTTCAGGTTTCCCCACTGGGCCTCTTCTGGCTCCCTAAGGAGAAGGGGATTTCTGTCTCCTTAATGATACAATGGGAGAGGCTGGCTCTTTACTGCCTATAGTTCCCTACCTGATCTTCTCTGACACTCTGGCAGTGTGGAGAGTTGGTGGGGACACCAAATCACTGCCAGGCAAGAACAGAAGTCTAGGCACTTAGTTCAGCCTTTGTTGTGGGTGTATGATGGCTGCAGTTTTTCTGTGGTGTTTGACTGGAGTAAAATGTTTTTGTCTAAGACTTTTCTGTTTTGCTAGGCTGCACGCACCTTTCCTGGTGCTTTGGCTGGAGACAGCAGGCTCTTTTTCATTGTTTTTTTTTTTTTTTTTTTTTTTTTGCCTACATTCATTGACATTTCTGAGTTGCCAGCTTCTCCAGCACCAAGAGTAGGATAACTGAAGCAAAAAGAAACTGAGCAAACACAACTGTGCCATTCCTCAGGTTTCAAAGTCCCTAGCCAATCTGCTTGCCTCTCCACCTTTCAGGTGTTTATGTTTTTTGCATATAGTGTCCATAGTATTTATACCGCTATTAGTGGGAATAGGAAAAAGCCCTTCAACTCTATCTTTTCAGAGGCAAAAGCCCCCAGTTCATTGTTTTTTGAGCAGTGGTCAGATCTTTTATTCGAGTAAAGACCTTCTCATCATAGTTCATAACCTGAATTTGCAAATATCAGCTCCCTAAGTATGCAGAGCTCTTACCAGGCACTGTGAGTACACAAAGATACTTTGCTCCCTATTTGTATTACTTTTTTTTTTTTTAATGTTTTATTTATTTCTAGGAGAGAGAAAGACAGCGTGAACAGGGGAGGGTCAGAGAGAGAGGGAGTCACAAACTGAAACAGGCTCCAGGCTCCAAGCTGGCAGTCAGCACAGAGCCCGACGCGGGGCTCGAACCCACGAACCGCGAGATCATGACCTAAGCGAAAGTCGGACGCTTAACCGACTAAGCCACCCAGGCACCCCTACATTTTTTTTTTTAATCTTTTACAGTACAGAGTACATTTTCACAAAGGAAAAAAAATGTTTCTGTTCTTGGACTCTAACACAGCAGTGTGTAAAACCCCTCCACCTCTTGTCCTGTGTGTTCATACACTCATATATGTACACAAACACAGGTAACACTTAATATCACAGCGTCCCCTTCGTTTAAGCATAAGAAGGAATTTTAAATATCTTAAATGGATATGGGTTTCACTAGTTTTCAGTACTAATAACTTGGGAGAACTGACCAACAGTTTTATTTATCTTGAATGCTATTGTTCGAGGAAAAGCAGGTTTGATCACCAAAAGGATCATGTGGGTCAAGTAGAGAGCCTGAGGTGAGGTTTGTGTCTTTCAGCGAGTGGTAGAAGAGTGGTAGAACTGGTTCTTAGATTACTATCGCTTGGAAAGGTCACTCTTTTCCTTTTTTTGGTTTATTACAATACCTGACACATGGAAGGCGCTCTATAAAAACAGCACTAGAGAGGATATTTGGGGATTGACAGTTAGAATACATACATATTGCTTCCCTTCACAGAGCAGAGAATTTAGTCAGCCCCCTAAGCAGTGTCTTTCTCATTTTGCCTTGAGGTGTCTCTGTCCAGTCTCTGACTCTCTTGGTGTCTCACTGATTCATTCTCTCTCTCTCTCTCTCTTTTTAGGCAAGGTGTGCGTGGGGGGGAGGGAGGGCTCAGTGTCTTTATATTCTTTCTTATCTAGTAGTGTTCTTAGAAAGTCTTCATTACAGGGTTTTTTTTTTTGTTTTTTTTTTTGTTTTTTTGAGAGAGAGAGAGAGTATACACATGCAAGTGCAGACCAGCAGAGGAGGGGCAGAAGGAGAGGGAGAAAGATTCATGCCCAGCACAGAACCCAGCTCAGAGCCCATCTTGGGGGCTTGATCTTACAACCATGATATCATGGCCTGAGCCAAAATCAAGAGTTGGATATTTAACTGACTGAGCCACCCAGGTGCCCCTTAATTACAAGTATTCTTCAGCACCCCTCTACATGCGTTGCAGAACAGCTGAAGCTTGCATTCACCCAAATAACACTGTTCTCAAGGTAGCAAGAAAGTTGTAGTTCTTGTTTTGCTCCTAAGGCCTGGTCTCAAGTTAATCTTCTAGTCTTCCCCTGCCTCTATCAGGGCTTTGTGCCTGTAAGTCTTTAAAAAATTATTTCTAGGGGCGCCTGGGTGGCTTAGTCGGTTGAGCGTCCGACTTTCGCTTAGGTCGTGTACTCGCGGTTCGCGGGTTCGAGCCCTGCATCGGGCTCTGTGCTGACTGCCAGCTCAGAGCCTGGAGACTGTTTCAGTCTGTGACTCCCTCTCTCTCTGACTCTCCCCTGCTCACACACTCTCTCTCTCTCCCCTAGAAATAAAAAAAAAAATTAAAAAATTATTTCTAAATTAAATATTTCAAACATTCACGAAAGTATAAGTTCATGAGATCAGCCTCAATACACCCAACTCCTGCTGACCTCTCTGGTGCCAGAGGCCTCAGCGTTGGCCACACAGCTAGGGTACAGCCGGCACAGCCCACAGGCAGTTGGCAAGGATCTGCCAGCAGTGCTGGGAACTTAGCAGTTTGGTGTGTGGAGGTATTTTTCCTGAGGCATTTCACATGTTTACTCCTGAATGGAAAGTGTGGGGAGATGGGACACATGGACTTTGTAGCATCTGTTGGCTAGTAGGCTAAGTTTTCTTTCAGCTTTGTCTTGTTTTTATACCACTGCAGTCTCTTCATGGGTAAAATGGGAATCATTATTCATTTCTGCATTTCAGATATGGTCTTTATTCTTAGAACCTACACTTAGGTAATGGAAATGATGAATTAGTAAAATAGGTAACAAAGAGCTAAGTTCTCTGAGAATTCGTAGGGGGTGGAAGTACATCCGGCTAGACAAGTCTGGCAAGGGGTCATGGAGAGGGTGCCTGTGGATGTGGATATGGGGAGATCAGAGAAGGAGCAGACAGAGGAAAAGAATCCACAGAGGCACAGAGGTGAAGAGAGGAGTGTGGATCATGGGGGGTTCCCCTTTCCTACTGCTCGTAAGAGTTGAGAGGCCAAATAAGGTTACATACTTGGAGTTCTTTGAAAGAAAGGTCCATCAGTGTGTATACCTGTTACCATCTTATCAAGTAGAGGAGCTCATGAACACAATCTGTGAACCAGGATGTGTGGGTGCATGGAGAGACCCATTAAAGCTGCAGTGGCCACCTCACTAAGCCCTGGGTGGGGCTACCACAGCCTTCATGTGTAGGTTATGCCATGTGCAAGCACCTGAGAAGCACGTTGTGCTGATTTGCTGAAACCTCCATGAGGGCCCAAGATGTGTTTCCTTCTGTTTCTTAATAGTGCCCACATTTCAAGACCAAATATTTAGTATCTTACCATAGTATTACTTGCTGAATGACTTCTTTTAGCCATCTGTAGGGACTCAGTCATCATTTCGAAGACTGGCTTCATATCAAACACCTGCAGAAATTCAGGAGGTCATGCTATACTCCCTCAGTTCCAGTTTTGCCTTCTGTTCTCCTTGCCACCAGCCTCAGGTTGGATGCTCAGAATCCCTCCACGGCATGTGAGGACAAGACAAAACTGCTCAGCACCGACCTCCCTGGGTGACCTGACATGAATAGGTCACTGGATCCCATCCCTGCTGCTTCAGCGTCTGGTGCTTCCTGTCCCTCTGGGGTCATCTTGCTGCCTCTGTCCTGCTACCCACTGTCATTACTGTGGCTCCTGAGCCTTTTGGGCGCTGCTTCCTTGTTTCTCTCTCCCTCATCCTAGTTGGTATAATTCTGGAAAGGGAGAGCTTCATTAGAGAGAAGGAAGAGGAGGATTACAAGTGAAGAAGAGACAGGAAGAAAAATGAAGGGGGGGAAGACAGGGAGTGACATAGTTGTAGAGGCCAGGGAAGTAACAATAAAGGCAACATTTGCATTTACAGTGGGGGTGAGGGTGAAATAGCCAGAAAAGACGTTTCAAGGGCAGGGGACATCTCTCACCATCATCTGCCTTCAGTAACAAGGTGCCTTTGCTTTCCTCAGGTGTCCTCATGACTTCCCCTGCAGACCATGTCTATGATCCTTTTTGCCTGTGTGGTGAGGGTGAGGGATGGACTGCCCCTCTCAGCCTCCACTGACTTTTACCACACCCAGGATTTTCTGGAATGCAGGAGACGGCTCAAGACTTTAGCTTTGCGACTGACCCAGTACCCAGGTAGAGGTTCTGCGGAAGGACATCACTTCAGTATACAGTAAGCAAGCAACTTCGCTCTTCCAGAACATCTGCAAGCTTTGGTTTACTTTTAATCATACATTGGGGTAACATGAGGTCGATCGTACCTTAGTGTTAAGAGTAGGTCTGCTGTCAGACAGTGGTCTGAGGTTTTGTGCATTTGCAGTCATAGAGTCAAGGGAACGCACTGCTCCCACTCCTGCCCTTCTGTTAGAGGGGTCGCTCTTGAGCATCCGGGTTCAATCAGTTTTCATGCCTGTAGTTTGGTAGTTTATTCTGCATAGATGGAGGGGTGGAAAAGCTGAGGAAAGGGAGAGTCTAGAGTATAATGTCAGGGAAGGAAAAGGGGAAAAGTAAAAATGCCAAGAAAACAAAAGATTTCTACTTCTTGCCTTTAGTTTTTACTTTTTAAATTTTTCACCTTTTTGGTTTTTAAATTTAAAAATTAATTTTTTTTTTTAATGTAACAGAGCAGGGTGTGAAAAATGAGCACAAGTAGGCCCCTTTTCTAATGGAACTTAAAGACTAAGGAGGGAACAAGAGAGATATCTAACTGAATATAATACAGTGAGGAAAATGCTCTGGTGGAAGTAAGAATCAAGTGGTTACAATAATCCTAGTAATAAGAGCTAGTACTGTTGGTGCTTTCTGTATGTCAGACACTGTTCTAAGTGCTTTATTGCTTGTTTATTGGTGGGTGATAGTATTATATACCTGAGGTGAAGTGACTTAGCTGAGGTTGTGCTGTTAGTAAGTGGTAGGGCCTGGACTTGAATGCAGGTTACTGGACCCCAAGGGCTGGTCCTCATGTGTTCTGTCATTTCTTATTCAAGAAGCTCAGGGCTCAGAGACTAGACAGGTTTTGAAATATCAAAAAAGCTTGTCATAAATTTTATGTCATTGTTTTCGATTATTTAGGCCCTCACTTACCAAGTTCCTCCTGCTCCCTTTGAACACTACATTTTTAGTTGACCTGATAAGGTAGAGTCCTTTTAGAGGAATTCAGTCTCAGAATCAGAAAAACAAAAGAGGCCGCACTTGACTTGGGGCTTGCTGGTGTCGTCCGGCAAGAAGGGACTGGCCTGAAGGGGGCGCTAGGTAGCGGTCACCCTGTGCTGGGGGCTCTGGGGGCTCAGGAGCTACAGCTGAGCTGCCTCTGCCTGCATTTGTGCCTCCTTTCTTTGGGTGCCCAAAACCACCGTCCTTCATGTCCCTCCCTCCTTATGCTCTGATTCTCTTAACACCATGTGGGATCTTGGTGCCGCACCTCAAGCCTTTTCTCTGTTAAGAAAAAAAAGGCTTTGACTTCAAATGAAATTCTGGGTGCTTCAGTCATTTTTTGAAAACTAGAATACAAAACGTTCTGCTCATTTGTATTTTGAATTAAATATTCACCATTATTTTCACAAATAAAACAGAAGTGTTTTTTGTTTGTTTTGTTTTGTTGTACGAGTGGGCAGTACTATAGCTTATTTTATAGTTAAGGAGTTGAGATATTTTCCTATGGCTATTGTAACAAATTAAAATAACAGAAATTTATTCTCTCACAGTCCTGGGGCCTAGCTAGAAGTCTAAAATCATGATGTACGCAGGGCCTTGCTGTCTTGGAGGCTCTAAGGAAGACTCCTTCCCATGCCTCTCTACTGCCTTCTAGTGGTTACTGGCAGTCTTTGTCATTCCATGTCTTGTAGAAGAGTTATTCCAGTCTCTGCCTTCTTGGTTACATGGCCTTCTTCCCTCTGTCTCTACAGCCAAATTTCACACTGGTCATTAAATGGAGGCCTACCCTAATCTATTATAATCTCATCTTATCTTAATTGTATCTGCAAAGACTATTTCCAAATAAAGTCATATTCACGGGTACTGGGAGTTAGGACCTTATCATATTTTTTGGAACCACAAGTCAGCCCACAAATAGGGGCTTCTGGAAAATTCCTTGTATAAGGAGGAGGTTATCATTTTTTAATTGACAAAGTTTTTATATAGAGACTTCCAATTATATAGAGACTCCAATATATAAAACAAAGTTTTTATATAGAGACTTCTATTGATAGAACAATATAACCATAAAACTCTTTTCCAGAAACATTCTGAATTGCAAGTAAATGTACATGAGAAATTGTTTTAAATGTGTAACTGAGCTTCAAATAAAGAATTCCCAAGGTGCCAGAAATGAAGGGGAACAGAGTATCAGGGTGTGGTAAGTGTGTGAGCTGACACCGAGGCTTCCGGTAATCAGTCAGTCGTAAACTCAGGGCTTGAGTTTCAGCACCCGTAAAGGGAGAGGCCCTTGGATTTGAGGTGTTGCAACAGGACCCATGCATGAAGAAGGGATTATTGTGAGGCCACGCACAGTCCAGATGGAATGACAATACATGAGAAGTAGCTGCCCACCAGTACAGAGGTAGCTCATCTCTACTTGGCTTTGAATGAGAAGGAAAAACCAATTCTCATCTAAGAAATTGGAGCCCAGCTTCTGTGCCTTCTGTAGGACTGGAGTTGAAGTTTCTACTCCCCATGGCCTAGGGATTCCTAACCAAGGTTCAGCTTTCATTTAGTCCCAGACTGATGACACTCCTGGAGTAGCTGGCCAAACAAATGGAAAACCACCCTGGAAGACATGTGCCACAACTCAGTCCTTGAGAGATTCTTACAGAAAGAAAAAAAAAAAAAAAAGCCAAGAAGCTCCATGCTGGTGCCCTCTCACCAAAATTTATAGAACATCGAAGGAGATATTCTAGAATGAGTGTGAGTCAGGAGACACCACGGATAGGAGAACTCGAGTCCCCAGAACTTGCAGTGATAGCATGAGATTCTGAAAAGTAGCAGAAAAAGGAGAGAGTCCTGCATTTATTTTATGAGACCAGAATAACCCTAATAGCACAAGCAGATAAAGATCGTACAGGAAAGGGAAAGCACAGGCCAGTCTTACTTTGCACAGACACAAAAATCCTAAGTAAAATCCAAACTATATCCAGTAGTTGTGTGTATGTGCATCTGTACAAACTCACAACCAAGAAGGCTTTATTTCAGGATGGCAGGATGATTCAACATTAGAAAGCTATTGATGTGGATTAAAGAAAAAAAATATTTTCCTCAATAGATGCAGAGAAGTCTGAGGCTACTTCTCCCTCACGAAACATGCATCCTTCATGCACAAATCAGTAGGAGTGATTGCACGCTGTCGGTGGCAAATAAGTGCTCTCTATTTTATTTTATTAATTTACTTTTAGCTTTTTTAAATGTTTTATTTATTTCTGAGAGAAAGAGAGTATGAGTAGGGGAGGGGCAAAGAGAGAGACACATACAGAAGCAGGTTCCAGGCTCTAAGCTGTCAGCACAGAGCCTGATGTGGGGCTCAAACTCGTGAACCACGAGGTCATGACCTGAGCGGAGTCGGACGTGTAACCAACTGAGCCACGCAGGTACCCCAGTGCTCTCTATTTTAGAGGAAGGACAAGAAAGTCCTTGGAAGGTCCAGCTGAAGGGACTGTATACATGCAGCAAACAACTCCAGGACTGTTCAAAGTCAAGGAAGAGCAGGGCAGAGATGCATTGTTGTATCTGAATATGGGACAGGAATATGTGGGTCTGTTCCCGGTAATGGAGATGTTACCCTTTTGTTTCAGTTTCTCTTCGTTGGGAGATGTGGCTTGCATGGCTATCTGCTCCCACCAGTGTCCAGCGGCCATGGCCTTCTGCTTCCTGGAGACTGTGTGGTGGGAATTCACAGCTTCCTATGACACCACCTGTATTGGCCTAGCCTCTAGGCCATACGCCTTTCTTGAATTTGGTTTGTAACCCTCTTTCTTATTTACTGTTCTCTCTTATGGCATTGTATGTGTAGAATTTATGGTTTAGATTTGGCTTTGACCATCAAGGAAAACCCCTGGAGGTCCTTTGACATGTCACTGCAGATTGGTTTTGTACCATGAGATTTCTGTGATTGGAGTGGGCTGGAAAGCTTCAAGGTTTAACACTGGCTCTTTATCTCTTCAGAGCCTGAGGCAGGGTTGGGGAGTATGAAACTTGTATCAGTTACTTATCACAGCCTTCTGTAGCAGGGGTCAGCAAACTGGTCCAAGGGCCAGCTGCCCCCCGCCCCCCCCCCTTTTTTTTTTGTAAATACACTGGAACCCAGCTATATTCATTCTTTCATGGGTCGCCTGTGGCTCCTTTTGCCCTTCCCCAGCAGAGTTGAGTAGTTGTGACAGAGACCATATGGGGCCTAGAAGCCTCAAATAATTGCTACCTGGCAGCTTAAGAAACTTTGCTAAGCCCTGCTTCAGTGCTGTACTACCCAAAGGGTGGTATGAGAATTTGTTCTTCTATCATGAGGTAGGTACGGAAAGTGAGAATGAGTGTGTCCAGAAAGTCAAA
Organism: Proteles cristata cristata; assembly: GCA_017311185.1. NCBI lineage: Eukaryota > Metazoa > Chordata > Mammalia > Carnivora > Hyaenidae > Proteles > Proteles cristata. Next base: position 1,279,490 of record JAESUZ010001679.1, read on the forward strand.
TGGTAATTTGACATGCCTGCAGTCTTTTTTATTGTATTTTATCAAAGAATCAGTCTGCAACCATTTGGAAATAAGAAAAACGAAATAATAAATAAATAATAAAAAACTTTTACTCAAAAAGATCTGAGAAATACTGCTCTCGAAGAGGCGCTGCCAGAGAGGCTTATAGAGGCTCAGAGGCTATGGAGCCCAGCATGATAACTGTAGTGCATGCTTTCTTTTCCTCAGGTGGGAGTCAGGTCATCTGAGCTCTTGGGAAAACTTAGAGGTGGGAGTTGGGGGGCATTCTGTGGCCCGTATGTAAACTAGCTGCTGTCTCTGTGATGCCCTTGAACATGGGGCTGGCAGCCGTTGGTACAAAGGGTCAGGTGCAGAGAAGTATTGCCACGTGTGCTTCCTGGCAGTACCGCCATAGCCCTCCTACTCCCTCATTTGGTCCACCGGCTGGTGCATTTTGTTGTCACCCAAAGCTGCTGGGGAACTCCCTGGTACTCAGGCCTCTACCAGGTAGACCTGTGATGTAGACAGAGTTCTCCCCAGGTCTCCCTGTGAGGCCTAGTCCACCACTGCTCTCAGCCCCACTTCTTCCTACAAAGAGGACACACTGGCCTTGGCTGGCAGTGGGTATGAACGTGGACCATGTTCTTCTCCCCCCTTGGCTCTGCATGTGCCTTCCTTCTAAAGTGGTATGCTTGTTCCAACAGCAGACCCTGCCCCGGTGTCATGTTTTCTCACCACTGAGAGTAGACTATAACAGTAGCTATTAGATACCGGCATTGTACGTAATTTTCCTTTGCCAATATGGACAAAACTCTAAATGCTTATTACAACTTGGTAATCAATTAATACTAAGACAAACAAAACAATTAATATCTTTCAAATATATCATTTTAGTTTGCATAATATATTCACATTTATTTGTAATTTTTTCCTCCCATAACTTTTCTGAGGTAATTCATTCGAGAATACCTGTCTCCCCTTTTGAACCTCATTCTGTGAACTGCCCAGGATTGTACTTCCAGCAGTGGCTTAGACTCAGGCCCCTGTTCCTTGACTCCCTTGTCACTGAGGTTCTGGGAAGCATTGTTGCCTTCTCTGTAGACAATTGTACTGAAGAGACTGATGAGACGAATAGTGACACACAGTGGTCATCTGACCTTCAGGTGTATCCTGACAGTCTCAGAATCTGGCTGACTTACTAGCTTGCTCAGAAAGGTGATCTTCATTTTGCACATACTGTTCTGTAATATCTGTTCTGATGCAACTTGGGTTGCTCTCTTTTTGCAGATAGCATCATTCAGAAAGTGAAGTGGCATTTTAACTATGTAAGTTCTGTTCAGATGGAGAGCAACTTAGAAAAAATTCAGGAGGAGCTTGAGTTCCAGCCTCCAGTGGTTCTCACTGTGGAGGACACAGATTTGGTGAATGGGATAATGAACGGTCACACACAGATACACGTGGAGCCTGGTGAGTGGTTTTCTGTTATCTGATGTTGATGAAGATGGTTAGGTATTTCAAATGTACATTGGCTTTTTTTTTTTTCCTACCATGGAAGTGTTTTTTAGGGAATGAGTGTATAAAATATGTCTGGAAAATAAGGACTGATCCAGGTGACTGTTAACGAAAAACTTGTCTGTGTGTCGATCTGAGGTGGAGGCAACTCTTCTCTCTCTATTTTTTCCTTTGATAATGAATCCTTATCTCATCTTAGCACTTAGTGAAACATTGCACATCTCCACTGAGAACCCTGTGCCCTCCTTGATGGAAGGAGGGAAGGGCCATGCAGATGAGAGTGGGCAGGGGATGAGAGTGGGTGGGGCCAGAGCCAGGCTTCCCCTGAGCCCTGGGGACATCCCTGCAGATTTCTGAGCCAAGTGCCCTGGCATTCCGGGACTTAGTCTGCCATTAAGACCATTACGCACTCAATGCCCAGCATGTAACAAAGCATGATTTTTTTTATTCCTTGTTTACAATTATACACAAACCAATTTTTAATGAAAATGGATATTTACCTTCTAAGCATTCTATAATGGTATAAGAGCTGAATCCTTTGAAAGATAGAGTTGTCTACACTATAACAGTCTAATTTTTTTTAAGTCTAATTATTTTGTTTTAATAGTTTTTATATTAAAGTCATTGCTTGAATTTTAAAAGTTGTGTATTTAAAACGTTCACATTTTTGGGGGTGCCTGGGTGGCTCAGTCGGTTAAGCATCCAACTTTGGCTCAGGTCATGATCTCACGGTTTGTGAGTTTAAGCCCTACGTCAGGCTTTGTGCTGACAGCTCAGAGCCTGGAGCCTGCTTCAGATTCTGTGTCTCCCTCTTTCCCTACCACTCCCCAGCTTGTGCTCGGTCTTTCTCTCTTTCAAAAATAAACATTAAAAACAAATTTTCTGGGGGGCGCCTGGGTGGCTTAGTTGGTTAGGCATCCGACTTTCGCTTAGGTCATGATCTTGCGGTTCGTGGGTTCGAGCCCCGCGTCAGGCTCTGTGCTGACTGCCAGCTCGGAGCCTGGAGCCTGTTTCAGTCTGTGACTCCCTCTCTCTCTGACCCTCCCCTCCTCACGCTGTCTCTCTTTCTCTCCTAGAAATAAATAAAACATTAAAAAAAAAAAGAAAACAAATTTTTTTTTAATGTTCACATTTTTGGCCTACCTTTGTGTTTTGATTTAATCTATTTAAATTTGAACCAGATATATTCCTGGATTCGCTTTCATGCCAATCAATAAGTTGTAATTTATACTGACAAGGAACTTAACTTTTACGGAAGAAAGACTGGGTAGTTGAGCCCCAAGCTTCTTCTTTTGCCATATGTAAAAATGGAGTGACTCTGTAACATGTGTTTTGTTTTTCAATCACTTAGACAAGAGGAGTAAAATCCAGAAAGTATCAACTTGCTTCTCTTTCTAGGACATTTTACTGTGGTTTGACTCATCCTATTGTCCTGAGGCTAGAATCTTTACAGGTAGCATGTTCTGATCAACAGGAGCTTTGATAGCTCAGTGGAAACTCTAACACACTAACCATATACATCACTTGGGTTGTGGCTAGATGTGTGTGTGTGTGTGTGTGCGCGCGTGCGTGTGTGTGTGAAATGTCAGGACAAGAAGGGATGATTTAAAAGATCGTACCAAGAGAATGGGGGCAAGGTGTTGGGCATTTAATGGTCCGAACCACAATCAGTCTTATTACTTATCTTTGAAGAAAGAATGATCATTTGTTCTAGAGCTCCAAAAACAGATTGTAGCTTGAATAATCAGTGTTTTCTTCCTCTTCCCAATTATTTTAGAATTTAAAAAACTCCCTTTGCAGCACATTGCCCCAGAAGCCCATGAGACACTGAATACTGTCCTTGTTTAGAAGCTGAGAGTTGAAGTGTATAATAGAAATGCTCTCAGTTTGACAATCCATTTACAAATAAAGCCACAAATTACTTTACATCAGGTTTTCTCAGCCTAAGCCATACTGACATTTTGTACTGGATAATTCCTTGTTGTGAGGGGCTGTCTTGTGCATTGTAGGATGCTTCGAATCATTCCTGGCCTCAACCCACTAGATGCCAGTAACACCCTGTTTATAGTTTTGACAACTCCAGGTATCTCTAGGCATTGCCAGTTGCCCACTGAGGGGCCAATCGCCCCTCTCTGAGAACCAGTGCTTTAAGGAGAAAGAAAATCAGGCCTGGTAAAACCTGTGCTTAACTCAGCGACAGGCCTCTTGCTGAGAGAAACTCACTTTGGATTCCGAGATCCATTCTGTCCTCCATTTCTTGCCTTTTTGCCCTCTAATTGCAGCTGCTTTTAATTAATATGTTTGTAATTCTGTGTTTAACATAATGAGTCTATTATTAGTGGAGATCTAGTTAATGTCTTTGTTTATTTTTCTTTCATATAGAAATTATTTTCACTAGATACTTATTTTTTTTAATTGTGAAGCTCCTAATTTCCGAATGGAGCCAGTGACAGCCCTGGGTGTCCTCTCGCTCATTCTCAACATCATGTGTGCTGCTCTGAACCTCATCCGTGGGATTCACCTTGCAGAACATTCTCTCCAGGTACCCTTTGTTTTCATAGTTTAATTTGAAGGACCTATAATGACAGAAACTGAGGGGGAGACACTTTATTTGTAAGGTTATTATGTACATAGGTTTTAACAGTTTAATTAAAATAATTTTTATTTTAAAGTTTACTCTCTTTAAAAATTTTTTTTAATGTTTTATTTATTTCTGAGAGAGAGAGAGTGCATACATGAGCAGAGGAGGGTCAGAGAGAGAGGGAGATACAGAATCTGAAACAAGCTCCAGGTTCTGAGCTGGCTGTCAGCACAGAGCCCGACGCAGGGCTCGAACCCACGAGCCACGAGATCATGACCTGAGCCAAAGTCGGACGCTTAACTGACCGAGTCACCCAGGCACCCCAAAAGTTTATTCTTTATAGTAAACTGAACAAATATAAAACTTGCTCTTTTGTGTCCATTGTCCCAAGAAGCCAATGGAGCCTGCTGGGGGAATTGGTGAGAAATAGCTTGCTACGGTGACATCCTTAGGGTCCCAGGAGTCACCCCAGGGGCCTGATTGCTCATCAAAGGCAAATCTGATTCTCAGCCTCTGAGGTTTAGGCTGTTTCTGCCTGGGAAAAGTTGCCTCCTAGTCTGATTTATATCATGCAGATGCCACTTCCCTATGTCTTTGTCAGAGACCTGTGTCACTAGGAAGTTGATTTGCTGGTCTGCTCAAATCAATGCCTCTTTCTATGTCAGTGCTATTAAAATATTTTTCTAAATTTTGAAGTATGTAAAGCACTTTGAAAAAGTATAGAATCACTGTGGGCATAAGCAGATAGACACTGCTTCTAGAAATAGAGTCAGAATGCTCACCCTGTCTCTCTGGTAGCTAAAGTCTGAAGCATGGCTGATGGTGATCTCAGGAGACTGATGTCGACTGGCCTGTGTGGAGAGTGGCCGCAGGTCCGTGCTGCAAGAGCGGTGACCGCCTGTTACTGTGTCTTGCCTTTGGCCAATGTGTGCCGTGTTTCCCACTCTTATTTTTTACGGTTACCCATACCCAGATACTTGCCAAGCATCTGTACACACTAGAACAGTTACATGGCCAATGAAACAGTTAAGATGGGGCATAAGGCAGCGTGTGGTGACATCACTAAGGAGGTGGCAGTACCTGAACGGTGCCGAATTAGGGAAAACTTAGTGCTGACAGATGAGTAGGATTTTGAGAGGTAGTAGTGTTGGGGGGCATTCCAGCCTGGGGACTTCATACAGATGCATGGGGGCAGGAGGATATGTGGTCTGTCCAGCTGTTGGAAATAGTTGTATATCAGCCCCCGTTCTGTCATACAAACAGGAGCTACTGTCTCAGTCAGGGAGTTTGTATTATCCACCATACCAGACCCAGTGAGGTGTGAAGAGCTTCATGTCAGTGTTTCCTTTCATCCAAATATTCCTTTTCTTCTGTTTCTTACATTTGTTTTAGGTTGCCCATGAGGAAATTGGAACTATTCTGGCTTTTCTTATTCCTTTTGTAGCCTGTATTTTCCAGGTGGGTGAAACATTGATTTTTTTTAAAAAAAATTTTTTTTAATGTTTTATTTATTTCTAGGAGAGAGAGAGAGAGACAGCGTGAGCAGGGGAGGGTCAGAGATAGAGGGAGACACAGAATCCAGAACAGACTCCAGCCTCTGAGCTGGCAATCAGCACAGAGCCCGACGTGGGGCTCGAACCCACGAACCGCGAGATCATGACCTAAGCGAAAGTCGGATGCTTAACCGACTAAGCCACCCAGGTGCCTCAAAACATTGATATTTTGAGTGGGTTGAACCCATGGCCTTATTTTGTTCCTCTGTTAGAACCATGAACGGATTTCTAGATGTGATTTTGTTCCACCAAGGAGTGTCATGGACATACCAGGTCCTTAGTGGAAGGACCCGTGGCCCATCCTGCCCGGTCCTCTCATTTTAAAGGGGAACAGCACTGGACTCAGAAAGGGAAAGCCACTTGCCCGAGAGCACAGAGCCTTTGACAGTGGCTGAACAGAAGCCAAGAATTCTTGGACTCAAATTTTAAGAAGGGAGGGATGAGAGTGCTGTGGGGAGTGGGTGGCCTGACTAATGTGAGACAGGGTCTGCGTATTGTCAGGGCAGTCCAAGTATAGAAATCCCTTCTGCAGAAGGAACAACTACTTGTGTGCGTGTGCGTGTGCGTGTGTGTGTGTGTGTGTGGTGTGTTGTTTTTAAAAACAAGACTAGGTAAAAAAAATTTTTTTTAATAGTAATACCATCTGACTCAAATCTGTCCTTAGGAAATGAGACAAACATTACAACATTAACTAGTAGGCTTTCATTAGTGTTTAATTATTTTCAATTTTTTGAAAATGTTTGCTTATTTTTGAGAGAGAGAGAGAGAGAGTGTGTGTGTGTGAGCTGGGAGGGGCAGAGAAAGAGGGAGACACAGAATCTGAAGCAGGCTCCAGGCTCCAGGCTGTCAGTGCAGAGCTCGACACAAGGCTTAAACTCGAACCTCGAGATCATGACCTGAGCTGCTTAACCAACTGAGCCACTCAGGCGCCCCTGATTAATGTTTAGTTATTTTCAAATAAGCTGCCTGCTTACAGGACAGAGTAAAACAGAGCTTTTGACTCCCCTATAGTCAGAGTTCATTCTAGTAAAAAAGAAAACCTGATTGTAATTTTCTTTCCTCACCCTCCACAGAGGCTCAGGTTTTAGTACTTTGTCTACATTCTTAAGCTTTTTTTTCTTTTCCTTTCAATTAAAATTTCTTAAGAACACTTCTGTCTTCCACATACACCCTAGAACAGTCTATTTTTTAAGAGTGACATGATTGTGGGAAAAGAAATTTTCAACCCAGGACTGAAAATGCAATTATTTTTTAGAAATCAAGTCTCCAGGAGGCACCTGGGTGGCTCAGTCAGTTAAGTGTCTGACTTTGGCTCAGATCGTGATCTCATGGTTTGCAAACTTGAGCCCCACGTCGGGCTCTATGCTGACAGCTAGGAGCCTGGAGCCTGCTTCAGATTCTGTGTCTCCCTCTCTCTCTACCCCTACCCCTCTTGTGCTCTCTCTCTGTCTCTCAAAAATAAATAAATGTAAATTAAAAAAAAATTATAAGTCAAGTCTCCAAAACCTTGAGTATTGCCATTTGAAGTGCCAGAGAGCCTGCATTCCAGGGCTGCAGGGATCTTGCACTTTGGCCTTCACTCCCTCAACTGCATTCATGCTCAGATAGGTCTTTCAGTGTGGAGCTCTCCCTCCCACTGGAGCTTGAGCCTTTAGTGAATTGCTCTGTGTTTTAAGACTGCTTTTCCTTTCTTTTTTTTTTTTTTAAACATTGAACCAGAAAGTTACTTTTAACTTTTGCAGACAAGAATGGCCTCTTTTCTGTGTGAATGCCCTACACAAAATGTCAGTCCCTCTCCTTGCTATAAGACCTTTCCCTGTGTCAGAGATGCTTTTGAAGACATGATAAGGAGGATGTCTAGGGAACATTGGTCCTTGATGTCGTTGTAACTCAGGAAAAACAAATAATGAAAGCATGGCTTCTTTCACTGGCTTTCCCACCTTTTATGACTCCCCGGAAGGAAAAGTCCATTTGGAGGCCAGTCATTCTTGTTGGGGTATCTTGGCCTGGCTCTCTCTCCCTTACCTACACCTCTTCATTTTTCACAGCCCACAGCCTGGGCATTTCTTTTCTTCCTTTCTTTTTTTTAATGTTTTATTTATTTCTGAGAGAGAGAGGGAGAGAAAGAGAGAGGGAGAGACAGCGTGAGCAGGGGAGGGTCAGAGAAAGAGGGAGACACAGAATCCAAAACAGGCTCCAGGCTCTGAGCTGGCTGTCAGCACAGAGTCCGATGTGGGGCTCGAACCCACAAATCATGAGATCATGATCTGAGCCAAAGTTGGACGCTTAACCAACTGAGCCACCCAGGTGCCCCAGCCTGGGCATTTTTGTCTGTATTTCTTAAACGTTTTAGTATATATGCTGCCAAAGCAAGCACTCTTAAATGTTTTGAAGAGTGTCATGTTCTAAATCCTCCTGTGACATCTGCTTCACTTTTCTGGTCTCTCCTGAGTCTCCACTTTCATCCAGTGATTTGATTAACAGCAGCTCACCTGGCAAGTCCAGGCTCCATTGTCATGAATTCAGTTTAAGAAGCCACTGTGTGTGAGGTGACACTGCATGTAGATGTAAGAAAGTGAATCTCCAATCTGACCTGTGGCCGTTTTCTCCTCTCTGACCCGACTGCCTTTTATGGTGTCATTTCAGTGTTATTTGTACCTGTTCTACAGTCCGGCCAGGACTGTGAAGGTGGTGCTGATGCTGCTCTCTATCTGCCTGGGCAACATGTACCTGCATGGGCTAAGGAACCTCTGGCAAATCCTTTTCCACATAGGAGTGGCCTTTCTGTCTTCATATCAGATACTGACCAGGCAGCTTCAGGAGAAGCAGTCTGACTGTGGAGTTTGAAGAGGACATCGTGTGATGAATGGATTCTTTCATTTCCTTGTGAGAGTCATCTCTGTTTCTCGTTTTACTTCTCGACTTCACCTCGAGTTTCCATCTTTGAAGTTCCTTTCGACCAAACCAGACCGATACCAAAAGTTGGGGATGTTTAACAGGTGCAAAGGAAAGTGTGAGGTCGCTTGGATACGCAGGCCCAGGTTTGTGCTGGGCATTTCTACAGAATCTCCTGTTCAGCACATTTATGTAGGGCCACAGGATCTGGGGGCTCAATCAGAAGGAGCATTATTGGAAGGGCAGAATGGACTTATTTTGGTCTTTTACATGGAATGATGCAATAAACCACTAGATTCAATAATACTAGCTTTAGTAACTGGCGGTTGTCCCTGAGGTACCACTTTAAAACCCACATCAGCTTTTCAGTGTAAATGGGACTTGGTTAGTTTTTTTAGAGGGTCAATACAGGGTGAGTTAAACATTGTAAAATATGGCTTATAAATATAAGCTAGATAAATTTTGTTTACATTTTTTGATAACTTAGGTCTGATACAATACCTTTGAATATTTAAATATATTTTGGATATACATTAAACTTACCTTTATTTGGGGAAAGGACAAACTCAAGCTGAGAAAATGGTTAAGAAAGTTGAGTTTATTTGTATATAATTTTTTACGGTGGTGGGACTGTGTGGGTACAGAAAAGTTTTGTATGTGTGTGCAGGGTATATTTGAATATTTAAAACATTGAGTAACCAGTGCCACTGGATCATAAGCTCTTCAGGATGAGCTTGTAAGCCTGAGGGTTTCAGATTTTTTGCAGTGAGGCCACAGACGGGAGTAGTTGAGTCACACAGTGGCACTTTATCAATGCAGGTTGTATTTAAAACACAAAAAAACAAAAGCTCTTGTCATCAGCCTAGTACATGGCAGCTGAGTGCCTGTCATGTTAGTGATGATGAATGCCTGACCCTGTGTACCTGTTTCTGGAAGGCCTCCCAAGTTAATTACTCCTCTGCCCCTCTCCCAGTCATCTTAATTAGATTGAAGGCCTTGTTCTTTATTAACAGGAGTTAAGCAGGTGTTAACTTTTTGAAAGCTTCATAAAGATGTAATAAACCCCATGCCCTGAAAAGTTACTCGACTTCTCTCTGTCAAAATAGTGACTGATCATAGTTTTCCAAAATGTGAATCTGTAAAATAAGACACCTCTGGTCTCCAGAAATTTCAGCCTGGGTTGTCCAGTACCACTCAGGAGGCCATTTCAGGAGTTTGCCCTTTGGATTGTTCATTTTTTAAAAATGTTTATTTTGTTTTGGGGGAGAGACAGAGCATGAGCATGGGAGGAGCAGAGAGAGGGAGACACAGAATCCAAAGCAGGCTCCAGGCTCTGAGCTGTCAGCACAGAACCCTATGCGGGGCCTGAACCCACGAACTGTGAGATCATGACCTGAGCTAAATTCAGACACTTAATCAACTGAGCCACCCAGGCACCCCCGCTTTGGATTATTCTTGGCAGATGTCTGGAATCTGAATAGCTCAACAGCAGTTGCATGGGCTACTTTGGTTTGAATTATGTGGTCGTGATAAATTTAAAATCTTGCTTAGATAATTCATAAAAGTTAAAAATCCTCACAAGAGTCATTGAATACATAGGGAAAGCAAGAATATCATTTTAGGGAACTCAGTTGTACTTGGTTGTTCCTGGTAGTGCATTGCTATTGAGCTACCCCGGTGTCGCTTTAAGAAAAACAAGTTTATGTGACTAGAAACTGTTGGGAAAATGATGCCACAGTAATTTTCTTATAATACAATTTTCTATTTTTAATCAAAATATCTGGGTATGAAAGTTATATCAGTATCATCCTCAGATGTCTACAGCACAGTTGTCTCTCCGTCAGTGTTGCATCTTCATAATTTTCTGTGCACACAGCAGGTGAATCTTCAGCCTTTCTGGGAGATAATTTTGAAGAGATGGTAAAATAGAATGGAAAGTCAAGGAGGGGAGAGAAGTCTTTGTTCATTAGAAACATCAAAAACGAAAGGAAGGAAGGAAGGAAAGAAAGAAGGAAGGAAGGAAGGAAGAAAGGAGAGAAAAGAAAGAAAAGAGAAAGAAAGGAAGAAAGGCTTTCAAAGTTGGTGAGAACAGCCTACCAGTGAGTTATTATTTTTTGAGCCCATGTGTTATTACTGTGTAGCCCTGTACCCCAGACACTCTCAGGTGAAGTCTGTGATCCCTATTCAGCAGGCATGAGAGAGAACCGGCATGAGAGTCCTAAAGGATAGGCCCTCCTGATGAATGCTTCCTGCACTAGTGGAGATGTTGTCTACACCTGGTTGAATGTGGTTTTCCTCAGTTAACATCTACATGGAGTTTCAGATTGGGTTTTGCAAATGGGCGGGAAAAGATGCACTAGACAAATATTACAAAATGTTAACCACAGAAATATTTTTCAGCTGGAACCCAGCTAAAGGAAGCCTCATTCACTGGTGGAGGAGACAAATGATAGGAACATAGTTCTGGGGATTTTGTCCAAGGGAAATCCTGGCTCAGGGTTGACCTGGTTCAGTGTTGGAATTTTGTGGCTCCCTGCGTCATCCTTGATTCCAGAAAGCCGTCTCCACATCGCAGGAGTCCTCCTCACTACTCCACGGATTTGCTGCTGCTCTAGCACTTTGTTTTCCCATGGTGCGGTGCTCCATGCCCAACCAACCTCACAGGGGTGGATCTGGGAATAGATGAAGTAATGTTGAAAACAAACCTTAAAGGTGCCTTCTGGGATCAGATACAGCAAGGTCTTGGAACATCAGAGTGTGTTATTCCCGTGTACCCTATCGGGCTGGGAACGTGGCTCAGTGCTCTCGGCCAGGGTTTCCCAGCCATGGGGCCAAGGCCCACAGAGTTTTCCCTTCCCCAAGTGTGCAGGCAAGAGAAACGCTGGTTTCATTTCCCTAGGCTAGCCTTACTGTAGTCAGGACCATTCCTGAGTTTCTTTCTATGGGGAAGAGACAATCAGGGCCGTATTTCTGGTGGTATTTCCTCGCAGTACCAGAGGCCCCACTGCTGGTGGCAGGAGCAATGGGGCCAGAGACTCCTGGTTTTGATTCTCAGCCTTGCACCCCTGTGGTCTGTGAACTCTGTTGCAGGCGTTGTGAAGCAAGGCTACATGTTTTAAAGTTCCTTAAGGAGTGAGAATGGGTGTTACGAGGAGTGCTGAAATTCAAACATTTAATATCATTTCTGTCACTGCACCTTGGGCTCCCTATTCTTTACCTCGGTGACCCCATTCTCCAGGACTCTTCTGCCTCTTTGCATGTCTGTCCCACGTGTTCCAGCCCTGGAAATAGAGGCTAAGCCAGGAATCTCTGGAGGGGTGGGGAAAGCCGACTTTCACTGTAGTGGACACGGTGGGTACAGGAGTCTTGGGGGCGGAACAGATGGCACTGAGCACCAGCCGTGTTCTCTGTGCCCCCAGAGGCTTCAGCACACGCTCGGAGGTCTCTGGTGGTCGGCACTGCTCAAAGTCAAAGACTCCTTCCAGGAGGGCCAGCTGTTTATGGTGCAAGAAGCAGGAGACAGGTGAGGAGCAGAGGTGGAGGCCCTCGAGCAGCTACCCGTTGGCATGTCGGGGCCGCGTGCTGCACCTTCAGCCATGGCTGCTGTTTGCTTTTCCTGGAAGGCATCAGCCACTCACTGCAATGTGCAGGGCAGGTGGCCCCCAGGAATCTGCAGTTGTGCATGCTGAGGGCAGTGCAAGCAAGGACCGGCAGGCATGGGAGGGTTTATGGGGGCCAGACTGCATCCCTGCTCTGGTGTGTCTCACATTCCTACACAGAATCCTGCCCAGGTACAGGGAAGCTCCCCTGTGCTCTGGGGGTGTGAACAGTGGTCAAGGAAGAGAGACTTGACTTTCCAACTCCGTCCTACACCACTATGGGCAATCATGCTGTTGGGTCCCTGGGCCCTCAAGTGGGGTAACCACCCTATCCCCTGGCATGCTGTCAGCCTGGGGAAGGAGGATACTGGGGGAGTCCCTTGTTCGTGGGCAGGAAGAGAACGGCTTCTACCTGATGAGACGAGGTTCACACTCCAGGCCACAAGGGGTAGCCGTGTCTTCCAGATTTTACAAAAATGGGCATTTTAGGATACTGCAATGTAAATGGCCTTAGTCTTTCCATCTAGAAAGGTAGTGACCTCTCTTTCTCCTCTCTGAACATACCTCCTGCCCTCCAGTCACAGGGCTCTTGATACTGTTGGCCTTGGGCCCTCCAGCAAGGCTGGTTCTGCTGCTTGAACCAAACCTCAAGGCCCATCCCTGACCCAGATGAGGGAAGCTCTGAGCCTCCCGTCTGGGAGACGTGATGTCAGACCTCTGTTGCTGGGGTAACGTCTTGGCTGGGAACCTGTGGAAAAGGGCTTGTCAGTAAGACCTGGGAATGGCCGGATATGGAAACATCTGCCCGTGTGTACTGATGGCAGAGCCGTGGCTCACAAGCACCTTTTATTTAGGGTAAAATGATCAAACCCATTCTCTTCTTCTAACCTGTGCTTTCTATGTGTGACCTTCTTTAACCCTTCTGTGATTCTGGGGTTACTTCAGAAGTATATTTAATGAATTATTCATATGACTTGACCCCCCACCCCCACCCCAAATTCTGTTTTATTTAATAGACTTTTCTCCTAAGAGCACAAAAGATTGAGGCTGATTTAGTCAGGGCAAAACCATTTGCTTCACATATTCGTTTTGAATGCTTGCTGTCCATGTTGTACAAGCTTCTTACTGTTTTCATGTAATAACAAAGATCTATTTTGAATAAATGATGGGTATGTTTTAACAAACTCTCACACAGTAGTAAAGCCTAAACTTGTGTTAATATATGTAAAGAATATTGTATAGCCATTTATATACTATGTATATATAAATTAAATAAGGTGGCTTCAGAAGTGAGAGGAGAATAAATCTAAGGTGCTTATTAAGTTGCATGTATTTGTGTAAAAAATTTTGAGTTATGGGTCTGTTTTCCTAGAGGGTGTGATGCGGGCCTGGCATCATGGAGGGGAGAGGGTGTTGAAAGAAGTGGAATTCACATCCTCCTGTCCAGTGTCTAGAGGTACAGGGCCTCAGCCCTTAGTACTAACCTCTCAACTCTGGAATACAGTCGTGGGGCCAGGAAAGACCTTGGAAAAGCCAACACAGCAGCCACAGAGCAGCCCTGGGGCTGGGTGGCCTGCCTTCTATCTAGGCTTTGCCTCTGCTTATCTGTGTGCCTGTGAGTGGGCACTTCCCCTGCTCTAGGCGCTGAGCTCCTGGCTGTACTATGAGGGCCACCGAGTTTCATCTCCCAGGACCAGCCCCACCACAGAATGGCCAGCAGGAGGCATAGCTGCCAGCCCACCAACAAGCTCCTGGCCCAGGGGACTGCACCCTTTTACAGAGGTCCTCCCTGTAGCTGCTGACGAAATTCCCAGAAAGGAAACAGATCCACTGACCTCTCCTGCCCATATTCGAGATGCAGTGAGAAATGCATGCTCCAAGCTTCTCGCCGTCTGTCCTGAGAGCAAAAGTTTTGGGGAGGGCAAAGACTTCCAAAATAAACTCTAAGTTATTGGGTTCTGGGATTTGGGAGCTGGTAGAGCCTTTAGACACCACCTGCCACCACCTGGTTCAACCTCCTTGTCAACAAGGTCCTGTATGCCACAAAGAGTGAAAGGGGATGTTGGCCCATGAAATTGCCCTTCCTGCCCTCGGAGGGCTGGGTGCCCATTCAGGCTGCTGAATTGCTTTCCTTTTTCTGGGCTCTACTCTCTAATGGGGCCAGGGAGAAGAAGTACGTCATGAAAACTTCGGGCATCCTCTAGCAGTGCCTATGGAGGGGTGAGGTTCAGAGAGGAAGGGGTCTCTGGGAGTGCACCAGGCAGGGACGTGCCACCTGGTCCCACGGAGTCAGTTCTAAGATGTCACCAGATCAGATGTGTGAGGCAAAACTTAGAAAGTTCACTGAAGAACATGAAGGCAAGTATCTTTGTGACCGAAGATGGAAAAGTGTTCTTCAATAAAAATGTTACAGGTACAGCCCTTAAGGGAAAATGATTGATGAGTCTGATTACATACAAATAAAGATTTCACAGGGAAAATGAATGGGAGCAGGTATTTAGAATGTCTGAAGCCAATAATGTACAAGCAATTCCTGTAAGTCAGCAAGAAAGACAGCAACCTTAGTAGAACAGTAAACAGTTTGCAGAAGAGAAAACCCAAAAAGCTAAAAGCATAGGAAGATGTGTAAAATCATTAGAAATACAGAGAAACATGGGGCGCCTGGGTGGCTTAGTCAGTTAAGCGTCCGACGTTCGCTTAGTTCATGATCTCGCGGTTCGTGGGTTCAAGCCCTGCGTCGGGCTCTGTGCTGACTGTCAGCTCAGCTCAGTCTGTGACTCCCTCTCTCTCTGACCCTCCCCTGCTCACGCTGTCTCTCTCTCTCTCTCTCTCCTAGAAATAAAAAAAATAATAAAATAAAAAAAAGAAATACAGAGAAACACATATAAAACAACAGTAAGATATCATCTTATGCCTATTGGTTTGGCAACACTTAGAAAACACCGAATGTTGGAGAGTGGGGGGTATAGGACTTCATGTACAGCCAATCTGAAGGGCAATACCACTGTTGTGGGCTGAACAGTGCCCTCCCCAAATGCATATGTTGAAGCCCTAAACCCCGCCCGAGTACTTCAGAACCCGTGTGTATTTGGAGGTACAGAGAAGGCGGCCATCCATCCACAAGCCAAGGAAAGACACTTCCAAAGACCAATCCTACCGACACCTTGATCTCCGACCTCCAGCCTCCAGAACAGTGAGGAAATACATTTCTGTTGTCTGATCCACCCAGTCTTTGGTACTGGGTCATGGCGGCCCTAGCAAACTAATATGGCTACCTTCCCAAACTTAGTGTACACAGGCCTCATGCTGTGGATGTTTCACTCCTGGTTATATGTCCCTGGGAACGTTTTACACAGATCCTTAAGGGGACATGTGTGCAGTTAAGTTTCACAGAAACATTGTCTGTGCTGGTAGGAAGCATTCTGCATGTCTACTGTGCACAGACAGAGAAGTACGTGAGCTCACCACGGAAACCACACTGCGGGCGCAAGTATCAGACTTAGGTGTGTTGGAGCAGTGGCTCTTCAAAATGGAGAACGGAGTAGAAAAATAACATTTATATGATTGGGAATCTATGCACACAAAATGATTAAGTATTTTGTAGGAATGTATTTTAAAAGATACTTGTTGAATACATCCATGTGCTGGCCTACTAGGGGCCAGGAGCATGGGAGTGAGGAACAGAGATAATAAGGAATTGAAAGAAAAGAATACTTGCTAGGGTCAGCAGCCAGGTCTGAGAGCCCTGGGTGAACCAGGGGCCCTCATTGCCCCCTGGAGATCTTGCCTTGGGTGTGCCCTTGCCCTCTGTGCCCAGAGAAGGCCTGCATCTGTGGGGCTCTGGCCCCAAATGCTGCCAGAGTAGTTGAGCCTCCAGAGTTGTCAAGTGGGCAAGCTAGGGGAACTGAAGCCAAGGCCAGGGGCTAGAATGGTCGGGGAGGGCTTCTAGGACACATGGGGGAAGGGGAAGGGCAGAGAGTAGAGAGGAGGAGACTCAAAAGGGGAAAGTAGATGGGCGAGCCAGCTCTGGCCACCGGGGACTCTTTCCTTCCCAGATTCTCTGACCAGTAGTTTCCTGGCGGAGGCTTTTTCCCACATGAGGCACTCAGCTGAAGGACTCTCACAGGGGACTCTCAGGGAAAAAGGAACACAGCTGCAGGAGGGACAGAGGTGCTCCCAGTGGCAAGGCCTTCTTCCCACCCCAGATATAGTCTGTTCTGGCCACAGAGCCAAAAGCATGAGCCCAGGGAGGTGAAGCCCAAGGCAGCCAGGGACAAGAGGGTGAAGCAACCCAGGACTACCATTGCCCTGAGGGATTATTCCAGGCACATTTTCTGAGGCCCCAGGGGTGAGAGCAGAGGCCAGAAGCTAGGAACACAGGGCTAACAGTACGATGAACTTTCTCACAGAGCCGTCCAACAGGACTCAGGGAGATAGTGAGCCCTCCACCACGAAGGTGTGCAAACGGAGAGGAGCTGTGTCAGATGGGGCCTTGGAACACACTGTCCCTGTCTTGGAGACCTTGCCTCGTCCTGGGTACTGGTGTCCGCGAGGACATCTGCCTATCTCCCGAGTGCCTCCTGTTATGTCCATCCTGTGGGGTGAGCCAGACGCCAGTCACAGGAAACGGCCTCTGCCAGCTCCCGTTTGAAGAGTAAATATTAGTCTTTTCAAGAGCTGCGTGTTCTCTGTCACTTGGCACCACTGAGGACACTGAACTGCGGTTGGCCGGGGTCGGGGGGGACCTCTTGATCCCCACACCCAGATGTCGTCTGTGGGCCTGAGTCACTGTTGTAATGGAGGGTCCAAGAAACAAGCCTCCCCATATGTGGGTGGCCATCCTGTCCTGGTCACTCGGGAAGTAGTGAGCACTGGGGCCTCGAGCTAGGCAGTGAGTACTGCCCCCAGTACTTGCTCTCCTCATAGTATTCAGGCTGCTGCACAGGCAGGGGACTGCATGTTTTCACCTGACACTGAAGGCCGTGGGCCCTGACTCTGGTATACGTGGTTTAAAACCCTCTGATTATTGGGATGGGGGAAGGACTTGCTCCTATTCCACTGTTCCCACTTGGGAAGACTGCGTCTGCCCATCATAACTAACAGACCACCCCTTTACTCTAGCCCCTCACCCTGCCTTCTTCCTTCTGTAATTTTCCACATTTTTGGTGAACATCAATAGTTTATTTTTCTATATTTTATTATTGGAGTATAGCTGACATGCAATGTTAGTTTCAGGGGTACAATATAGTGATTTTACAACTCTGTACGTTAATCACCACGGTAAGTGTCACCACCATCTGTCGCCATCCATTATCACAATATTATTGACTCTGTTCCCTATGCTGTCCTTTTCAGCCTCCTGTAATTTTCCCCATTTAAGGATCTGACTCCTCCATTAGAGGGTCAGCTCCGTTCCTGCAGGGCCTCTGCCTTGGTCACTCTGTGCACACAGTAAGTGCTCAGTTACTCTTTGCTGAATGAGTATTATGCCGTTCATACTTTGAAAATATTAAACCAATGTAATTCTCATCTCCTAACCCCTGAAACTATATTCCTTTGAAGTCATTCCACCATTATGATCCAGGGGACGGTGGACAGATGGCATCTCAAGAAACCGGAAGGGAGGATGGAGGAGGAGAGTGGAAAGCCCATCTTAAGCTGGTGAACAGCAAGAGAGAGAAGGGGAAGAATCCTTCAGACGTGTCCTGACCTCATCCTCTGGTAGGAAATCTTGAGGGAGGAAAACCCTAAAAAGTGAAAACAGAGGGGGCATGTGTCCCATTCTGCATTTGGAACCAGTCTCCCAGGCAGCCTGTGCCCCTTAGGTGACCCTACTGGGTAAAAAAGGTAGATGGGTGGATTTGATGGTGAGGTTGTAGTGGGCACCACCAAGTGACTCTTGGCTCCCAGAGGCCTGGTAGGGATCCAGAAGCTCTTGCATGCTCTGCAGGTTATAAGGGAGATGGCTGAGTTAGAGCTGGTGGGCCTGGCATGTGGCACCACCATGGCTAACGGTGAGGTGAGGGTAGCTCACACTCAGGGCTGGATAGAGGCATGAGGGGATAGAGGATGAAGGGCCAGCATGAGCCAAGGTTGGGCTGGATCTGCAAGGGTAGGCCCTGGGGCCCCAGCCAAGAGAGCAGGCTATGAATGTCTCAGCCACAGTGGGTATGCATGAAGACAATATCCTTGAAGAGAGGGTAGCACAGAGACCTTTGTGTAAGGCTCCTTTTCTCTGCTGGCAGGAGGTCACCTGTACTGGATTCGCTGCCTTTATCCTATTTGGCCTACCTTTTCCGGCTTCTACAGGAATAACCTGTTCCCCACCTCAGCTATCAGTTTCTGCCCAGTGTTTCTCCGAAACCATGGTGTGGGACACCTGCAAGATTCCACTTGACAACTCATGCATGGAAAGACATTGACATGGGCAGACTTGAGCGATAGATAGTGGGAGCTAGGAGTTAATGCTATCCTGACCCTGCCTGATTCTCATAGAGGATCCCAGTAGCCACACAGGCAACCAGTGCAATAACTCACCACCATTTTGGCTTTCCTGTTCCCCTGTTTCACATTTCTCTGTCCCCAATTCCTGTTTCTTGATCACAGACTCTTGTCTTGGGCTCTCTTTCTGGCAACACGGGCTACAAGACAACCTGAACCTCTGTGCTAGAAATGACCTATTGGCGGAGCACTTGGGTGGCTCAGTCGGTTAAGCGTCAGACTTGGGCTCAGGTCATGATCTCGCGGTTCGTGGGTTTGAGCCCCGCGTCAGGCTCTGTGCTGACAGCCAGCTCTGAGTCTGGAGCCTGCTTCAGATTCTGTGTCTCCCTCTCTCTCTCTGACCATCCCCTGTTCATGCTGTCTCTATCTCTCTCACAGATATAAATAAAACATTAAAAAAAAAATGACCTATTTGTGCCCAGCCTCCCTGTCTGCCCCTTCCATATTCCCGTGTGTTGCAGGGGCTGAAAGGCTGAAGATTACCTTTCCCAGCCCCCACTTGCTGGACGCAACCGCTCCACCAGAGGAAGGCAATTATGCTCACCAATACCCACTACTGCTCCACCAGAGGGAAGCACCATAGGGGTGAGCTGGAAGGTAGGGGGAGGCAGAGGCCATTCTTCCTGCAGTGTGGTGGCTGCTGGCTGGGATCTGGCAGACAGGAGTTTCCACGGCAGCAGGATGCTGTGTTCCTTCGATTTTCTTGTCACCACTTAATGGATGTGCAATTAGGATGCTGACAAGAATTTCCTACAAGGTGGCAGCTGGGATAGTGTGACCTACCACAGGGCAGAAGTGTGCCCTCACCTCCATGCCTCCAGACCTTTCTACATTTAATTCCCTACATTGACTATCTTTCTGTACAAAATACCTTGAGTGTGGTTTTCTGTTTCCTGCACTTCGCCTTGACTGGTTGGGCTTCCTCACCTCTACCATATACTATCCCACCCGGCTCAGATGGAGGGATGTTGAAAGGCCAAGAAACATCTAGAAAGAGCCAGGAGCCATCCCCCCATTCTTCCTTACTAGATCAACTTTCCTTCTGGAAGTTGCAGGCAGGGCTTGGGTATGTGACCTGGTCCTGGCCCAGGAGCCTGAGGAAAGTGTGCATAAGATGCATTCTGGGATAGTTTATCTTCCTGATAAATGGAGACACGCAGGAAACATTCTCTCTGGCACTAGATGGAGTTCTGTGAGAACATGATGCTTGGGATTGTGACAGCCATCTTGCAATCATGAGGGGATAAGTCTGTGGATGAAAGTCAACATACTGAGAATGGTAGAGGGGACAGACAGAAAATACTAGGTTGAGCCACAGCATTAACCCTGGAGTTGCGTGCTTTTACCAGGCATCACCCAGGTGGGACCCTTTCCCTCTGAACCACATAGAGGCCGGCTCAGAACACGTCAGTTTCTTCCATGCTGACATGCTGGAACCCAGGGATACTGGAACTTCAAAGAGCTGGACTGGGACCAGGGTGAGGCAAGCGAGGCATTTGCCTCGGATGCAATTTTAAGGAGGTGGCAAAAAAGTCAGTAATCAGAATAAACGATATGGCAAAAAAGTCAGTAATCAGAATAAACGATATTTTAGTGCAATATTTCAAAAAAATCAAAGCTAATATAAAAAATATGCAATGAACAAATACCACGATTTTTATAGAGACTAAAGAATTAGTGTCTCCTGCTAAGTCTGCTCTGCTTGTGATTCCACTCAGGGCCCTCTTGATGAATCTCACCTATGTCAATCCATATAATGAAGCGGGGCTCTGGGGTTTTGAGACCTGGGTCCATGGCCGGGCTGTGCCAAACACTTGCTGATGATTCCAAGCAAGCCCCTTCCCTTCTCTGGACTCTGGTTACCCCATCTGTCCTGCATGGAGGCTAAGGCATTGCCAAGATGGTCTCCTGACCCGTCTTCCTCATCCCCATGGCCTGCTGAGATTACTGTCCCTCTCCTTGGGAGTCTGTGTCTCCTGGGCCATCGACTCCTGGCTATTAATATCTCCACCATCCCCGGCCTGATCAGGGTGTTTAATGACTGCCAGCTGTGGATCTGGCCCCCTCCCTTGGGAGAGATAAGAGCAGTTCCTGTTCCCACATAGGGGGAGCTGCCAGGAGGCAGGGTTATTGCTCAGGAAAACAGGCCCTGGGCAAGTGGTGGGAACAGAGGGGCTGATTCTGACTCCTCATCCTGCTGGGCCCAGCACTGCCCAATGGAGGTGCCTACAGATACAGATGCCCTGTGCCCCTGCCCTGTGGGGGCTGCCCCGGCCTGGGCCTTGTCCCTTTCAATCCTGATTTCAGTAGCCTTGGGGCTTTCCCCAAACATCCCCACAGACATTACGTTCAGCATGTCCCCAACCAGGTCACCATCTCCCCAGACCCCCCCCTCTTCCTTCTCCCTCACCTGGATGATGGACTGCCAACTTTTCCTCAGCTTGCCCCTGGGGCCCTTCTCAGCAGCCAAGGTGGCCTGCCCCAAGTCCACCTCATCCCCTTGGCCTCATTTAAGAAGCCTCCACTAAGGAGCCCACCTTAGGCACTTGTTTACTTGGATTTGGGTGTCCCTGACACACATCATGCTCCCTTCGTACCTAGAGACACCTGCTTAGTCCTTGGAGACAACCTGATGTCTCCACCAGGGAAGCTGCTCCCTATTCATTCAGCTGCACACCGGCCACCCTCCTTGTTCAGCCTGTGCCCCAGAGTGGTAGGTACTGTCCACATGGTGACCTCTGCTATCGAATTGATGGTGGCCCTCTGCACCAGGATGGAGGGGGCTCCTTGCTCCTTTTTCCAGGAGGTGCCCAGCTGAGTTAACTTGGTCTTTGCCCTCAGGAGCTGAGGTCAGGGCTCAGTCAAGGGACAGGACCTAGTCTGTGCCCTAAAGGCCCAACTCTACAGCTGAGATTGGGACAGGAATCACTGTGTGCCATGGAAGTCAGGGGACTGGGTCTCCCTAATCCTAGGCTGTCCCTGGCGTCACCTATCCTGTGGCCTCACTACTTCTTCCCTCTTGTATTTCACTCTGAAATGGAGTTGAGGAGAGAGGCCTATGTCACCTGACCTCCTGTGGAGGGGCCTGAACTCTGTGATGTTTGGGGCCTGATGGCCAACCTTGGTGAAGTCCTTGAGGTACCCAGCAGGTGGTGCTAGAGATGATCTGGACTGGTCTGACAAGTGCCTTGCAAGGCAGGAGAGGGACTGGGGAGGTTGGAGGGAAGAAGGTGTGTAGGAGAAATCTGCTCATGCTTGCCCGACTCTCACAGGCAGCTTGGGATGTCTGCCCATGGCATCTACCCGCCCGAGACCGTATTTCAGCTTCTCTCTTCCCGAATGCCCGACACTGGACTTTTCACCTACTCTCAGGGCAGGACCTCACCAGTATTCCTCCTTTTGCTGGATCTCTCCATGTTTGCTTCACTTGCCACAGTCCTGGCTGATAAATCTGGTCTCCTCTGGGCTCTCTCCTTTCCTCTGAAGCTATGCCTCACTAACAGTGGGATTTCAGGCACTGTGGTGGACGGACTGGGTCTAGCTTGGTCTGGTTGTCCTTCCTGGCCTTCCCATAGCTCAGGCAGCCTGTGGGATCACTGATTTGGAAGGCAAGGTGCTGCCCTTTCCTCTACAAATGCCCCGCTTCTTAGATCTGTTGATTCCTCCCATTTCTGTTTTCCCTCCTCCCCTTGCCCTCTTCCACCAGCCTGAGCTCATCCTCAATTCCAGAGAACGATTCCTTGTTCTCTCAGCCTCCATCCTCTCTGCATCCCCTGGCCCCCAGTCAGCTTGGGGATCTCTCTCCCGTTGCTGACCTCCCCGAGCCCAGAGGCAGCCCCTTCCTCATAAGCCATTCATGCCTTAGCCAGGAGCTAAGCCTAGCCATCCATCAAGTGGAAAAACTGAGGCCCACAGATACAAGAAACTGCTCAAGATCTATGAGAACATCTGAATTAAAATTGGGACTAAAAGAGTAGGGCTGGGTCTTCTGGACCTTACTGGTAGACGACATCTCTGCAAACAGTTTAGAGAGACTGAGCTGGGGAGACAGGGAGGGAAATAAGAGAGAGAGAGATGGCCCAGCTGGGAGAGAGGAGCATGGCCATCCTGTCTGGTCCCGATTTCTTATCCCCTGTGCCTTGGAGTAGTAGGGATAGGAGGCTCTCTCAGGGAAGAATAGAACAAGTTCCAGGTGACCCAAGTGCCCATGCCCAGCTCTCCTCACCCCATCAGTGGTCACCACCGTTGGCCTGGGCAGAGGAAGGGATGGTGAGTGCTGAGAATGCTCTCTCCAGCAGGCCAGTGTGTGCCTGAAACCAAAGCCAGGGACATTCCTTCCTCTGTCCTACAGCTGACCATGCACAGGGCAGGGATGGCACGCGACTCTAGATGGAGTTTGCTACAGTCAGACCTGCTGGGCTACTGATCCAAGGGTATGTGCCTGGAGCTACCCCTGGGTTCATGGTCACTCTGATGTTGGCCTGTGTTTCTCACCTGAAGTGTAGGATTCTCATCCCAAGCCAGAGGGGTGGTGACATCTGGCTTCAGTGATGCTTGTGACATCCCCTCCTCTGAATGTGGGGAAATGGCCAAAAGTTGAGAGGTGGTCTCCATTTTAGGTCACGAGGGAACATCAACCACCAGGGAAATCAAGCCAATTCAACCCAACATTTATTGTTGCACAGCCTGTTTGCAGTCCTGAGGGGGTCTTCTGGCTGAAGCATGGGCAAGAAGCCATGTGGCCACAGGGTGCAGGGTCGACAAAGGATGTCACGACCACCAGGCTCTTGTCCAGACAATATACAGGCTCAAGGACTTCCCAGCCATACTCCAGTGTGGCTCCGGTGGGAATGGGGTTGCAGGGATGGTGGCCATAACATAACTAAGAGGATGAAGCTTGTTACAATATATAAAAAGCAGCAGTTAAGAATTTGTGCCTTTGCTTTCTCATCTGACAGAACTGAGGTCAAGCCCCATCTGTGTGATAAGGCGAAGTACCCCTCTGTGAGACTTGGTTTCCTGACCTGTGAAATAGGGACAGTCGTTCCCATCTTGCTGGGTTGATGTGAGGATTAAGGGGCCCATGAGTGCACATCTCTCAGCCTGATCCTAATCATTGGCACACCTGGTGGGAAGCCAAGGGGCAGTCCCACTGCCTGTAGAGATGGGAGGGCTGGTGGCAGTCCCAACCATTCCAGCCACCCTGGGACCACTTCACTACAGCAGGGATTATGTAGATACCTGTGCCCCCTAAATGAACTCCCTGTAAAACCACGCCTGCCTGAGGCAGAGAACCTCCTCCACTCGGAGGAGCTAGCTGCTCAGAAGACGACGGGGAAGGCGATTACATTTTGGAAGAGATGTCTTAATGATAATGATGCTTAACCTGAAGAAACTTGACAGGAACGGTGGAACTTCAGGCTCTGTTGAGGTGATGGTGGCAGTGGGTGACCTTTAGGTGCAAGATCTTTGTGTCCTCGGCACTGGCCACACTCCCCAGCCATTGCCCAGGGATGAGCTGCTGCCTACGTTGGACGGCGCCTGAGAGCTACCAGTGCTGAGTCAGGTGAGAGCATGTGGGTTTCTTGCCCCTGATTGGTGGATGAGGACTCTGATGGCTGAGCTCCACCCCACATCTTCCCAGATGGGAGCACCCAACACCCATACTTGCAGAGAAGTGGCTCCCGCATCTGTGCACTCTACTCTCCTCGGGAAAGCACAAGGGCAGAGTTCTTTGGGGGCGTCCGGACAGTAGCCTGGGGACCGGGGCAGCCTCCGAGCCCAGGGCTGGGGCTGGTGTCCCCCGGGCAGGCCTCGGTGCCCCGTGCCACCCGGGGTGGGACGTGCGGAAAGAACGGCTGGTGGGGGCCCATGGGAGCTGGCAGTCAGACCAGGGAGACTTCAGCCTGGAAACTGGAGGAACGGCGTGCACCCGGGCTGACACGGGTCAGAATGGAGACCTGCGTGCTGCATGTGGCCCCGGTGCTGCCTCCTGAGGGGTGCTGGTATTTGGGGTCCGAGCCCAAGAAGCCCTGCAGGTGCCAGCGCCTCCACTTCCGCCGCAACTCCGCCTGCACCTGGGAAAAGCGAGGTATTCAAGTCCGCTCCTAGTAAGCCTCCTCCGTGGCTGACTGGGGTGCTCTGGATTTAGGGTGCTGAGCCAGCCAGTCAGATCCTCTAGGGGAGTCTAAATTGAGAGACCCAGATGCTACCTTGGCTAATGCACAGTGCACTAGGGATAGGGGTTAAATCAAGGCCTTGGAGGAGGTAGGTGGGGAGGTAGGAGGCAGAGAGAAGATCAGAGAATGAGGTCTGGGGAGGGAGAGGGGAGCTGCCCCGACATGGTCGAATCCCCATTCTTCTGAACACTGCCCTCCAGCTCACACGAGCTCTTCTGAGTGGATAGATTTCTGTGCTTTGTAACCAGGGCTCCACAGTAACTCAGCCTCCACTGGCTGCCCACCCCTTTCCCCTATCTCCACTTGCCACTTAACCAAACCAATGTGCACACGAAACCCAGGTATCCCAGGGGTGTGTGTGTGTGTGTGTGTGTTAACATGCAGATTCTAAGCAGGTCTGGGGGGCAGAGGGCAGAAATCAGTATTTTTCACAAGCTCCTAGTTATGGGCCATCACCTATTTTCTAGTCTGAGAACCACACTTGGAGTCATAAGATTTAACCCATCCTTGCTCTGCACATATCCCATTTGTGTTTCCAGATCTTGAAACCTGAGTGCTATTGCCTGGTCCCCAAGGTCTGGGAGTGGCTTACCTCGCCATTGAGGAAGCAGTACAGGATGGCCACCACAAAACCCTAGGGAGGAAGAGGGTGGGGGGGGGGGTGAGGTAGACAGACTCCAGGAGACCCCAGCCCCTGTGCCACACCTGTCCCTGTCCCTAGGTTCCCCTGATTAACCAAAGGACTAAGTATACAGTAGGTCTTAATCACGACTTATTACAGTGGGAGAAAAATGGAATCCAGTGGCAAGGGTCCAAGACCCCAATTCCCTTTGAGCCCAGAGAAGAACACAGACATTGGTTGATGGTTCATACCTGGAAAGACCCCATGACGAGCTCAAAGACCATTTTCACCTCAGCTGTAAAGTTGTTGGGAAAGAAGGCAAACATGATGTAGTGCACTCCAAACAGGGGAATCAGAAGAAGAGTAGATTTGGCGAGCCTCCTGGGGACAAGGGAAAGACAGACAGTGGGTACAGGAGGTAGGGACAATGATTGGGCTGTGAGGATGGGCTGCTGGCTTCCGGAAGTACCATGTGCCGATGTGTTCCTGTTCCCTATCTGCAGTGCCTCTATCTTCATCCCTCTCCCCGCCACCTCCGGGTCTCCTAGCCTAAAGGGAAGAATAAAGGAGAAGGAAACTCTCTTTTCTCACCTTTCTGGAGGAGGGACCATAAAGGAGGCCAGTGCTGAACCCCGAGGATGAAACCTAGTATTTCAGGCTCTGTGGCAGCCAAGGGAGAGATGCTCTCAGCCTACAGGAGGTCTTGGTTCCCTCTCTCCTAGTCTCAGCTTTCCTAATCTTTACAGTGGGATACATGTATGCTCAACATGAAAAATTATGGAAACAAGGGTCCACTGGCAACTCAGAACTGCTTTGGGTGTTATTAGGTGCAGTGCATCCACGAGAGACTAATTCTCTACTAGGGAATTTGGGAAGGAAAACTTTGTAATTGGGATGCTGACCACATGTGCCCAAGGCCACTTGGGAGAATGCTGAGCTCTCCAGTTTAGTACAGCTCTGTCTTTGGCTTCTCTGTTGTTCACTTCTCTATAAGTTGCCATTTTTTTCTGAGATTGCATCCCTCCCTCCAAGCCTCCCACATCCATGCACACCCTCTCAGCAGGCTCTGAAAGACCAGCTCTTCCTCCACCAGCCTTGTGTGCTTGACAGGGTCGATATTCATTCCAAATGACTCATTCCTTTCATCCCTCTCCTACGGAGCAGGGCTCATCCTGGTCAGGCCTCCCAGCCACCTGACCTCAGAGCTGGCCCAGGCAGTGTGAGCTCACAGTTCCCTGGCTGGGAGAGGTCTGAGGGGCAGGGGGTTTCCGCCTTGATCTCTTCTGTCTTGGCAGTCAGTCCAGGGAAGTCTAGTCCTGGGCCTGAGGTCCCACGGCCTGGCCCCTCCTGCTCCTTCCTGGACCTGGTTCCCAGCCATGCCAAGATCCTAAGCACTGCCCACCCCTCTTTGCCCACAACTCTACCCCACATGCCCGAGGCTGACAGATGGTGGCTTTCTTTAAATTGAAGGCTTATGGGGAGGTGGAGAGTGGGAACTGACAGCCCCTCAGCGGGGAGCTCCATCTCCTGTTCCCTCCGCCCCCTGCCTGCCAACAGCTGTTCAGTTTCTATCTCACCCACGTGGACCTGGTGATGACCAGCTTCCTTTGCCTCAGATTCAAGCCCTTTGGAGCAGTTTTCCATTGGGGCAAACTGGGCCCTGCAGGCAAAGCAGAGGATAAGGATGCACAGGTCTATTGTACTGCCCCTGGGCAGGCTACAGACCCCCTTCTCAGACTGGAAGGGAAGTTCCTCCTACACACCCAGCGGGGGAGAATGCCATCACACCAGGAACGTGAGTCTTAGTCTCATCAGAGAGAATCACAGGATTCCAGAATAGAATCCTAAATCCAGCAGCTGGTGACGTTCTAGCTAAGAATCTTAGAACCACAGCACAAGACTCTCCCAAGAGAAGCCAGGCCAAGAATAGTCCAGAATCCCAGGACTGGGAAGCCCTCATGGGACACTTCAGGGTTGTCCCATCTCTGCAGCACCGAAAATCAGTCTTCTATTCTCATCTGACGGCACGCAGACCCCTACTCACCTCCACACAGCCACCCTGTCCATGTTTCTTTAGCTCTGTCTTCAAGCCCTGTTCTCATGAAAACCTTCCTGTTTCCACAGTCCTCCCAAGAGCAGAGGGCAGCCCACACACCTTTCCAAGCAAGGAGCATGACCACTGTCCCAGGCACACTGTTCCCTCCCCCTGCCATGGCCATGTGCTTCCCACCCTTGAAGAGGAGGGAGTGAGTTTCCTCACCTGCAAAATGTGGACAGTTTATATGGGACTGTGAGGATGACATAAGACGATGTGTGGAAACCCCTTAGCACACACCTCACATGCAAACTGCTGTTACTATTACTGGGGACTCCTGAATCCTGAATGCAGCGACCTCGTTGTTCAGCTGAGGGCTTCCCCAGGGCATGTATCTACTGTGCCCCTTTTCCGTGCTAGGTACATGCCAGGGAGTGGGCACATGGAGTGAATAGGGTACAAGTTATCTGTTGTCTTCTCAAGCTCTGTGGCTTGGCAGCAGATAAGTATGTGGGTCAGGTCACTTGCTAAGTAAGTGACTGCAGGAGAAGCAGGCACAGGGTTTATGAGCCTGGTGAGCACGGAGCTGGAGCAGGGGACACTTGTGGGCTGAGCCAGGTCATGGGGGTGGTAGTGGGCAAGAGCAAGGTGGCTTTGGTGACTCTGGAGTCACCTAAGTTCCTGGAAAACGTCAAAGACACGTGGGCAGGTTTGAGGACCAGGGCTGTGGACACTGATGAAGCCAGAGCATACTCACGAGTATGGGCTGCTGTGACTCTTCCCAACATCTGGGGACTGAAGTTTCTGAACCAGGATTCGGACGATGCGAATAAACAGGATAAAGTTCACCTGGCAGATGGGGCCAAGGTTAGTGGTCAGAGAGGGGAGGCTGAGGTGCCTAGCTCCCCGGACTGATGGCCTGTTTTTTTCCCCAGGACCCTGTTGTCTGTCTGTCTTATCTCTTCCCTAGCTTCCCCCACTTTGGGTGGGTCATCTGGGAACTCTACTTCACATCTTTAGGGACTGGCCCTCCCAATCTGTTTTCTTCATCTTAGAGCAGGAAGTGATGGGGAAAAGGATGGTGATGATCTTGCTTAGGGGTGCTGGGAAGCCTATGTTTTTGTCCTGATTCTGACACGAATTTCCTGCGTGACCTGAAGTAAGTGACTTCCCAGTCTGGGCCTCAGTTTCCCTATCTCTACATGGTGGGAGGAGGCCTTACCAAGATGGAGGTGAGGATGGGGGCCTTTATGATCCACCAAAATGAGGAGTTGATGGTGTCCCAGCATCTGGACAGGGCATGGAGTGGGGGAAGAATGAGAACAGTTGTCCTCAGCCAGGTCAGAGGTCCTCCTGGGTGCTCCAGCTCTGCCCCTGAGCCCTTTAGACACCACAGTCCCAGGGTCTGTGCCTCCCGGCTTCCCCTCATCCCACTTGGGGGTTCTCCCCAGATGATGGCAGCCTGGGGGAGGGGGCGGGGCAGCAGCTCACCCCGTATCCTCCAGATAGAGCCTGATGATTGTCCACACGATAGTGAAAGTGCTGGGCACCCCTGTCAGGACCAAAGAAGAGAAAAAGAGAACAGGGCACAAGGCAGAGATTTAGGAGAAAGGAGAGAGA
Organism: Proteles cristata cristata; assembly: GCA_017311185.1. NCBI lineage: Eukaryota > Metazoa > Chordata > Mammalia > Carnivora > Hyaenidae > Proteles > Proteles cristata. Next base: position 1,308,587 of record JAESUZ010001679.1, read on the forward strand.
AAGGGAGGGAGAGTGGGTTTCTGGGGCTACCACCTGTGGCTGCACAGACCATTTACTGTGCAAAGATGCTTGCTCTACTGAAGGGGTGGAGCACTATGCCTGAAGGTCTGTATCCACCTAAAAGGAGGGTCTTTTCTTAAATTTGACAGGGGCACTTTACAGACTAGCAGTAGCCCTGGGCTTCAAGGGCTGAAGAGGAAATGGATGCCCACAGAAACTGTCCCACAGATCAGGCCTAGTTTCAGCTACAATCTGAAGGCACCTACCCTGGGGTCAGACACTGGGGGGACATTTGTCAACTCTTGGCCTAGATAGAGCCTGGTAGGCAGGCCCTGTAGCCCAGGGAGACCTAAGAGTGCAGGCAGGGCTGGCATCCACCCCCCTAGTGAGCTCCCCAGGCCTTGCCCCTTCTGTTTCCAGCCTGGCAGCCCTCCCTAGTACCATACCCCAGCCGATGAGTATGTACCCCCAGAAGTACTTCCGCTCAGAGAAGAAGGAGACGGCCAGCAGGGTGTGCAGGTAGAGGCCCTCCACCAGCAGCCAGAAGAAGTTGGCCATGATACAGTACTGGAAAAAGACCATGGCTGCCTTACAGCTCACCTGCAGGGGGAGGAACCGAGAAGAGGCTCACTGGCGTCCTCTGCTTGCCCACATCTCTGTTTGGGGCAACAACCACCGGTGCAGAATGGCCAACTTAATCTCTTTGTTGTTCTTGCATCATTTCTTTAGAAATATACCCAGTGGTATTCCCATTATCCTTGATTTTAGATGATCTGATATTTGGGGATATGCGTGCAGTTTTTTGTAAAATATTTATTCATTTTTGAGAGACACAGAGAAAGAGAGTATGAGTAGGGGAGGCACAGAGAGAGAGGGAGGCACAGAATCTGAAACAGGATTCAGGTTCTGAGCTGTCAGCACAGAGTGCAACACGGGGCTTGAACTCATGGACTGTGAGATCATGAGCTGAGCTGAAGATGGATGCTTAATAAACTGAGCCACCCAGGCACCCCTAAGCGTGCAGTTTTAATGATCCATCCATCAATTTATCATCTATTCATTTTCCTTCTATATGTGTATCTATCCATCTACCCATCCAACCATCCACCCACCCATCCACCTATCCATTTATGTATCCACTAGGTATCTGCTACCAGCTCACCTATCTATCTATGGTCCATGCATCCACTGATCATTTATTTCTTCATCTTCTCATCTAACAGTCTATCCATGACTCATCTATCTATCTCTCCATTCTTCTACCTATCCATCTACTAGATATCCACTATCAGTCCACACCTAACCATCCATTCAACCATCCTCCTACCTACTCATCTGCTCTTTTACCTGTCATCTATCCAATTTTTCTTACTTTATCCATCTATCCTTCCACCTATACAGCCATCCATGCACCTATTTACTCAGCCATCTGTCTACCTACCCATTCACTGAACCCCTGCCCCACCTACTTATTCACGTTATTTCAATTAGGATGGAAGGTGGCTGGAAGAGGTATGAGGGAGAATTCTTGCTTGGGTTTGCAAGAGTTCCCTGAATACATGAGTTGTGGGCTATGGGCTGTGGAGTGGGGCCCTGATGGAAGTGTTGAGAAGAGGCAAGAGGAGGCAGAAGTAGGGCAATTGGGGGCTCTGGGTGGCCCACCTGGCACAACTGGAAGACCTCTGTCCTCTCCCAGAAACAGTCTTCCATTTCAGATCAAGCCCCAATACCTGTGAGCCAGAACTTAAAGCCCTCCCACTCCAGGAAGCCCTCTAGATTCCACTCCTCCCTGGAACACAGGTACCCACCCATCCTTCCTGTGCCCTTGGCTTTGAGACATCCTTAGAGAGTAGTCTGCTCTCCTCTTCCTGTGGCTGCGAGCTCCTTCCGGTCCCACTTCAGTCCTTCCAGCTACAGGCGGGCCTGTGCCCCCCCATCCTCCACCCACTTGCCTTGCAACTAGAATAGCTCATCTCTTTAATAGGACAACTATCTGTGCTTATTGCCTTAGAAGAGCTTCAGAGAGCTGCTAATGAATTGGAAAGCCAGTCTCCACAGTTATCCTTAACAAGTGTGCTGGAGGCTTCCTGGATTCCCTGGTTCCACAGCTCATAGGCCCCAGCTCCTGGGTGGGATCCTCAGAGGAGCTCTGGGGTTGGCCAGGGCAGTCACCTGGGTCTCCCTTCCTTCTTGCTACCTGCGAGACCCCACGATCATCGGTCCATTCTCTGAGGAGAAGGTATTGCTGACTCCCAAAGCAATGCACTGCCCCTGAGGTAGTGCCTCATGAATGCCTGGCCACAGGAATAGGTAGGAGCCAGCGCTGGTCTTTGGAAGTGCAGTGTGCTCAACTCAGAAAACCAACAGGGTGAGGAATGCAGCACTGAGTTAACCTACCATCTCGATTCACAATGGGAGTCACGTTGGAAACTGATGCATGGAGGTATGAGCTAAGTGTTATACCGTACAGATTCTCAGCTAACAGTTTCTACCCTGTGTTCCTCCGAAGCCATGGTGTGGGCTGCACCTGCAGGAACAGGAACTTGACAACTCCTGCATGGAAAGACATTGACATGGGCAGACCTTGAGCAATAGATGGTGGGATCCAGAAGTTAATGCTATCCTGACCCTGCCTGCTTCTCATAGAGGATCCCAGTAGCCACACCAGTGACCAGTGCAATAACTCACCACCATTTTGGCTTTTCTATTTCCCTGTTTCACACTTCTCTGTCCCCAATTCATATTTCTTGGTCCCAGACTCTTGTCAGCCTCTCTTTCTGGCAACACGGGCTACAAGACCACCTGAGCCTCTGTGCTAGAAATGACCTATTGGCACCCAGCCTCCCTGTCTGCCCCTTCTGTATTCCTGTGTGTTGCAGGAGCTGGAAGGCTGAAGACTACCTTTCCCAGGCCCCCCTTGCTGGATGCAACTGCTTCCCCAGAGGAACGCAGTTATGCTCACCAATACCCGCTACTGCTCCACCAAAGGGAAGCACTGGAGGCATGAGCTGGAAGGTATAGGGAGGCAGAGGCCATTCTTCCTGCAGTGTGCTGGCTGCTGGCTGGGATCTGGCAGACAGGAGTTTTCATGGCAGAGGACGCTATGTTCCTTCCATTTTCTTGTCACCACTTAATAGATGTGCAACTAGGATGCTGACAAGAATTTCCTGCAAGGTGGCAGCTGGGATAGTGTGACCTACCACAGGGCAGAAGCGTGCCCTCACCTCCATGCCTCAAGGCCTTTCTACATTTAATTTCCTACATTGAATATCTTTCTGTACAAAATACCTAGAGTGTTTTCTGTTTCCAGCACTTCTCCTTGACTGGTTGGGCTTCCTCACCTCTACCATATACTATCCCACCAGGCTCAGATGGAGGGATGTTGAAAGGCCACATATTTACCCAAAGAGACGTCTAGAAAGAGCCAGCAACCATCCTCCCATTCTTCCTTACTAGATCAACTTTCCTTCTGGAAGTTGCAGCCAGGGCTTGGGTATGTGACCTGGTCCTGGCTCAGGAGCCTGAGGAAAGTGTGCATAAGATGCATTCTGGGATAGTTTATCTTCCTGATAAATGGAGACACGCAGGAAACATTCTCTCTGGCACTAGATGGAGTTCTGTGAGAACATGATGCTTGGGATTGTGACAGCCATCTTGCAATCATGAGGGGATAAGTCTGTGGATGAAAGTCAACATACTGAGAATGGTAGAGGGGACAGACAGAAAATACTAGGTTGAGCCACAGCATTAACCCTGGAGTTGCGTGCTTTTACCAGGCATCACCCAGGTGGGACCCTTTCCCTCTGAACCACATAGAGGCCGGCTCAGAACACGTCAGTTTCTTCCATGCTGACATGCTGGAACCCAGGGATACTGGAACTTCAAAGAGCTGGACTGGGACCAGGGTGAGGCAAGCGAGGCATTTGCCTCGGATGCAATTTTAAGGAGGTGGCAAAAAAGTCAGTAATCAGAATAAACGATATGGCAAAAAAGTCAGTAATCAGAATAAACGATATTTTAGTGCAATATTTCAAAAAAATCAAAGCTAATATAAAAAATATGCAATGAACAAATACCACGATTTTTATAGAGACTAAAGAATTAGTGTCTCCTGCTAAGTCTGCTCTGCTTGTGATTCCACTCAGGGCCCTCTTGATGAATCTCACCTATGTCAATCCATATAATGAAGCGGGGCTCTGGGGTTTTGAGACCTGGGTCCATGGCCGGGCTGTGCCAAACACTTGCTGATGATTCCAAGCAAGCCCCTTCCCTTCTCTGGACTCTGGTTACCCCATCTGTCCTGCATGGAGGCTAAGGCATTGCCAAGATGGTCTCCTGACCCATCTTCCTCATCCCCATGGCCTGCTGAGGTTATTGTCCCTCTCCTTGGGAGGCTGTGTCTCCTGGGCCATCGACTCCTGGCTATTAATATCTCCACCATCCCCGGCCTGATCAGGGTGTTTAATGACTGCCAGCTGTGGCTCTGGCCCCCTCCCTTGGGAGAGAAAAGAGCAGTTCCTGTTCCCACATGGGGGAACTGGGAGGAGGCAGGGTCATTGCTCAGGAAAACAGGCCCTGGGCAAGTGGTGGGAAGAGAGGGGCTGACTCTGGCTCCTCATCCTGCTGGGCCCAGCACTGCCCAATGGAGGTGCCTGCAGATACAGACTCCCTGTGCCCCTGCCCTGTGGGGGCTGCCCCGGCCTCCCCACCCTTGCCTGGGCCTTGTCCCTTTCAATCCTGATTTCAGTAGCCTTGGGGCTTTCCCCAGACATCCCCACAGACATTACATTCAGCATGTCCCCAACCAGGTCACCATCTCCCCACATCCCCTCCTCTTCCTCCTCCCTTACCTGGATGATGGACTGCCAACTTTTCCTCAGCTTGCCCCTGGGGCCCTTCTCAGCAGCCAGGGTGGCCTGCCCCAAGTCCACCTCATCCCCATGGCCTCATTTAAGAAGCCTCCACTAGGTTCTAAGGGCCAACCCCAGGCACCTGCTTACTTGGATTTGGGTGTCCCTGACACACATCATGCTCCCTTCGCACCTAGAGACACCTGCTTAGTCCTTGGAGACAACCTGATGTCTCTTCACCAGGGAAGCTGCTCCCTATTCATTCAGCTGCACACCGGCCGCCCTCCTTGTTCAGCCTGTGCCCCAGAGTGGTAGGTACTGTCCACATGGTGACCTCTGCTATCGAATTGATGGTGGCCCTCTGCACCAGGATGGAGGGGGCTCCTAGCTGAGTTAACTGGTTTTTGCCCTCAGGAACTGGGGTCAGGGCTCAGTCAAGGGACAGGACCTAGTCTGTGCCCTAAAGGCCCAACTTTACAGCTGAGATTGGGACAGGAATCACTGTGTGCCACGGAAGTCAGGGGACTGGGTCTGAAGACCAGGCTCTGGGTCTCCCTAATCCTAGGCTGTCCCTGGCGTCATCTATCCTGTGGCCTCACTACTTCTTCCCTCTTGTATTTCACTCTGAAATAGAGTTGAGGAGAGAGGTCTGTGTCACCTGGCCTCCTGTGGAGGGGCCTGAACTCTGTGACGTTTGGGGCCCCCAACCTTGGTGAAGTCCTTGAGGTACCCAGCAGGTGGCACTAGAGATGAGCTGGGCTGGCCTGACAAGTGCCTTGCAAGGCAGGAAAGGGACGGGACTGGGGAGGTTGGAGGGAAGAAGGTGTGTAGGAGGAATCTGCTCATGGTTGCCCCACTCTCACAGGCAGCTTGGGATGTCTACCCATGGCCTCTACCCGCCTGAGACCGTATTTCAGCTTCTCTCTGTTCCCGAATGCCCGACACTGGACTTTTCACCTACTCTCAGGGCAGGACCTCACCAGATTTCTTCCTTTTGCTGGATCTCTCCATGTTCGCTTCACTTGCCGCAGTCCTGGCTGATAAATCTGGTCTCCTCTGGGCTCTCTCCTTTCCTCTGAAGCTATGCCTCACTAACGGTGGGATTTCAGGCACTGTGGTGGATGGACTGGGTCTAGCTTGGTCTGGTGGTCCTTCCTGGCCTTCCCATAGCTCAGGCAGCCTGTGGGATCACTGATTTGGAAGGCAAGGTGCTGCCCTTTCCTCTACAAATGCCCCGCTTCTTGGATCTGTGAACTCCTCCCATTTCTGTTTTCCCTCCTCCCCTTACCCTCTTCCACCAGCTTGAGCTCATCCCTCAGTTCCCGAGAATGATTCCTTATTCTCTCAGCCTCCATCTTCTCTGCATCCCCTGGCCCCCAGTCAGCTTGGGGATCTCCCTCCCATTGCTGTCCTCCCTGAGCCCAGAGGACACAGCAGGTGGCAGAGGGCTCTGTGCAGTCCCTTCCTCATTAGCCACTCATGCCATAGCCAGGAGCTAAGCCTAGCCATCCATCAGGTGGAAAAACTGAGGCCCAGAGATACAAGAAACTGTTCAAGATCTATGAACACATCTGAATTAGAATTGGGACTAAAAGAGTAGGGCTGGGTCTTCTGGACCTTACTGGTAGACAACATCTCTGGAACCAGTTTAGAGAGGGACTGAGCTGGGGAGTGGCCAGGGAGGGAAATCAGAGAGAGAGAGAGAGAGAGAGAGAGAGAGAGAGAGAGAGAGACTTGGCCCAGCTGGGAGAGAGGAGGAGCATGGCCATCCTGCTTGGTCCCGATTTCTTATCCCCTATCCCTTGGAGTAGTAGGAATAGGAGGCTCTCTCAGGGAAGAATAGAACAAGTTCCAGGTGACCCACATGCCCATGCCCAGCTCTCCTCACCCCATCAGTGGTCACCACCATTGGCCTGGGCAGAGGAAGGGATGGTGAGTGCTGAGAATGCTCTCTCCAGCAGGCCAGAGTGTGCCTGAAACCAAAGCTAGGGACATTCCTTCCTCTGTCCTACAGCTGACCATGCACAGGGAAGGGATGGCACGCGACTCTAGATGGAGTTTGCCACAGTCAGACCTGCTGGGCCACTGATCCAAGGGTATGTGCCTGGGACTATCCCTGGGTTCATGGTCACTCTGATGCTGGCCTGATGACCCCTGACTCAGGCCCCCCACAGGCTGCTGGGTTGGTTGGGACTGTCATTTGGTGATGGGTTCTGGGATGGTACTGAGTAAGCTTTGAAGGAGACTTGTAAGCAGATCTGAGGCTTTGCCAGCTTTTTCTAGCTTCCTTTTACCAGTTGGCATCCCTCTCCCACTCCCAAACAAGACAAGCCCCCTGCAGGTTTGCAGGAAGTGGAAGCCAAGGGGTCAGGCAATGGCTTTGGAGACCTCTTGCTAATAGAAATCATTGACTTTGTCTTACTGCCTGGGTCGTACTGGCTCTGTCACTCATTTTGGTGACATTTGCTCTGTCCTCTATCTCCTCTTAGCTGAACCCTGGGCAGTTCAACATGGTCAGCTCATACCCCATGCACACCTGTCTGCAGGAATCACTGTGGCCTGCAAAATGCTCCCATTTAACCATTTCTGGGACTGTGGGCAGCTGGGGCAGCTGTTTGGTACTGATTTAATAAAATTGCCTCCTCTTGGCTGGATCTAGAAGGTCAGGGGACACAATGAGAACCACATATAACTTCACCATTCTCAGAAGACATGGAACATCACTCAATGAGACATGAGTTGAATATATTTAGAAGTCTGTGTTTCTCACCTGAAGTGTAAGATTCTCATCCCAAGCTAGAGGGGTGGTGACATCAGGGTTCAGTGATGTTTGTGACCTCCCTTCCTCTGAATGTGGGGAAATGGCCAAAAGTTGAGAGCTGGTCTCCATTTTAGGTCATGAGGAACATCAACCACCAGGGAAACCAAGCCAATTCAACCCAACATTTATTGTTACACGGCCTGTTTACAGTCCTGAGGGTGTCTTCTGGCTGAAGTATGGGCAGGAAGCCATGTGGCCACAGGGTGCAGGGTTGACACAGGATGTCATGACCACCAGGCTCTTGTCCAGACAATATACAGGCTCAAGGACTTCCCAGCCATACTCCAGTGTGGCTCCGGTGGGAATGGGGTTGCAGGGATGGTGGCCATAACGTAACTAAAAGGATGAAGCTTGTTACAATATATAAAAAGCAGCAGTTAAGAATTTGTGCCTTTGCTTTCTCATCTGACAGATCTGAGATCAAGCCCTCTCTGTGTGACAAGGCGAAGTACCTCTCTGTGAGAGAGGTTTCCTGACCTGTGAAATAGGGACAGTCGTTCCCATCTTGCTGGGTTGATGTGAGGATTAAGGGGCCCATGAGTGCAAATCTCTCAGCCTGATCCTAATCGTTGGCACACCTGGTGGGCAGCCAAGGGGCACTCCTACTGCTTATAGAGATGGGAGGGCTGGTGGCAGTCCCAACCATTCCAGCCACCCTGGGACCACTTCACTACAGCAGGGATTATGTAGATACCTGTGCCCCCTAAATGAACTCCCTGTAAAACCACGCCTGCCTGAGGCAGAGAACCTCCTCCACTCGGAGGAGCTAGCTGCTCAGAAGACGACGACGGGGGAGGTGACTGCATCTTGGAAGAGATGTCTTAATGATAAGATGCTAAACTGAAGATGTGACAGGAATGGTGGAACTTCAGGCTCTGTTGAGGTGATGGTGGCAGCGGGTGACCTTTAGGTGCAAGATCTTTGTGTCCTCGACACCAGTCATGTTCCCACATTCATTGTCCGGGAATGGGCCACTGCCTACATTGGACGGCGCCTGAGAGCTACCAGTGCCGAGTCAAGTGAGAGCATGTAGGTTTCTTGCCCCTGATTGCTGGACGAGGACTCTGAGGGCTGAGCTCCACCCTACATCTTCCTAGGTCGGAGCACCTAGCACCTCTACTTGCAGAGAAGTGGCTCCGGCGTCTGTGCACCCTACTCTCCTCAGGAAAGCGCAAGGGCAGAGTTCTTTAGGGGCGTCCAGACAGTAGCCTGGGGACCAGGTCAGCCTCTGAGCCCAGGGCTGGGGCCGGTGTCCCCCGGGCAGGCCTCGGTGCCCGGTGCCACTCGGGGTGGAAGGTGCGGAAGGAACGGCTGGTGGGGGCCCATGGGCACTGGCAGTCAGACCAGGGAGACTTCAGGCTGGAAGCTGGAAGAACGGCATGCGCCCGGGCTGACGCAGGTCAGAATGGAGACCTGCCTGCTGCACGTGACCCTGGTGCTGCCTCCAGAAGGGTGCTGGTATTTGGGGTCCGAGCCCAAGAAGCCCTGCAGGTGCCAGCGCCTCCACTTCCACAGCAACTCCGCCTGCACCTGGGAAAAGAAGACATGCAAGACCACAAATTAAAGGAAGGTCCCCACAGACATTTTGGTCCCTTGATGAGCAGTCCCTTGCCTGGCCAGTGCTCCTCCTCCAGGAATTTTATGCAGCCCAGGTGGATACCTTCTTTCTAACTCTACAGTCTTTATCCTCTTCAGGTGTCTTCAGCCTTCCCTGTAGAACTAGGTCCCTTCCAGCCCTCCAGGGAGGAACACTCCTTCCCCAGTCCTCTCACCCAAAGGGGCTAGAGTTAGGGATGGCATTATTTCTATTCCACACTTGCCTTTCTCGCAAACCCCCCTCTTTGGAGTTTAAGGTCACTAGCTTAAACTTTTCTTCCCAGGAAAATACATCTCTTTCCCTTACATTTTCAGCCCCAACCTAGTCTCCTGTCTCTCTCCGTCCTTTTCAGAGGCTACAGGGACCAAGTACAGTTGTGCAGGTTGTTTACTGCACAAGGTCAGGTCTGATATATGGTAGGGGCTACAATCTACTTCATCTTCAACTTGCACTAGGTGAGTTCTGGTGACAGGCTGACTCTGCCCAAGGAAGGGCACCACGTGAGCCCCATGGAGTCTGGCAGTCTCAGGGTTAGCAGATGGTGGAGGCTGCAGACCAGGTTCCTATGTGAAGTTGCTGCCTTGACAATTCCAGCAGGGACAGAAGGAAAAGCCATCAGGAGGGATGCAGTCAGCAGAGTGTCCGGAGGAGCACAAGTCACAGGCCCTTCCAGGGAATCTGAGAGAAGGCTGGTTGCAGGCTCTGCTGACTGGACTCCAAAAGCCCCGGAGGGGCTCCTCGCCTACCTGTCCCTGGTGCTGGGTTCCCCTGGAAAGCTAGGCTGAGCATGGCAGCTGGCTGGAATACGACCCCTCTGTGACTGCTCCGACTCCTCAGCGAGGGCGATGGAGGTCACAAACTGAGCGCTGGGGAGCAAAGGGCCCCCAAAGACTCCCACCTCCTGTCCCCATTTTACAAACAGAGGAAGCAGGTCCAGAGAGTTGAAAGGTCACCTGAAGAAAGATGCCCAAGTGTCTTTCTGCTCAGTCTCTGAATTCTTTAAAAATTTTTTTCAATGTTTATTTATTTTGAGAGAGAGCCAGAGCATGAGCAGGCAGGGGCTGAGAGAGGGGAGAGAGAGAATCCCAAGCAGGTTCCAGACTATCAGGGCAGAACCCCTGGGGCTTGATATCACAACTGTGAGATCATGACCTGAGCTGAAATCAAGAGTTGGAGGCTTAACCAACTGGCCACCCAGGCTCCACCTCTGAATTCTTGTGCTAAGTCCTGCTCCTCATTCCTTCCTCTCCAGACTCCACTCCTCCTTCCGATCCTCCCCACTTGGGACCACTCTCCCATGGGCCCTCTCCACCTGGACCCACCCTCCCTCAGGAGAAGTCTTTTTTTTCTCTCTTAGTCTTTGATGAGTCCCCCAGCTCATCAAACTTGAACCCAAGAGGAGCATGCTGGGTCCCTCCTCCCTGCATGAGCCCTGCACACTCTTCCTAAGCAGTTTCCCTCTTCTTTCCTCTGTTCTCTGAGTCTCAGCTTACTGCCTTTCATCTTTAATTGCACTACCAGAATCCCTTCACATGAAAAATCTGAATCAAGGTTCACTCAACCAGAACTGCCATGGGGTTACTGGCTTAGTGCCTCCAGTGGCTTCTCAGTGAACTTAGGAAGGAAAACTTTGTAAGGGATGCTTCACATGTGCCCAAGGCCACTTGGGAGAATGCTGAGCTCTCCAGTTTAGTACAGCTCTGTCTTTGGCTTCTCTGTTGTCCAGCTTCTCTGGTTGCCACTTTTTCTGAGTTTCATCCCTCCCTCTGATCCTCCCCAACCCATTCTCAGAGGCTCTGAAGGACCCTCTCCTCGACCAGCCTTGTGTGTTGACAGGGTCGATATTCATCACTTCCCCTCTCTCCCTCCTGGAGCAGGGTTCATCCTGGTCAGGCCTCCCAGCCACCTCTCAGAGCTGGCCCAGGCAGTGGAGCTCACAGTTCCCTGGCTGGGAGAGGCTGAGGGGCAGGAGGTTTCCGCCTTGATCCCTTTTGCCTTGGCAGTCAGTCCAGGGAAGCCTAGTCCTGGGCCTGAGGTCCCAAGGCCTGCCCCTCCCACTCCTTCCTGGACCTGGTTCCCAGCCATGTCAAGATCCTAAGCACTGCCCACCCGTCTTTGGCCACAACTCTATCCCACATGCCCAGGCTGACAGAGGTGGCCTTTAAATTGAAGGCTTATGGGGAGTTGGAGAGTGGGAACTGACAGCCCCTCAGCAGGGAGCTCCATCTCCTGTTCCCTCTGCCCCCTGCCTGCCAACAGCTGTTAGTTTCTATCTCACCCAACCTGGTGATGACCAGCTTCCTTTGCCTCAAAGTCAAGCCCTTTGGAGCAGTTTTCCATTGGGGAAACTGGGCCCTGCAGGCAAAGCAGAGGAAAGGATGCACAGGTCTAGTACAGCAGGCTACAGACCCCATTCTCAGACTGGAAGGGAAGTTCCTCCCGCACACAGTGGGGGAGAATGCCATCACACCAGGAACATGAGTCTTAGTCTCATCAGCACAGGATTTCAGAATAGAATCCTAAATCCAGCAGCTGGTGAGGTTCTAGCTAAGAATCTTAGAACCACAGCACAAGACTCTCCCAAGAGAAGCCAGTCCAAGAGTAGTCCAGGCCCAGGACTGGGAAGCCCTCATGGGACACTTCAGGGTTGTCCCGTCTCTGCAGCACCAATAATCAGTCTTCTATTCCCATCTGACAGCATGCAGACCCCTACTCACCTCCCCACAGCCACCCTGTCCATGTTTCTTTAGTTCTGTCTTCAGTTCTCATGAAAACCTTCCTGTTTCCACAGTCCTCCCAAGAGCAGAGGGCAGCCCACACACCTTTCCAAGCAAGGTTCATGACTACTGTCCCAGGGACACTGTGCCCTCCCCCTGCCATGGCCATGTGCTTCCCACCCTTGAAGAGGAGGGAGTGTCAGTTTCCTCACCTGTAAAATGTGGACAGTTTATATGGGACTCTGTGGATGACATAAGTTGATGTGTGCCCCTTAGCACACACCTGGCATGGGGTCCTGAGTCCTGAATGCGGCAACCTCGTTGTTCAGCTGGGGGCTTCCCCAGGGCATGCATCTACTGTTCCCTTTTCTGTGCCAGGACATGCCAGGGACTGGGCACATGCTGTGAATAGGGCACAGGTTATCTGTTGTCTTCTCAAGCTCCCTGGCTTGGCAGCAGATAAATAAGTGTGTGGGCCTGGATCTCTTTCCACTGTGAGGTTCTGGAGGAAGTAGGAGGGAGGAAGAGGCACTGGGCTGGGGTGGTGCCTGATTTGGGAGCTATTCCCTGTCATTCAAGGTTGGAACATCACGTTACCTACGGCAGTGTTGGCCGTGAACCTGTGTCAGTGAAACAATTGCCATGTGCATCAATCTACATCTATAGCTACCACATTCCCAGAGTTTAGATTTACAGGTACAACCTTCAGACTGTGTCTTCTTATTTTTTAGTGTGATTGTGCCTGAATATGTACATAGTATTTTACTATAAATCACTTTGCTTTTTATGTTCCTTTTACAACCAGAACTTCATTTACAAGAAAAATGAAGGCCCATGTCCTGAATTTCATTTTATAGTAAAGGAGACCTTAGAAAACATTTGCTCTGAAAGGAGGTGTTGGGGATGATGGGATGGTGGGTATTTTGGGTTTCGGCTAGTTCTCGGAGAGCCTTCGTATAACTCAAAAAGGCAACATAGGTGCCTCCAACTCGGTCAAATGGTGACTTGTGCTGTGGGATGGTGGTGTTCAGGATGTGAGTGTAGGGAAATCCCTGCACTGCAGGCTGTGTTTTCCACCATGAACCTACTAGCCCTGAGGGCTGCCTAGTGAAGGGTGCACAGTGGAGTCCACAGGGGGCTGCTTTAATTGGCAGATGTATGGTTTTGCCTGTTCAGGGTCTGAGCACCCCTGAGGGGCTAGGACTCGCCTGGATCCCCTTCCGTGGGGGAGGTTTAATTGTTTCTTTGCAACCCTGTCAGTCCCATAGATTTTTCAGGAAACCCAACCCCTGAGTCAAAGTCAATGCCAGCTCAGCCCAGCCCAGCCCAGCCCAGGTCCGAAGGTTCCTAGGTTCTCAAGAAAGGAGCCTGGGGAGAGGAGGTGAAAGGATGTCACCACGTGGGGGAGAGCCTCGGGACTCTGAGTGCTGGGGTGACCTGGTGTGGAGGAGGGGGCCGGGGGGGGGGACGATCTGGTGGGGGGAGGGGATCTTTGGGGACTGCAACAACCGCATCTGCGGCTGAAGGCTGAGAACACCTGCATCTGTGGGGCCCGGCCAGAGACCACAGCCTCCCTTCCTTGGGGGTCCCAAGCCCTTCTGTCCACTCCATCATGAGGCTTCTGTGGCCTTACTCCAGTTCGTGCCCCTCCCCCACTCCTGTGCCAGCTTCTCAGGAGGCCACAGAGGGGCTCATCATGCCAGGCAAATCCTGCTAGTGGTTCAGGACCCTATTGATCATATCAACAAATACTTAGGTAGCCTTTGTAAGTAGGAGACACTCTTCTATCCTCTTTAAATACATAACATGATTTAACCTTTCCATTTTACAGATGAGTAACTGAGGCAGGGAGCAAGTAGGTAACTAGCCCAAGGTCACATCGCTGGTGAATGGTGCAGCCTGTTCACAGGTTCATATGCTCCCTTGCCGGCAAACCTCGCACTCTCCTCCTCTTCTGAAGGGCTCGATGTCTGTTCCCTGGGGAATTTTGCCCTGCTGGACCCTGTTTAGCCATCTCTGACAGTGCCTGGCACACCTTGCTTTGTAGGCCAGCTATTGTGTCTAAGTCCTCACCAGACTTAGAGCTCTCTGCATCTCCAGCCACCGCATAGTCGGCCGGTAGGTTTGGAGCTGCGTCTCTGGCCCTGAGGTCGGCTTCACCGGAAGTGACACAGGGCAAGGGAGACAGGGCACTGCCCTTGGGTGGGGAGCTGCACTAGGCCTCAAGGAGTCTCAACACCACCAGGACTGGGCTGTGAACTGTCCTGGGGTGCAGGCCAGTGGACACGGCAGGGGACCCTGTGAAGAGAGGCCACTAGAGGCATGTGGTCAGGGAAGCTTCCTGGAGGAGGCAGTAGGGTCAGGAAGCTGAGAAGGGAGTAACAGCCAAGAAAATGCTAGCGCACCTGGGGGGCTCGGTTGGTTAAGCGTCAGACTCTTGACATTGGCTCAGGTGATGATCTCACAGTTCGTGAGTTTGGGCCCCAAGTTGGGCTCTGTGCTGATAAGTGTGGAACCTGGTTGGGACTTTCTCTCTCTCTCTCTCTCTCTCTCTCTCTCATTCTTTGTCTGCCCCTCCCGCACTCATGCTCGCTCACTCTCTCAAAATAAATAAGTAAACTTAAAAATAAATTTTTAGGGGTGCCTGGGTGGCTTAGTCGGTTAAGCGTCCGACTTTCGCTTAGGTCATGACCTCGCGGTTCATGGGTTCAAGCCCCGCGTCGGGCTCTGTGCTGACTGCCAGCTCAGAGCCTGGAGCCTGTTCCAGTCTGTGACTCCCTCTCTCTCTGACCCTCCCCTGCTCTGTCTCTCTCTCTCTCTCTCTCCTAGAAATAAATAAAACATTTAAAAAAATTTTTTTTTAATCAGAAAAAAAAAAATGCTGGCTGTCTGGAGAGACTGTTGTCTTGGGTTGGGCCTCAGGAATCTTCTCTGTGTGCCTGAGAGATTGGCCCCACAGGCCCCACCACACATGTCCCCAGGCCCACAGAGAAACAGGGCTCTTCTTGGCCGTGTGTGCTCCCTCAACAAGCAAGACAGCCTGGAGACCAGGCTGGGGTTAGTAAGGCAGGGTGGGGGCTTCCGCTGTGCTGTTTTATAGATATGTGTGCACCAAGAGACACACACAGACCAGCACTCCCAGGCACAAAGAACCACAGTCATACATGCAAATATACATATACGAGTGCTTCCTTGGACATGGGAAGACCAGACACAAGCAAACAGAGGCACAGAGAGACATGCAGCTCACAAACACGCACACATAGACATGAGTGGGCACAGCACAGATATTCACACTCGTACATCCACGATCACACACAGACGAACACACAGAGACACAGCGCACCAGGCAGACAACCCAGGCATGTCCAGGCGTATGCAGACACATGCTCCGGACACACGAAGACACTCAGAGTCAGACATCGAGCTTGCAGACCCCAGAGGCCCAGGCAGCTCCAGACAGACATGAGCCGGGAGCACACACCTACATGTGCATGAACATGCCCAGAGCCCCACCCACACAAGGTCATGGGCAGACTCACTTGCCCTCGTCTGGATCCCAGGCTGCCTTCCCAGTGACAGGATTTTGGCACCCAACAGGCACCCTGTGCCAGCAATTACCTCACTGGGATCACGAGGATGGCTTTCCTATGGGGTGTAGGAGGCAGTGCCATGGGGGCCTAGATTTGGGGTTTGGGCCTCTCTGGGGTATGTGCACCCCGGATCCTGCTGTTGGGGGTTGCTGAGGATGGTCCACCATGTCTCCTGCCTCTCTGACCTGGAGGGTAGGACAAGGTGCAGAGGCAGTGGGTGGTCTGGCCACCCTTTACCCAGGTCTTGAGCTTAAGGCCTCTGGCGACAGGAGCCTGTCCTTCCTCAAGAGCTGGGGAGGTAAAGACCATCCATGAGGCTACACACACTCACTTCTGGTGCAGGAAGCAGATTCTGGGCACCAGGGCCAAGAAAGAGGGATCCAGGAAGGGTTGCATAACTGTCAATCTCTGAGAGGTGACAGGAGACGGGGAAGCTTGGGACACGTAAAGATGTTTCTGCTCCAAGCAAGGCTGTTACACAACTGCAAGTTTGGCCTCGGGGAGGTAACCTGATAGAGAGGCTCAGAGCAGGCACATCCACCCAACTGCTCCAGCCCTACTCTGCCCTCAGTGAGCCTTGAACTCCATACCCTCCCCCAATCCTGAGGGGCAGTCTGCCTAGGCACCTCCCACCGTCCCAGCCTCTCTGCTTCTCCACAGCCTGCCCACCCTTTAGAATCTGTCCCAAGGGTACTTTTCTTTTTCTTTTCTTTTTTGTAACAAATAGTTTATTGTCAAGTTGGTTTCCATATAACACCCAGTGCTCATCCCCACAAATGCCCTCCTCCATGCCCATATCCCTTCCCACACCCACTAGTCCTCAGTTTGTTCTCAGCATTCAAGAGTCTCTCATGTTTGCCTCTCTCCCACTATTTCCCCCTTCTTCTCCCCCATGGTCCTCCGTTAAGTTCCTCCTAATCCTCCTATACGTGCAAACATATGGTATTTGTCCTTCTCTGCCTGACTTATTTCGCTCAGCGTAACACCCTCAAGGTCCAACCATGTTGCTACACATGGCCAGATTTCATTCTTTCTAATTGCCATGTAGTATTCCATTGTATAGATAAACCACATCTTCTTGAACCATTCGTCCGTTGATGGACACTTAGACTCTTTCCATGTTTTGGCTATTGTGGAGAGTGCTGCTATGAACATTGGGGTACACGTGCTCCTGGCACTAGCACTCCTATATGCCCAAGGGCACCTTTCAAAGGAAGGCCTCCGGAATCCCTCCCATTCCTATCTCAGCTGTGGTGTGGGGCACCCAGGGTAGGGAGGGGTCATCGGAAGTGCTGGCCTTGCCGGCTCCGGGAACTTGGGCAGCCTCCGCCCAAGGGTGCCTCTGGCGCCACCCATCAGGTCCTCATGTTACCAGGCCAGAGCTCTCCCACACTCCTGAGCTGTGCCTGCACGTGCTCGGCCTCTGAGTGTGACTGTGACTTGTCTCACCAGCTGCACAATGAGCAGGTGGTTCACCTGGCCTGCTGACGGTGGGTTGGGATGGGGAGGGAAGCCTGTGTGCCTCGAGGCCTATGTGTGTGGTGGCACCTCTGGGTACAGAGCTGGGAGTTGGGAGGAAAAAGCTGGGCCTCAGAACCCCCAGTTTAGTGTGTTCTCCTTGGCTCACAGCAGGACACTTCCAGACCTGGGGCAGATGATGGGATCGGAGAGGCCCATTAGGACTTCCTGCTTCCCTGCCCTCCAGCTTCCAGCGGCATCCTCTCCTCACCCCCAGCAGCTCTGTGACACTATTCCCATCTGATACATGCAGGAGGAAATTGCCCTGGATCTGGGCTCATCGGGTGAGGAGAGCAGGGCTCCCTGGGTGTGTGTGGGCTCTCTTCCTGCAGGGCCTCACCTGCTGTGTCATTCTCCTGCTGGGCCTCTTCCAGGCACTGCTTGTGCTGCACCTCAATCAGCTGCAGGTAGTAACATTCCTCCTGCTGCAGGATGGTTGCGTGGGTGCCCTGGGGAACAGAGAAAGGGAGAGGACCCGTCAGCCTCATCCACGGCCTACCTCTCATCCACAGACTCTAGGACCATGAGAGTCAACAGGGCCTGTCACTTGACTGACCCAAGTTCTAGATGGAACCCCAAACCCAACCCCAGACTAAAACCCAACCCTGACCTGTATTGGACCCAGAGCTCTTGACCATAGTCCCCAAGGCTGGGTCTGCCTTGAGGGCCCTGTTGTAGCTTCCTGGTGGTTCCAATAGTGCCGCAGCTGTAACAGCTTTGTCCTTTGTGTGGGTGGCACTGCTCTGGTACCTCTTTGTAGAGCTCAGAGCTGGCCCTCTGGACTATGCTACCCTTCAGCCTCGGTTGGGAGTCCTCAGTGCTTGCCTCAGACACTGCGGACGAGTAGGGCCCAGCTGGTGCTACCTGGTTACGAAGACTTGGTCCCTGGAGCCGGGCCTGGGAGGAACCAAGGAGTCTGGATGCATCTTCCAGCCCCTGTCCTCGTTCCAGGAGCCTGTGCTTGGTCTCCTGGGTCACCAGGCTGGAAAGGGACACTGGCCCTCTTAACTCACACGTCACCTGCCTTCTTCTTAGCTTCTAAACAATTTAAGCTATAGCAGATCTAATGAAGGAGTGGAGGTTTCAGGAAATAAGAAGGGCTCCTCTTGGGTGTCTTGCCATCCCACTAAACCTCCTCTGTCCCTGTCCCTGTCCCTGCCCCTGCTTCTGGGAGGTAGGGAGAAGAGGGATGGGAAAGCCCAAGTCTCTCCCCTCCCTGTTCCTGAACCCTGGCCAGGGATCAGGGATGGAGCCAGACCCATGTACTGGCATGGGGGGCGGCAGGCATTGGCATTGGAGCCAAAGGTGAGCAGGGAGTGATGGCTGTCCAGGAACAGGCAGTAAAAAATACAGGTCTTGGAACCACTGGGTGGGCAAGGGCAGGTGAAGGCCTCTGTGGAGGAACCAGTGAGCTGGTAGAAGCTTCTGCTGGTCTCTTTGGCTGCCACCCCTGGGCAACCTTCTATCAGTTTCCTCATCTTTGCTCAGGGAGGAATGCCTTAGTCCCCAACAGAGCTGTTGGGGAACGTTCAGCAAGGCAGCTCCAGAATCAGGGATTCTCAGTGTCTTGTTTCTCCTGCCCCAGGACAAGGTCCTTACCTCCCTCAGTGCCTTGTAGGCCAAGTGGGCCTCCACCACCTCTGTTGCTGACTCAAATTCTTGTTGCAGTGGGACTATGGGGGCAAAGCATCTCTTTCCTTAAGCATATGCCCATCTGGCTGGTGCCAAGGGTGTGACTTTGACCACTGTTTGAAGTAAAGTGATCCCCTGGAGGGATAAGCATTCAGGTGCCAGGGAGCTCTCCATTGCGATAGAGGAAGGGGGTCTAAGCTGAAGCTGGACAACTCAGTGACCAAGAGGCTGTGCAGCCGACTCCCTTCCACTTAACACTCTCTCATCCCTTGTGGAGGCCTTCGTGGAGACTCTCTGTCACAGAGGTCCTCACCATCCAACTTTCCCACATGCAGCTAAGCACCACAGCTGGCCTAGCCCAGGTGTAAGGAAAGACATCCTTGTCCAGGATGTCTTTCAGACTCCCTGGCACCTAGACTCGCTCACCCATGTGCCATGGCCCGGAAGCCCCACTGGGTTTCATCTTGGATCGCTAACTTTATCAGCTAACTGGGGTAACGACATTAGCTGGTTAAGTCATTGAAAACTTGGCATATGGAGAGTGCCACAGATCCATATATGGATATATGGATTTCTGTATAACTGTCTAAAAGAAAGTACATGAGAGTTGAAGGAAATGTGCCATAGTCCCTCTTTGCGGTCCCATGCTTCCCTTCTTGCCCAAAAGCATTACTGAGACTGTAACGCTCAAGATGCTCTGTCTTAAGTGATTAGTGGTGGGCTTATGCTGTTCAGGCATGGAAAGAGGGGTGGCCAAAGGTGGCCTCTGGAATAAGAACCTGGGGATTGGCTTGTGTCCCACTACTGGTCTGTCTTGCTTGCCTGGAGCATGCTTCTCCCTGAAGCACCTTCCCAGCCCCACTGCCCTCCAGCAACAGGGTTTGTTCTGCCTTCTGCCCATTCTCCCCTCCCATCTCCCCACCACATGAACGCAGGTTGGATGGTGGTAGACGTTTCTTATTGCTGCCTTCCCACCATCCTTTACTCTCCACTGGTGCCATGTCCTCATCTCTATCGGGGAATCCACCTCCTTCCCCACTCCTAGTTCTTGGGGTTCTGATGAACCCTCTTCTTTTTAAACAAATTTTTTTAATGTTTTACTTATTTCTGAGAGAGAGAGAGGCAGCATGAACAGGGGAGGGTCAGAGAAAGAGGGAGACACAGAATCTGAAGCAGGCTGCAGGCTCTGAGCTAGCTGTCAGGCTCTGAGCTAGCTGTGGGGATGAAACCCACAAACCATGAGACCATGACCTGAGCCAAAGTCAGACGCTTAACTGACTGAGCCACCCAGGTGCCCCTGATGAACCCTCTTCTAAGAAATCTACACATGATCAGGCTTGAGACTGTCAGAACATTCCTGGCCTTAGTGACTGGCACACTGCCCAAGTCAGGCTGCTCAGAGCCAGCAGGCTCATCCTTGGGACTTTGGACTGAGCAATTAGACAAGTGGATTTGTCTTTCCCACTAGACTGGAAACCTCAAAGGGTACAGGGGCTGGAACTACTGTCACTATCTTGTTTCTTCTTGTGTTGTTGTGGAACACAATGACGAAAGCCACACAGGTAAAGGCTGAATAAGGAGATGGAGAAAAACTGGATCTTCTTGACATTGTCTAAGTCCCTGGATGCAGCCATGCCTAAAAGTAGCCCTGCTTCCTAACAACATGAGTCAGTATCTTTCTTTATTTCTTGAATCAGTCGAGTTTTCTATCCCTGTAACTAAAAGAGTCCAGAATAGTTCTCTGAGGACAGGACAATGGATGCCTTCGTTTAATGGGTCTTCTTAACCCAGAGCTGTGGCCATGCTGTTTACCAAGAGAGAATTCTTTTTCAAAATCGCCGAAGGTTCCTAGTAGCTTCTGATGATGAAAGCTTTGGGTCAACTTCTCTAGCCAACTCTGCCCGCACCCCCCAGCAACACAGCCACAAAGCCTTTCCTGAGAGGCAGTTTGCAGGGGGAGGGACAGGAGGCACTAGGATAACCTAGGAGCCTGGGGTATCTCTGAATAAAGTGAGGGTAGTCTGGAAGATGAGCTCTGTCTTTACCACAGCTTAGTTGAGCACTAGACTGCATCTGCAGAAGGGTAGAGGAAAGAGAGACCCAAAGAGGGATCTCAGGTCACCTAGCAAATGCACATTCCTAGATAGGAGCCACATCTCCAGCCACGAATCTGGACTGCATCAATCCCTCTTCATGGCTTAGATTTCGGCCATCTAGTCTACCATTGCCCTTTGGAGGACAGGGTCAGGTCAGCTCCCTGTAGTCCTTATCACTGAGGAATTCAGACACACTTTGAACTTCCTCTTCCACTTATTTCCCTATGCTAAATAAACATCCTCATTATCCCTCTGGACTCCAGACACACAAAGTTGGAAAATTCCCAGCCAAATATAGCCAAGCCTACTGATTCTAGGAAAGGGTTACAGGGTGGGATATAGGTGGGGTGTGGGCTTCATAGAGAATCGGTAGTAGAGATGGGTTTTTGAAGATGTGTGACTTTTACAGTTAGCCATGGAGTAAGATCATTCCAGAAAGTAGGAGCAGCGTGTACAGAAGTATGAAGGTATGAAAATGCCTAATACATGCAAGGTTGCAAAATCCTGGGGTGACTGTAGCAGGGGTCCTGAGGCATCAGGAGACACGTTGTGGGGTACAGGCAGGGGCCAGGCCTCATCAGTACCTGCTTGGATCCGTGTACTAGGTTTCAGCCCCACCACCGGCAACCCGAGGTCCCCAAGGCCTAGCAGTCAAAGCCCACCCTTCAAAACTGGCATTCAAGTCCCTCCTTATTTCTATGACTATCTACCTTTCCCAACTTGTCTCCTGATGTCGCACGTGGAGAGGAGAAAGCAGGCTTTCTCTAAATCCCTCGCCCATTCCTGTGCTGGGCTGAGCTCCACGTGGGCTTAAAGTCACCTGACCCTGTGGGTGGGTTGAGGTGAGAGTTTCAGGCCCTATGGAGTCCCCAGTACCTTTTCTATCACAGGAATTCCTGACGCCAGAAGAGGAGACCTAGGCCAGAGTGAGCAAGTCTGTAGCCTGCCTTCAGTCCGGGTCCTCTTATGTCACCTGCCATAGTATTGGCTGGATGTGGGGGGTGATGACTAGAAGCTGGCAGGAGAACCCTGAGTCTCTGGTTGGGGGCAGGTATTAGCCAAGTCTCATTAAGTCCGCTTGCTTACTTGGGTCCTTTCCTCTCAATCCCCACTGTGAGCGCTTTCTCCTGCATGTGGGGCTCCCTTAAATCTGGGGTAGGGTGCAGATGCTGGGAGCTGTGGCTGTTAGATGCTAGGGGTTTGAAAGATGGAGTGGAGGGCTGACTTACCTTTTGTGGGTGCCATACCCACCCCTCAAGGGAAGCTTGAGCCCACAACTACTGTCTGGGAATCAGAACTCCCAGCCTCATCTGGGGACAGAGAACTGTGGTGGGAGAAGCTAAGGGAGGCAGAAGCAGCATGGTGGGGAAGCAGGAATTCCTCTGAGGGCCAGCTGGTTTCTGAGAGGGGTGACAAATGCAGCAGGCTAGAGTAGGTAAGATGGGAGAAAGCACTTCCTGCCTTCAAATTACCAAGCCCCAGGAGACACCGTGAATGATTTGTATTTCCCAGGCTTGTTGAGGAGGGCTCTTTTCCCTGGCCTCATTGCAGGGAGCTGGGGAACAGGGGATAAAGAGCCGCAGGGGTCTCATTTACCCTTCTCCCACCACCAGCTCATATTCCATGATTTATTAAGCTGAAAAACAAGCTCCTCCAGCACAATCTGTCATCAGAAGAGGGGAAGAGGTTACCAACTGACTCTGGAAGTCTCACAGCCTCGTGGCTGCACTCAGCCCTCTGCACGGGGCCCTGACACCAACATCACCCCTGGACACAATATGTGTAAACTGGGTTCTCTTTCTGCAAGAGGCAGGGGATTTAAACCTGAGTCCCTGCTGTTCCTGCCTGCTGGCCATTGCCACAGTGAGCCTTTGCAAAGAAACCCCGAGAGGCTTCGTGTCCATAAGTGTACCTCACAAGAAGGGCCCTTAGATGGAGCCCAACTTAACCCCAGGCTGAAGTCTGGGACCACCCTGCGACATAGAAAGTTCTTTCTTGCCCCAAGCCCAAACCTGCATCTGTGTCTCCCTCTGTCCTTACCCCTGCAACCCCCCTCCACCACCCAGAATTCAGCCTCTCCCAGGAGGAGATATGGTTGACAAAATTTGGACAGTTAGAGGGGAGGCTTCAGTTTATCAGCAAAACGATATAAAAATAGATGGAGGGAGATGCGCTTGGGTGGCTCAGTCAGTTGAGTGTTCAACTCTTGACTTCAGCTCAGTTGGCGATCCCAGGGTCCTGAGATCGAGCCTAACATCAGGCTCCAGCTGAGTGGAAAGCCTGCTTAAGATTCTCTCTCCCTCTCCCCTTCTCCTCTACGTGCTTTCCCTCTCTCTCTCCAAAATAAATAAAATTTAAAAATTGGAGTGACTGGTGGTTTAGTCCGTTAAGCGTCCAACTTCGGCTCAGGTCATGATCTCACAGCTCGTTAGTTCAAGCCCCATGCCGGGCTCTGCGCTGACAGCTCAGAGCCTGGGTCCTGCTTCAGATTTTGTTTCTCCCTCTCTTCTCTCTGCCCCTCCCCTACTAGCACTTTGTCTCTCTCAAAAATAAATAAACATTAAAAAAAATTTTAAGTCAATAAATAATTATTTTAAAAAAACTACAGGGAGGAAGAATTCAGACGCAATATGAGGTGAGGGTATGCCCGACTTGAGACCTCCCCTCCGGTGAGCTCAATGGGTGGGACCTTCAGAAAGGCCTGGGCTCTGCAGCACATTAAGGCTGTGGCGAGGCCGGGGTCCTTTCACGTGGTTGAACAATAACTGCTGGCGTTTCTTGGTAGTTCCTTAGTGCCATTTATGTGTGACCCTGGACACAGCCCTGGGAGTGGACAGTGCTGTCATTTGTCCCCATTTTACAGATGCAGTGGGAAGACTTACCCAAGGTCCCGCAGCCAGGAAGGGGCTGGCCGTCTGATTTTGGACCCTGTGGACCTAACGGGCTCTGCCACCTCACCAAGGGAGACTGCTTCTTCCCAGGCAGCTGTAGCATGCTGCAGGCTGCCCCGGACCTCTGGAGGTATTTTTAAAGTCATAAAATGTACAAATCTGAAGTGACATCCCAGGGAATTGTCACACATGTATACACCCGTGTAAGTACCGCCCAGATCAAGCTATTCCACATTCACTGTCACCCCAGGGGTCTCCCTCGAGCTCCTTCCCAATTGGATGAGGCCTGATTTCAACTTCTTGGAGTGCCCTCTGCAAAGCTTGGGAGAATGTTTCTCCTCTTTTCTGTGACTTCTGGATCCCATGATTTACTTACCTACCTGTGCCCCACTTCCTCCCCACTGCCCTGTTCTCCTCCTCCTCCCTCTCCCTTTTGCCCCCACTACACCCTCTCCATCACATTACCAATTCAAACACAAAAGCCAGAACAAAGGGCACAGCCTGGGAAGCTTGTTTGGGGTCCTGGGTGCCTTTGACCATGCTGCCTTCTCTCTAGGTCCTCAGTTTCCTCCTGTGACTCTTTGTTGCTTCATTCTTTCAACAGGGGAAAGGCTGGACTCTGCCTGGTGTGTGTGGGGTGCAGGGGTAAAGACAGAGAGGGAGACACAGGAATGCAGGTTTGAACTTGGGGCAAGAAAGAACTTTCCATATTGCAGGGTGGTCCCCGGACAAGGGCTCTCATTATTAGAATACAAGCAAAGATTTCATCCTGGGGTTAAGCAGGGCCCCATCTAAGAGCAAGAAGTGAGGTGTACTTAGGACACAAAGACTCTTGGGGTTTCTTCACAGAGGCTCACCATGGCAATGGGCAGCGAGGCAGGAGCAGCAGGGACTCAGGTTTAAATCCCCTGCCTCTTGTAGAAAGAGAACCCAGTTTACACACATTGTGTCCAGGGGTGATGTTGGTGTTGGGGCCCCGTGCAGAGGGCTGAGTGCAGCCACGAGGCTGTGAGACTTCCAGAGTCAGTTGGTGACCTCTTCCCCTCTTCTGATGACGGACTGTGCAGGAAGAGCTTGTTTTTCAGATAGCAGCAGGGGACTTCCTGAGAGATACAGATCCTCACATCATGAGCCCCAAGAAAAGGGGTGTAGATAAAGACTGGGTCATGTCCCAGAGAAGGGCATGATGTCCATCCACCCAACCAGCTCGCTGTACAGGCTCCTTCCAACCCAGGCAGGAATGCTCCTTCCCATCAGACCCAAACCCCCGATAATACCACCATGCGTCTTGGGGTGCTTGACTAAATGCTGTTTGGAGATATTTGAACACAAGATATTAAGGAATGCCTGTTCATTATGTTAGGCACTGCGGTGGTATTATAGTTATATGGGCAAATGTCCTTTGGTTTTAGAGATGCATCTTAAGATAATTTGCAGTACAAGGTCATCATGTCTATAATTTACTTTATTACACTTCAGCCAGAAAAGGGAAATATTGCAAATATTAATTTTCATGGGTTATTAATTATTAAACCTAGTGATGGGGAGGACCAGCACTGGGAGTTCCTATCCTGCCGTTTTGCTGAAAACACTCCAAGGAATGGATATTTCCATGCTCATAGTAGTATTCTCCTTTTTAAAATATATTTGAACATTTTTACAATTAGGTGAGATTAAAAAGTCTCATGATATGGTGGAGAGATTAAACTGTGTTTCTGTTACTTCTGAACTACATCCAAGGTGTGTGAGAGACTTTGTACATATTATACATTTGTGGTGGGGAGGGCAGAGTGTGGGAGGTTGAGTAGCAAAAGCAGGGGGAAGGGGACAGGGCTTCATCTAGTCCCCTGGCCCCATTCCTGCATCCACGGCCAGAGGGGCCACAGTGAAGGGTCCCTGCAAGTGGCACGCTCAGCCCAGGCTGGGCTGCCACAGATGCTGCCCATGGTGTGAGGAGGCCCATTGCCTACCAGCCAGCCCTCTCTGAGAGGACTCATCACCTATTTGGGCCTGGAGCGTCAGCCCCACACTGCCTGGCTTACCTTGTGGGGACACTCCCATCCCCAGAGCTCCCGAGCTGGGGAATCAAGAGAAGAAATGGCCTATCACAGTTCACATGGCACTTTGTCCTTCAGGGGTCCTAGTAGTCCTGACTGGAGGACAAAGCCCCTTTCAGAGTCCTGAGGCTCAGAGGGAAAATTATGCCCCAGTTGTGAGGTAGAGCTGGCCTCCAACCCAGCCTCTCTTCCCATTTCTCCCTCACTATGACCAACGTTCCTACCTTCCCTTTTGTGATGAGGAAACTGAGGCCCTTGCACAGAGATCAAGCTTGTTCTCAAGGTCAACTGCCCATTGCCAGAGTAGGGCAAGGATCAGGTCTCGTGTGCTCTGGAAGGCTGAGACTTAGAACACCAGCACGGGAGGTGGGAAACTTCGGGGGAGAGGTCACTCTTCCAGCACAGTCCTCCAGGAGCCCTGGGCAGGCTTGAGGTTGTCACTTTGCTCAAGGAGGAGGCCCTGACCCCACTGCAGCCATGTTTCCTAAAGCCCACAGGGTGGTCCACTGGGGGCCAAGAGAGCCTGGCCGGCTGTGGACAGCCTCTGGAGAGGCTGGAAGCAAATGGCCAGGGCAGGATGCCTGCAGGAGCCGGTGGCCAGCAACTGCCTCAGAGAGGAGTTAGAGGAGCCAAACCTTCCCCAAATCCCTGGGCCATCTCAGCCTCAGGGGTGAGGAGAACCTGGGAGCTTCTTCCTCCTGGGGTCAGGCCCACTGGTCCAACAGGGCCTCCTTTATAGTCTCTGGTGGAAGCCTGGCCCATTTGGCCAAACTCTTTGGGGCATTGTCTTGCCTCCTCCAGGGAGCCTTCCCTGATTGCATCTCTCAACTACTCTTGCCTCAGTTCTGGGAGATCTTCCTCACACTCCTGGAGCCTTCCACCTGGCTCACTGGCTCTGCTTTCCCTGACCAGCCTGAGAATCTTCCCAGAGAAGGATCTGGGTCTGCTCCTCCTCTCCTTTAACATCCCTCCCCTTGTCTCTGGACTGGGCATTGCCCTGGGCAGTTCTGCTACCAGTGAGGAGCCCCGTGCCTGCTGTCCAGGGGGTAGGGACAGCAGAGGCCTGCCTGACAGGTGGCCTTGGGGCAGACTTCCTCTTCTGAGACACTAGAGGTTTTCTTTCCTTTTTTTTTGCTTCCCTGTCAAAGATTTTTCCCTTCCCTGACTGAGGTCAGGGCACCATAAATAGGAGTGATAAGGCCTTGGGTCTTTAAACTGAACTTTGCAGCTGCCATTTTATGACTCTGATAACGTCAGCCCCCTCAACCCTGAGTCTGGCTGGAGCGGGACTGCCTCGTGTCCAATCAGTGGGGGAGCAAGTGGTGGCTGGTGGGGAGGAGTGTGAAGTGGAGAAGGATGTGAGGAGCCCTTCATGCCAGGCCGCCCTCACTTAGTCCTAGGTGAGTCCCTTCTCTTCCCCCTTCGGGCCCAGCCCTGCACCGGGCTGTGGGAGACAGCAAAGATGACGAACCGCAGCCCTTGATCCCATGTGGTGGTCAGAAGAGCCCAGGCTGGGAGATGGAAAAGGCTGAGAAGTGGGATCAGTGGAGAGGGCTGAGTGGGCTGGAGCAATCAAGGAAGGATGTCTGGAAGAGGTGATAGAGTAGAGTGTTAAGTGAATAAAATGTGGCAGGACGGGGAGCAGTAGGTATTGGAGGAACCAGGCTTGGACTGCCTCAGGAGGTTGGGGGAGGGGGACAGATATGGCCTAGCACAAGAGGAGGCCCTGCTGGAAGCATTCCACCCCTGGCTGAGAAGCCTCCAAGGATGGGGAGTCAGGTACCAGTGGTGGTCACAAGAACCCTGGATCATCCAAGGAGAATGTTGGGAGAGCCTAGAGGGCTGTTGGTGAGGCCTGGAAACTCCAGGACACGGAGGGGCTCTCAGTGGTGCCAGGTCTGTGGAGCTGTGGCCTCAGAAGCAGGTGAGGCTTTGAGTGCTCAGGAGGTGGGAGGAGGGGAGGCGCCTAGCAATTGTTACTAAGTTCTGCTCACAGGACAGGCAATCAGCTTCCCACCCCCAGGATGTATAAAACATTAGCTAGATGGAAACACAGAGATTCCTGCTTTGGTGGAGGTGATGGTAAGGGAGGTAGTTACAGGCTAGAAGAGAGTAGGTGATCAATATATTCTACCCGCCAACAGCCAACCTGGAGCTGGTGCCAGACCTGGGACCCACTTGGGTTTTAGGCTCTGACTAAGCAGCAACCCCAGATTCTTCACGGCCGGGGGCAGGGAAAGAGAGAAAATCAACCCCAGTCCTGGTCTGATGGGGGGGGGGCGGGGACAGGTATCCTTGGGATTTATTTTGCCCATCTGTAAAATGGGCTTAGGTGGATTGAATGAGTCTTGAGGTCTTCCCCGATCTTAGAGGGAGATGATCTGTGTGTCTCCTGTCCTGCAGGTGAGCCACCCACAGCCACACACAAGGCACAGCCACACATCGGAGGCATACACGTACCTATGTGGGGATGAAGCAGAAGTGGGTGGAAGAGGACACAATGCCTCATGGCTGTTGCACTTTGCTCAGCTTTCCCCATGCACATGTCTGGCCCTTCCTGGTAAACACCACCCTCAACCCCTCACTGCCCACCACCTTCCACCTTGGCCTCTTACCTTTCAGCTCTGCTCTGTGGGACCTCACAGGAAGGGCTTGCCAGTTAGCTGCCTTATCCCCAAAGCCCCTTCCCAGCGCTGAGTCTGCTGCTGAGGCGTCACTCCTACACGTAACACACAATGGCCCGCAGACACCTCCTGACGGGCACAGCACACAACGACGACCCTCACAGCCTCCCTCCCTTCCAACCACAGTCTACCAGGCCTTCCATTTCAATCGACCACAGTCCCCAGCCTTGCACCCACTGACCCTCTCCCCACGTACAACACAGCCACTACACCGATGGCAAGTTTTGGGAGCACGCTTTCTCCTGGCGCCCCTCCACCAGCGTCTCAGATCACCGCACTGAGTGGGCTCTCAGCATCGCTGGGAGGGACTAGGCGCGACCGAGATCCCATCCCTCGGGTCTAGATCCAGTCCGAGGCTGAGCTGGGAGGCGAGACCCAGTGCTCCGTGCCCCCATTCGCACAGATGTGTGCACAAACGGCCCGGCTCCCGCCGTCCCCCACTCCACCCGCGGCGGCCGGGACTCAGGGGGCCCGGCGGACACTCACCGCGGGGCAGAGGACGCAGGCGAGGATGCTGGCCAGCACGCATAGCCAGCGGGCCGGTGGCGGGCTAGTCGGGCGCATGGTCCACCCTGAACCCACGACAGGCGACCGTGCGCCGGGAATAGGCAGGAGGGCTGCGCACCGCGCGGTCGACGGCTGGGAGCCCGGCCGAGTGGCGCTGCAGCCGTGGCCGCTACGAGAAGAGGCGCAGCTCCGGACTGGAGGCGGGCCCCGGGGGCTCGTCTGACGGGCGGCGGGTCTAGCCAATGGATCGGCAGGGGCGGGGCGCCGCTCAGGTGTGGAGAGGCTGGGGGTTCCCCTGCCAGTGGGGTGTCCCTGCGATCTCTCCGTGGATCACCCACGTCAGTCCTCCTCTGTCGCCTGGCATTCACGAGCCTTCATCCCTTCGGACCGCATCCTCGGGAGACTCGAGACCCCAACACGCCACATCCTTCCCTGCTTAGCTCACAACGTTTCCAAGCGCCCGGTTGCCTTCTCCCTCTCCCACACGCCCCCCCCCCTCAGCCCCTCCCAGGACGCTCTTCACGTCCACCTTCAGAGCCGCCGCCTCCAGGAAGCTCCCCTGCCAGCCTCCGCATTTCCCATTTCTCCGCGTCGGAGGACAGTTGCGGGCGGGCCGGACTATGAGACAAGACTGGTCACTTCCAATACCCCAGGCTGCGGGCTGTGGCCTGCGTAGGGTCCTAGGTCGTAAGCGACGCGGAGGTGGGGCCTGTGGTTTGATTCATTTTCAATCCGCCCAACTCATCGCTCGCCAGCACAGGAGGGGAAACAAGGGCGCGAGTGAGGCCCGACTCTGCGATCCTCGGTGCCACTCCTGAGCCCACGAGACCTGACAGGACTCGCTTGGGACCGGCTGGGCTCCAGGGCCCTTCACAACCAGGGAGTGAGGGGGCCGTGCTTTAGGGAGCATGGCACGTCCGCGCCCTCACCCGTCTCTGCCTGGGCACCTCCCGAGGGAGGCTGGGCCGAAGTTCCAGCGCCCCCATGCGGGGAGGGAAGATCTGTCCCCTGTGCTCGCGACCAGGCTGCGCAGGCTGCCTAAAACGAAGCCGAAGACCTCCTCGTCTTCCTCCTCCTCCTTCTCCCACCTTCCGTGTTTTATCAGCCCGGGAAACTGAAGTGCGGAGAAAGGCCTGGATTCGGGCCGCCTGTTTCTGGTGCCTCGCTCCCTAGACTGGACGAGTCGGCCTCTTGGTGACAACGGATCCGCTTGCCTCCACTGCGTGTCCTCAGGGCTCAGTTTTATTCGTCTCTAGAATGAGGCTCAGGTACACCGGCCCCGCGCCCCGGGAGGTCTTCTTGTAGACCAAGAGCCCGTGGCTGCCTTGCCCTCTTTCCAAGGGCTCAGACGGAGTGATCAAGGCTGGCGGCGGCAAACATTTCGTAGATGGTGGGTGTTGATAAGGGGAGGACACTGTTCCGTGGAGAGGCAGAGTGCATGCGACCCTGGGCGCCTAGCCAGAGGCACGCTGTTTGAAGGAGGTCCCACTCCAGGCGCTGGTTGACTAGCCCGTGCGTCAGAGTCCCCTGCAGACCCACCTCGGCCACCCTCCTCACAGGGTGGGAAACTCGGCCGCTGACTTTAGGGGGTGGGATGAAGTTATGGGGAGTCAGGGAAAAGCCTGGAAGGGATGAGCTCCCAGCCCCTCCTCGATTTAGGCTTATTTGGGGTGCTAGCATTTGCTTCCCTCCTTCTCCCCCTCCTTCCCTTGGACATTTATTAATAGCTTGCTGTATGCCAGGCTCTGTGCTGTGCACTGGGACACAGAGGTAGATAAGACAGCAGCACCTCCTGATGGAGGAGGACCTGGAGAGCTATACTACTCCCCACAATTCCTACTTCCTCCCAGATGAGCCTGGACAAAAAGGCCTTCCCCAGATACTGGAACTGTGGAGATGGCCATTCTGGGGTTTGGACCCAAGCTCTCAGTGGAGGATGTGTTTGAAGAATCTCCAGGCTTCCCCTCTGCCATGTCCACTTCTGGGGGCCAGGTTAAGCTCAGGAGCCAGGAGTCCTTGGCTCCTCTCTTGACCCTGACAGTACCCCTTCTCAAGCCTCAGTTCTCTAGCAGGACAGTGGAACTGGGTCCCAGTTCTGGGGAGTCACCTCGGCTGGCACAGTGCTAGATGTGGCAAATCATGGGCTTTGGCTCTCTCTACACACACACACACACACACACACACACACACACACACCACCTAACCAACTACAGCATACTGAAATCCCACCGTTAAAGCTTGTTTCTTGGTCTGCTGAAGTTCTGCTCTCTCTGAGGACAAGAATCTGGGGTACTTGAGAGTGCATTGAGAGGGAGATGGTGAGGACTGGGGGACAGGAAGGAGCCAGACCCCACTTTGCCACCTGACACTCTGGCCCAGCAGGTGGTTGGTGGGAGGGGAGTAAACAAAGGGACTCAAGGCTCCCAGCTGAGGATGGGCTGCTTTTCCCCTTGCTCTGGAGGGAGATCCACAAGAACCCTTCTCTTTAGCAGCTCTGGGAAGGCTGGAGGCCTGAAGGGTGAATGGCGGAGCCTCCTCAATGCTCTGTCAGTCCTCAGGCTCTCAGGAAGGAAGCAGGTGACTAAGGGAGAATGTTCCCTGCAGATTCTTTGCAATGAAAATTACTCCTTTGTTCTTTCAGAATTGTTCCTCTTTGGGACCCACCCTTCCTTACATATCAAAAGGCACAAAACAAATTCAGATGTGGAAGAAGGAGCAGAAAAAAAGAAAAAATCAAAGACAAACAAGAACTTGAAAAATTCAGCCAAGGTTAGATGTGACCATGTCGTTAGGAACTGTTCCTACTTGCTCAGTTCTGTGTTCTGGGGCATCACCTGAGAGGATGCCCTAAGGGATCCTAAGGGATCTTATGGGGAAGCCAACCTTTCACCTGTCCCCTTATCTGAGAAGGCTGGGGTGGGAGGGTAGCAGAAGTTGAGGGACAGGGGCAGGCTACCTGAGGGCGTGGGAAGCAGTGACTGATCTCTGTTCCCCATACAGAGGTGGCCTTTGCCTCACCAGTCCAGTCTTGGGGAGCGGGCCACAGCCACCCTCTGCTCCCTGTTCCCCCATGTCCTTTTGCATCAACTCCTCCCTGGTATATTCTGTCCTGAGGTGTCCCTTCCTGGTTTCCTGGAATCTGTCCCCAGTCTGTAGCTCTACTCTCCCCGTCCCACCCCCTCCCCTCAGCACCCTTCTAGCTGCCAGAAATCACAAGGGTGCTGGAGATGGGGGAAAAAGGAAGAGGCAGTCACTTGCCTTTCCCCGTGATGACAGGTTCTGCAGGAAAGACTCTGCAGTTACTCATTTGGAGGCTGCCTGGCTTCCTGCCTCATTCCTGCAGTGGGTGCCACTCTGGCCTCCCCCCGGTCCTTTCCAATGTCCCTGAGTCGTGCACTCGCTGCTTCAAGTCTCCCAGCTCAGGAGCACACTGGTGGTGTGGTTCTGCCCCAGAGTGGGAGGGCCCCTGGGGACCACGGTATGGTGTTGGCCTTTGTGGTGGGGTCCACGCAGGGAGCTGTCTGGGGCATCCCTGCTCCAGGAGTGCCCTTTCAGAACCATCCCCATCTCT
Source organism: Proteles cristata cristata (assembly GCA_017311185.1). Lineage (NCBI taxonomy): Eukaryota > Metazoa > Chordata > Mammalia > Carnivora > Hyaenidae > Proteles > Proteles cristata. Next base: position 1,341,121 of record JAESUZ010001679.1, read on the forward strand.
GTGTGGTTGCAGTCTCTCTAGGCCTCTGTACTGCCCTTCTTTGGGGCGAGTTCTTCCCAGGAGAAAATGCATTTTAACTCCAAGCTGTGATTTGGTAGAAGGCGAGAGGGGTCCAAACAGGTATTTAGGAAGCAGTGTGCCCTCTATCTCATCTCTAACAGCAGACAGAAATGGCATTCCTTCAGCCTGCATGTATCACCTACCTACACAGGTGCTGGCCAGCGATGGGCCCTGCAGATGTCACAGCAGCTGAGACACAGGCTGCCCCTCCACGGAGCCTAGCACTGCTTGACCAGGGCGCTGTGGGAATTTCTGGTGGTGCTATAGCTGCACTTAGGAAGAAAACAAAGTTCGTGGGAGTACAGGTGGTGGAGGGAGAATTGTCCTGACTTGCCAGGTGGGGAAAGGAAGCCTGGTTCAGAGATCAGGTCTGAAATGGCCCACGCCATCCCATCCCTTCATCCTGGAGGCCAGGGCTTAGAGTGAACAGAGGGGATGCTGCCAGCTTTAGGTGAATCGATTCAGGTCCTCTCATGAGCAGAGGCTAAACGCCCATATGGACGTTTATGGGATGGCAGAGAGGCCTGTGAAAGACAAAGAAGGAGAAAGCAGGATTGGAAAGAGCCTCCCCCAGCCTAGCAGGGAGCTCCAGAGCAGAGAGTGCGCAGGATGCCTTAGGTCACTGTGCTCTGTGGATGGCGAGGCGGGAGCGGGTGGCTGTCTGGGAAGAGCAGGCCCTCAACTCAAATGATCCGAAGGTGCTACCTCTAGAGGCTGTTGCTCAGTGCATTCCACACAGCTGAATGGCAAGTTTTTTCTTGAGGGGAGGTCTAAGTGATACATGCCTAAGGCTACCACAGAGGGGAAACCGAGGCATGGAAACTGAAGGGAGAGGGAGAGCACCTGTTCTGGGAGACAGGAAGAGCAGATTTAGGTCTTCTACTCTGGGAGAAAGCCTCATCTGGGCACAAAAGGGATGACTCAAGAAGGAACTCCTTTCCTCAAAATCCCAAAGGTCAGTTCAGTCCAGGGGCCAAGAGTCTGTCATCGTGCAACCTGGCTTGTGGGTCATGGTGCAGTGATTCTGGGAGACTCTAGAGGGGAGGACTCCCCATTTACTCTCTCACAGTAGCCACAGTCTCTTGGTCAAATGCTTACTGCAATGTCTTTGTGTGTGTGCATGTGAGTGTGTCTGTGTATAAGGGCATGCAAGTGTGTATCCTTGAGGATGGCATACCTACTCCCAGGGACATGTCTCAGAGCACAGGTTGGCCAGCATGAGGTGGGAGGTGGAGTTAGGGGCAAGGTTCTGGGTAACTAGGGGCAGAGAGGGAATGAGTCTCAGGAGGGTGCTCAGGACTACAGTAGCAGGCTGTCTCTCCAAGCTCACTCCTAGGGCAGAGGACCCCCATAGGTGTCAGAGCACTCCCACCCCAGGAAGAGCTCAGACTAACCCCACAGGAGATCTAAGTTTACACACTCACCTCCCCTCCTCCTAGCCCTGTGTTCCTGTAAATCAGTGTGCAGCTGACCTTGGGCAGAGTTCCTGGAAAAGTAAGATAATGTGGGTGGGACAAAACAGACAGAAGGAATAAGTAAGTAACATAATCGATGCCACGAGAGAATAGCGTGTGTGTTAAAAATTTAAGGGTATTCGCTGAAAAATAAATAGAGCTTCTATGTAAGTCCTAAACAGCAAGGAGGAAGGAAAAATGAAACAAAGAAAACTCTACCAATTCAATAAAGGATTGTATGTGTGGGGAGGGAGTGGTAGAGACAAGAATCCATGGTAAATAAATACATAGACTCACATATCAGGAATAATGAGGAACATTAATCCCCGTTGTCCATGTCAATGAAGGAGAATTAAGATGGAAAATGTAAGAGAAAGAATTCATTTTGTTAGAATTTTCAGTCTATTGAGATGTTTGGGATTATTATAGGAGAATTCTAAAACCTTTAAGGAACAGATGATTTTTATGTAATCAAACTGCTCAACAGCCACAAAGAAGACAGAATGTTTTCCAAGATATTTTATGAGGTCTTATAATGCTGATATTAAAACAAGGCATGGAGAGCACAAGTGAAGAAGACTGTAGTTCGTTTTAACTTAATGGATATTAGTAAATATGAAATTTTATGAATTATTTTAATATATCAATTTAATGTTTAATTCATGTTCATATATCAACACAGAAGCAAAACTTGGGACAAGGGAGACAAAGAATGGCTGTCGTGGTGGGGACCGGTCCGGACAGGTCTGTCGTACCTCAGACAGGACGCTGCAGGCCATCACCTGCTGAGGTGAGGGCACGTGGGCCCAGCAGGTGTTTCTGTTGAGGCAAGTTTACCTCACCTCCAAGCTCCAGGTGGGAGCTGAGACAGGGAGAGAACACCCTGGCCATTGACATGGAGGCTGCTGTTTCCAGAAGGGGATGGGCCCAACGTTGGGTTGTCATGAGCAGAGAAGACAGAGCACACCCAGGCCTGGAAAAAGTCAGGCACACCCATTATCCTGGTCCTTGAAGAGCTGGGGTGAAAGCATCTGGCTGACTTCCTCTTCACCATCAACAGGACCTAGGGTCTGACCTGAGCCCTTTGCAGCAGCCACCGTGTGACTTCCAGACTGCAGGGTGGGCTCCAGGACTGGGGCTGTGGTTGAAGATTGGGCAGACTGAGCAAGGGACCTGGGCGAGGTGAGGAGAACCTGTCTATGGTCTCTCTTCCACAGCCACAGAAGTCTAGCAAAGAGCCCCCTGTGATCTCTACAGCCTAACTATCCCCACAGATGTATGGCCATACTCCTTAAATGCATCTCATTATCATCTTATTACTATGATTATTATCAGAACATCAACCCAGGCTCTGTCCTCTGATTTTTCTTTTTTTTTTATTTTTTATTTTTTTAATGTTTTATTTTTTTCCAGGAGAGAGAGAGAGACAGTGTGAGCAGGGGAGGGTCAGAGAGAGAGGGAGTCACAGACTGAAACAGGCTCCAGGCTCTGAGCTGGCAGTCAGCACAGAGCCCGATGCGGGGCTCGAACCCACGGACCGCGAGATCATGACCTAAGCGAAAGTCGGACGCTTAACCGACTAAGCCACCCAGGCGCCCCGATCCTCTGATTTTTCTGAACATGTGGTGAGGGTGGGGGGGAGCCTTCCTGTGGAAACAACTATTTAAAGGTTCCTAGGACTTTGTGAAAGGGGCAGAGACCCTGTTGGCTGCCCATAGGCTATGAAGGAGCCTGCTGCCCGGCTGCTGGGCAGGGACCGCGGTCTGCAATCTACAGTCTGGCGTGCCCAGGCTAGGGCCTCACTGGAGCCAGAAGCCCTGGATTCCGTTCCCTGCCTTCCCTTTCACGTGGGTGGGACTTTCAGTTCACAAACTCCCAGGTCCAAGAAATACAGTTTGTCTTTACTGTTTTAGAATTACAGTTAATATCGACTGTAAACCCTCATCACACCAGGTTGGCAGACAATACGACCTCCCACTTTCTTGCATTCCTGAGGGGCTTGTGCTGGGAAAGTATCAAGGAGCCCCTTCCTCCTATTCCAGCCTTGGGCCTCACTGATTGATGCCAAGACTCTCAGTCCAGCCTTCATGGTGCAGAGGCTTTGGGGCTGGAGAATCTTGGTGGGGTCGGGGGGTCTTGCGTCCAGGGTCCAGCTTCCCAGTACAGACCACAGTCCCCTTCTCAAGGTAGGGAGCCAGTGGGTGAAGGCAGGGAGTTCAGAGCTGTTCAAGCAAGGCAGTCTCGGGGAATCCCAGGGAGGTCCTCCCCTTCTCCTCCTCCTGCCAGGGTCAGCCCCCTCCTAGCTGTAACCTTGCTTGGTGGGGGAGAGATCTTGCCCAAGAGAAGACTCCTTTCCAGGAAGGAGAACAGCAAACCCCAGGTCATGATCTCCTTGCCAAGGGGGGCCCCACTCCGTGTCTGCCAAGCTGGACCAGCACGGCTAAGGGGACCGTTCTGAGGAGGGAAAGTAGCTCTTGCAGAAACAGTTCTTCTTTGGAGGAAACCTAGAGAAGGTAGCCCTCAGCATGGAGAGAACAGGCTTGGGGGGCTGCAGAGGGGTGGTGACTGGCAACCCCACTATGGAGGTATACCTGTGGAGTGGGACCCCTGCATAGGTCTAGGAACCGGGCCAGGGAGAAGCTCTCTGGAGAAAAGAGGTGGGAAGTAGAGATGCGGGGTAAGGGGAGGTGGCAGAGGAAGGAAATTTGGGAGTGAGGGAGGAAAGGAATGAGCAAGGCCAGAGGGCAAAACCAAATGCGGGAGCCAGGGGGATGTCTCCCCAGGGAAAGTTCTCTGGCAAGCCCCTCCCTGCTCCGCTCTTCCTTTCCTGGGTCAGTTCATCTTCATCTCATCCCTTTCCTGTTCAGGACAGTAGCTTCCTCATAACTTCTGGCTTCCTCCTGGGCCCCCCACTCTCCAATCTCAGCAGCCAGGCTGGTGATTATTATCTTTTAATTTCTTAAGAAGGGCTACAAAATATACAACATGGATAAAGTAATATAATGAGCACCCTTGTTTCCAAATCACTTAGTTTATTCCCTGTGTCCCCACTTCAACCTCAATATTTGGAGGCAATTTTTATCTGTAAATATCTCACTTTATCTCCAAAGGATAAAGAGATAAAGAAAAGAAAATGACTGCCATAGCATTATCACACAACATCATTTTCCATCCAAGGCTCCATTCCTTAATAACGGTAAATATTCGGGTTGTTAAAATTTTTCATTCTTTGCCTTAGAACTGCTTTAGAAAACCCCTTGTTTGTTTAAATCAGGTTCACACACAGGAATTTAATACAGAGGTGCCCTGCATGTCTCTTCGCCCTGTAAACTCTCTTGAAGAAACTGGGTTGGTCTTATGTGCTAGTTTCCTGTTTGTATCTCTGAGGTGTTGTTTAACCTCTCTCTCCAAGGCTGATTATTTTAAAATACATTTTAAGGGGCGCCTGGGTGGCTTAGTCGGTTAAGCGTCCGACTTTCGCTTAGGTCATGATCTCGCGGTTCGTGGGTTCGAGCCCCGCGTCGACTGCCAGCTCAGAGCCTGGAGCCTGTTTCAGTCTGTGACTCCCTCTCTGACCCTCCCCTGCTCACGCTGTCTCTCTCTCTCTCCTAGAAATAAATAAAAAACATTAAAAAAATAATAATAAAAAATAAAATAAAATACATTTTAAAATATAAGTGAGATCTGGGGCACCTGGATGGCTCAGTCAGTTAAGTGTCTGACTTCTGCTCGGGTCATGATCTCTAGGTTTGTGAGTTTGAGCCCCATGTGCTGACAGCTCAGAGCCTAGAGCCTGCTTCAGATTCTGTGTCTCCTCTCTGCCCCTACCCCACTCGCGCTCGCGTGCTCTCTCTCTCTCACACACAAATAAGTATAGATTTAAAAAATTTGTTTTTAATAACCATAACTGAGACCTGTCGCTCTTCAGTTCAAGTGCCTGTAGACCCTGAGTAAGGGCTCCAATGGATCCTTGCCCCCTTGCCCTCTAGTCTTGTCTTCTGTCACACTGGACTCCTTGCCTTTCCAAGAACTCATTGCTGGCCAGCTCTTGTTTTTTGGTCTTTGCACTGGCTGTTCCCTCTGATGGCAATGCTCTCCTTCGGGTATCTGTACTGAATACTGCAAACTGCTCCCCGCATGCCAACTCCTGGCCCCTCACCCACATCTACACTCACCCCCATGCACTTACCACCTTCTCAGCTGCCATGCCCTTAAATATTCCTTAATCTATTTTATTACATTTTATTGTCTCTCTCTCCCTGCTGGAACAGAAGCTGCCCAAGGGCAGGGATTTTTAGATGCTTTGCTCCCAACGTATCTGAAGTCCCTGGAATGGTGCCCGACACTCGGTAAATCGTCTATTCATACTTAGAAAATGAGCGCATGAATGATTCTTCCCCAAACCCATAGCACTTGCTGTCCTTTGTGTTCCAGGTTCCTACTTTTTTTTTTTTTTTTAATTTATTTATTGTTTTTGAGATACCGAGTGAGCAGAGGAGGGGCAGAGAGAGAGAAAAAGGGAGACAGAGAATCCCAAGCAGGCTCTGTGCACTGTCAAGCTTGGGACCCGATAAGGGCTCCAACTCATAAACCATGAGATCATGACCTGAGCCAAAACCAAGAGTTTGACACATAACTGACTCAACTGCCCAGGTGCCCCTATGTCCCAGTTTTAATGCGGCCCTCTCCCGGCTCTGAGGGAAACCTTTCTTTCCCCTCCTTATCCTGGCCTTGGAGGCTGGTCTCACCCCACCCAAGCCTTCCAGACAGAATACCAATTCTTTTCATGCCTCCATGCCTTCGCCTGGGCTGTTCCTCCTGCCAGGAATCGTATCCTCCACACATTGCTCAGGGGTGACTTTGTCTTGCTTTTGGGTTTGAATTGATGTCAGTCTTCCTCCTCTGGGAAGACTTCTTGGGGCCTCTGCTTGGGATGATATGCCAAGAGTGGGTGTCAGTGAAAGTTGGTAAGCAAGAGAAAGGAGCTCCTCTAGGCCTTTCCTGCTTAGACCTATTCCTAACTCTAGGCTGGATCTGACCGTTGACCACAGACTGATCCCTAACCATGAACCAGGGCCTCCACCCAGAATTAACCATGACCACAGACTGATCCCTACCCCAGTCTGACCCCTTACCCTTATCATGGGTCTTGACCCAAACTAACCTTTGATACTGATCATGGGCCCCAGCCCAGTGACCCATGACCCCAGGATGGTGTGTACCGGTTTATAGGCCTCAGTACAGCCTAATTTCTGACCCCAGGCTGACCCCTGGCTTTGATTCCAGCCCCAATCCACACTGCTTGCCAGTGGGAGTGTGTGGCTGGCTACTGGGAGGCAGACTGTGAGTTTCTGAGTTCATAGGCCCTAGATGGGAGCCCCTGGGCCCCTGGGGACAATTCTCACAACTGCTTTTCCTCTTCCCATCTCTCCTTTCTGTCTCCCAACCCAGTGGGAGCTGCCAGGCATTTAGGGAAGGGGAAGAACTGGCTGGACCAGCCCACACCTCTATTTGCACAGGTCGAGGTAAAAATAGTCTTAACTACACAATCCTCTCTCACTTCCTCCTTATCCTGGATCATACCCAGGCCTGAGTTACTTACCAGTTGTATCTGCCCTTAGGTCTCTTCTTGCCTCGGATGGGTCAGGGCTCCAGATAGCTTCAGTAACTCTGCTGCAGCCCAAGTAAACCCTGATACCCACTGCCACCTCTGGGAAGCCACCCTGGCTTGACTGTTAGCTCTCTTGCTTTGTAGTGGCTCCAGATGTGAGGTCATCTCCCCTTGAGGTAGATGCAACCTGTCTATCCTCTGCCCTGAAAGGGGAGAGTCTGGTTGGGGAGAGGAAGCAAGGAGGAAGCCCAGCCCCTGGGCACCCCCAGGGTTGTTGGGGAGACCAGAATCCTCTGCAGGAATGAGTTAGAGTATAAGTGGGGGCTGCAAGTGAGCTTAGGCTTGTAGGGTGCTGCAGACCAGAAGGAGGGGCTCCGTGGTGAACGTACACTGAAGGGAATGGAGGACCAAGGAGGGATGGGCTTGGACTGGTGATGGAGGGGATAGAGAGAGAGAGGGAGAGATAGAGTGTGTGTGTGACCCACAATAGGGGACAGAAAGGAGCCAGAGAGCAGAGGCCTTGTTGGCAAGAGCCAAGACCACATCTGAGGAGATAACTGGGCACCACCTGAGGATCATGAAAAGGTATTCTGCCCCAAGAAGGTGCATAACTGTGTGCATTAAAGAAGTCTCCCACCCCTGGTTTAAGGGAAGTGCCAACTCACTTAATCTGGGGCCCAAATTGGGACGAAGTCTTGGTCTCCCCTCCACATGGATGGGCTGGCTGTGTTTTGCCCTGGCCAAGATGTTTTGGCCTGGTACATGCTGGTCACTCCACGATTAGAGTCATTTTCTCAGTCCTCCTGCTGTGTGAAACAACAGCCAAGTAGAACACGCCCATCATCATCCAGTGGCTTGCTGGTAACAGCACCTTGATTCCTGGGGTGGAAACCACAGCACCCCTACACTTGGCCAATGTGGTTCACAGTTCAGTGGGGCTCATCTTCCAGTCCGGGTCCATTGGTGGGTACCTGTCCCAGACCTGGCAGCAAGAGCCACACTGGATGTTACATGCCCCGGGCTGAGCCAATGAACATTAGCTCTGGAATGTCTGCCAGAACTTTGGGAAAGAAGGCATCTTGTTTGCTACCATGCCAGGAAAATAGAAGCCTGCTGCTGTTGTTGCCATATTTACCTGCTTGTGTGTTGACCCAGTACACACAAAATCAGATCCAAGAGATGGTGAATGATAGATTTCTGATGACATTGTTTGAGTCCCTGGATAGAGCTGCACCTAAAGCCTGTCTCCCCCATGGACTTTTTAGTTTTTGAGCCATAAACCCCTCTTTACTTAAGCCACTGTATGCTGGCTTTCTGTCACACAAATCCGCAAGAATTCTTGTACTACAGCCTGGCTTCTCCTTCGGCCTCCCCAGAGCCTCTGCCTTGGTCCCACCAGGACTTGCTGCTGTTTCACGGTGAGAGTGGGGAGCTGGCGCTCCACATCTCCTCCAACCCAAGCCCACCTGCTTGTCACATGGAGGAAATGCTAACTCTCCATGTGGAAGGAAGGCAGTTTCCCCATCGATGATAGTGCAGGGCTCCATTTATTTATTTAGGGGAAATCATTTCCATATGAATGCTGGAGAGAGGGGAGTACATGTGAGAAGGAAGTTTTAGATGCTGTATTAGGATATAGCTTCAGCCCTGAACGCACCCAATCCCATCTGATCTCGGAAGCTAAGCAGGGTGAGGCCTGCTTAGTACTTGGATGGGAGGATATAGCTTCAGCTGCATGTGGTAGAGACCAAAAGAACAGTGGCTTAAATAAGAGAGAAGTTTCTTTCTTTGGCACATGGAAGCCAGAGCTGGTTTGGAGTGGGGGTTCCTCACTGAGATGTGAAAGGCTCAGGATCCTTCCATTCTGCTGCACGGCTATCCCTTGGCTGTTCTCTGATCAGTCATGGCATTCATTTGTGAGGCTACTGTAACACGGGACCACAAATTAGATAGCTTTACTAACAAAAATTTATCATCTCACAGATCTGGAAGCTCGAAGTTGAGGTGTCATGGGGGTCAGTGTCTTCTGAGACTGCAAGAGGGAATCTATTCCATGTCTCTGTCCATACGCCTTTGGGTGGGAGCTGACAACCTTTGGCATTGCTTGGTTGTAGAAGCATCACTCAGTCTCTGCTTTTGTCTTCACATGGTGCTCTCCCTGTGTGCATATGTGTCTCTCCAAATTGCCTCTTTTATAAGCATGCCACTCACGTTGAGTTAGGGCCTGCCCCAATGACCTCATTTTAACTTGATTACCTCTGTAAAGATCCTACTTCCAAATAACATTAGATTCTGAGGGATTGGTAGGGAGGCAGGACTTTAACATATGAATTTTGGTGGATGCAATTCAACCCATAACAGTTAACTAATGTTTTGTAACAAATTACCCTTCAATTTACTGGCTTAAGTCAATCATCTGTTGTCACTCATGGTTTCTGTAGGTCAGGAATTTAGGAGCAATCTGGCTGGACAGTTCTGGTTTGAGATGACTCATGGGGTTACAGTCAGATATTAGCCAAGGGCTGCAGTTACCTCTCTCACAGACCTGTCCACAGGGTTGCTTGTGGGTCTTATGGCACAGTGTCTCATGTCCCGCAGGGTGAGGAGTCCGAGATACCAATGTTGCTACAATGCCCCTTCTAACGAGTCTTGGAAGTCACAGCCTGTCACTTTTGCCATATTCTATTGGTCCTACAGGCCACTCCTGAGTCGGTGTGGAAGGAGGCTACATGATGGTGTGCACACAGGAGGTGAAAATCCTTGTTCACGTGACCCATGGTCTCTCACCACCACTTCTGCCTTCCAGTTAGTGGAAAGGAGAGGGCGCACCTTCTTAATAACAGAGTGACCTGGAGGTAGCACACTCCAGGGATGTGTTTGCTGGCTTTCTGTGGGATTATCATTTGTCAAAACCTAGCCATGGCCACACAAAGCTATAGCACAAAGCCAGGGATTGTGGCCTTGATCGGGGGCAAGCATGTGCCCAAAATTCTGTTACTGCGTATCTTAGTTTGGGTCTCCTTAAAAGCAGAACTGGGTGCAGCGGATAGAAAAAAGCCAGTCTTTCCCCCATGTGTGGGGAAAACCCCAGTTCTCCACTCTTTGTTGGTCTCCTTTACAGCTCATGCCGAACACTTTCTTTCTGACACTTTCAGGCACCAAATGTGTGTGGATTCCCTATTCAGCAATTCTGGGATGCCAACTGCCTGTCCTTCAGTTTAACTCAGTTAACCTGGAGACAGCATCAGAGCCTACTGGTCGAGGGCTCAGTTCTAATCCAGGTTGTGCTACCAATCAGCTATAAATTCAGAGTTCCCATGGCCCCTCCTTGTGATGGGTTACATTGATAGAGTGGCTCGCAGAACTCAGGGAACTACTTACATCCCCCAGTTTGTTAAAGGATAGGACAAAGGACTCAGATGGACAGAGATGAAGAGACATAGGGTAAGTTCTGGGAGGTCCCAAGTACAAGAGCACCAGAGTCCCTGTGGACTTGGGCTTTGTCACCCTGCCGGCACGTGGATGTGTTTGCACACCTGGACCCTGCCTGTGCTTTTGGCATTCTTTTTTTTTTTTTTAATATTTTTATTTATTTCTAGGAGAGAGAGAGAGAGAGAGAGACAGCATGAGCAGGGGAGGGTCAGAGAGAGAGGGAGTCACAGACTGAAACGGGCTCCAGGCTCTGAGCTGGCAGTCAGCACAGAGCCCGACGCGGGGCTCGAACCCATGAACCACGAGATCATGACCTAAGCGAAAGTCGGACACTTAACCAACTAAGCCACCCAGGCGCCCCAATGCTTTTGACATTCTTAGGGAGGCTTTATCACATGGCATGATCGGTAGATCGTTGGCTCCATTTTTGGTGCTTCTCCTTCTTAAGAAAATGGTGAAGTAGGCTGAAAATTCCAAGCTTCTAATTATGGCTCGGTCTTTCTGGTGACAAGCCCCCATCCAGGAGCCACACAGGAGCCCACCACAGATGCCTCACTAGAACAAAAGTCATTCCTATCACCCAGAAAACTCCAAGGCATTTAATACTGTGTCAGGAACTGGGGTCAAAGACCAAATATTAGAATGAAAGATGCCTAAATGCTCTTATCACTTAGAAGTTACAAGGGTTTTAGGGACTCTGTGCCAGGAACCAGGGATGAAGACCAAACACATATTTCTTATTATAAATCACAACATCACAGGCTGAAATGTGGGTGCAGGTAGTTTATTTGGCAGGTGTTCTTACGCGGCTGGAGGAAGAGAGCAGGGAGTGCTTTATTGAGGTCCCTGCTTTAGGAGATAGGGTCTCAGCTCAACAAGGACCCCCCAGAGTGGTCCATTCTGGGGTTGGGAGACTGGGGTATTTCTACATGGGACTCAACCTAGGAAATAAACTGCCCCCCACTTCGTGGCTATACCACCTCCATCCCCATGGCTTCAGAGACAGCCCTGTGCCAGCTAAAGAGAGGCCTCGCTGTGCTTTTGAAGTGGGATGTTGAGACCCTGCACAGGACTGTCCAACACAGCTGTGACTGTGATCCAAGGAAGGACCCTCCAGAGCATCTGCTCCACTATAGAAGAAGCAGAGAATAGATTGGGGAACCACTCTGGTATCTCTGACCTAGATAGCTTGCCGATTTTGTCTGCCCCCTACCCAAAGTGCCTGAACACAGGGATCTGGGCTGTGAAGTTTGAAGCCCTGCTGTGAGCCCCTGACTCCTTAGGCCCAATGCTGTGGGCTCACTCTAGTTCCTGTCTGGGGCTTACTTCTTGGCCCTCCCTGTCTCACCAGCCATGAGTGACAGACAACATGGGCCATCTCCAGGAAGCCCCCAGGCTTGATCATTCCCAGACCCCCAAATGGGACACTGAGAGTTGCCCTGTAGGCTGCTGGCTATCACCCCAAACCCCAATCCAGGGCACCACAGACTGTTACCTCTCAGGCTCTCACTTTCCACTCCATTTGGCTAGTAATCTTCTGCCAACCTCCCTGCTGCGCATGATAGAAACATTCAGGAGTAGAAGTCATAACACAATACAAGTTAAAAATAAGTAGAAGGAAGAGATGGAATAAAGCCCTCTGCTAGTCTGGTTGCCCAGCCAACTGTCCCAGAATATTAATTTCTAGCACTCCCTGGTCTCCCTCTGTAAGTGTTAAAAGAGGACCCCTCCTGACTGGAGGTCATGACCCCTTCCCTCACCCCGGGAGTCACTCCATGGCAGCCCTTGGATCTTTTCACTGCCATGGACTTGCTGGTGAAGTCTGTGGGACCCTGGTTAGGATGTTTGTTTGTTTATTTGTTTTTTAATGCTTTTATTTATTTTTCAGAGACAGAGTACTAGTGGGGGAGGTTCAGAGAGAGAAGGAGATACAGAATCCGAAGCAGGCTGCTAGCAGCACAGAGACCAATGCAGAGCTTGAACTCATGAACGGTGAGATCATGACCTGAGCCAAAATCGGACATTTAACCTACTGAACCACACAGGTGGCCCTGATGATGTTTTGAAAGCATTAAAAATAAAACATAAAGGATTGCAAAGGAAATCAGTTGAAATGTAGCTATCAAAAAAGTGAAACAAATTTGTGTCATAGTGATATATCTTTTTTTACTGTTTATTTATTGAGGGAGGGGGGAGAGAGACAATGGGGGAGGGACAGAGAGAGAATCCCTGATGTGGGGATCAATTCCATGTCTGGTGGGATCATGACCTGAGCCGAACTAAAGAGTTGTAAGCTCAACTGACTGAGTCTCCCAGGTGCCCCTGCTACAGTGACTTTACGGCAGGGATGAGAGTAGGTAGTACTTTGAGACCTCTCCACCAGTGGGGATGTGAAATGAAAATACCTGGGATTTCTACTGCTGACAAAGTCAAAGCTCCTACTGATAACCCTGTGTTTTGTTGCCAACATCCATAGTGGAAAAAAATGCTAAACCTCAGTTAAAAGTTAGTAAGAATATGGGGTGCCTGGGTGGCTCAGCCAGTTAAGCTTCCAACCTCAGCTTAAGTCATGATCTCATGGTCTGTGAGTGCAAGCCCCGCATCAGGCTCTGTGCCTACCACTCAGAGCCTGCATCAGATTCTGTCCCCCTCTCTTTGTGCCCCTCCCCTGCTCACTCTGGGTCTCTCTCTGTCCCTCAAAAATGAATAAACATTAAAAAAAAAGTGGGAATAAAATTGGCATTTTCTCCCACCCAAATATATGGGCCCTCTGATTTCTATTTATGTATTCCTTGAGGGTCAGTGGACCCAGGAATAAGATGCCCTGTTCTATGGGGAGCCTCACTTGAGATGGGTCGCTCTCTCAGGCCTCAGGGACCCTGTTGGAGATTATCTCCCTGTTCAGGTTGGTTGCTGTCGAGGCACAGAGTTTGGGGAAAATGCCAGCATGTGTGCACCCAGACCCTGGGGACAGGATGGAAACTCTAGTTTAGAGACACATGACTCTCATGGCTTCTGGGCAAGGGCAGAGCTGAAGAGTCAGCCCCAGCTGCGGGCAGGGGGCTTGGTCAAGGAGGAAAGGAACATGGAGATAGTACTATCATACCAGGGGAATGCTCTCAGGGCTACCAGAGTGCTGGGGAGCCTTAGGCAAAGGAGAGCACATTTTTGATGGGATTCAGAGAGGCGGCACTAGGACACTGGCCTGTGAAAGCCACATGGTGGTGGAGCAACTCCCTAGCAGGAGACATAGCGAGCTTCTGTGAGGCGGCTGCTGGAGGTTCAGGGACAGCAGGACAGTAAGAGAAGCACTGCCAGGCCCAGGCCCAGAGGTGAGCAGGCAGGTAGGCTGGGCTCCAGCGCCACAGTGCTGAGCCCCAGGCACTTCCACCACCAGACACCACTGGGGGAGCTGGTCTAGCCAGCAGTGCACATCTTGGCTTTGGCACAGTGAGACCCAGAAGGACCAGCGGCCAGGCCCTCCAGCTGGAAGCCACTGCCCTCCTTAGCTAGCGTGGGATCAGCTGCTTTGAGGCTCAGTGGCCCAGATGTCTCAGAGGTTTGTGAATTACCAGATTAAAAAACTAACTGCAGCATTTGCACTAAGCCTGGTTCATTCCTGTCCCTGTCCAATATTGTTTCATTTCTGGGGGAAGCTGTGGAATCTGCAGAGACAACTCAAGGGGGATCCAGCCCAGGGGTGGGGGTGGGGTCTGTGCCCTGGTGACGTTGGCTATGCCAGACCCCTGCCCCACACGTACACCCTTGCATGCACTTCCCAGGAGCTTTTGGAAGAGGAGGGAAAGGTATGCCTAGAAACTGGCCAGGAGCTGTGGCCAGGAAGCCCAGCCTCCATCAGCCTCAGCTCCTGAGAGGAGGCAGAATAGGCAATAGGACTGCAGAGCAGAAAACGGGAAGTGACAATGCTCAGCAACCAACTGGATCACGTCAATCCAGTCCTGATCCTAGAGATGCTTGCTGGCCTAGGTGACCTTAAAAAACATTTTTTTGAATGTGTATTTATTTTTGAGAGAGACAGAGCCCAAGCTGGGGAGGGGCAGAGAGGAGCAGACACAGAATCTGAAGCAGGCTCCAGGCTCTGAGCTGTCAGCACAGAGCCCAACGTGGGGATCAAACCCACAAACCAGCAGAAGTCAGACACTTAATCAACCGAGCCACCTGGCAGCCCCTGGCCTAGGTGGCTCTTTGTTAGCATCTTCACTCCGTCTCTTGTCTGCTCTCCAGCCCACCTGCAGGTGCCTGGCTTTGGATGTTTCCTCTGATCCTTCCATCCTCCACAAAGTGCCCCAGCCTCCAAGTCTTCGCTCAGCCTGCCTCCCCACCCTCCCTGTTGCTCTGACAGAGACGGCTTTCCAACACATAAAGCAGATTTTGCCACTCCCCTGCCCCTCCAATCAAGGCCTCCAACTGTCCAAAGAACACAGTTCCTCAGACTGACATCTTACTCCCTCACTCTTGAAGTCATGTGGCAAAATGCTTTGAAATGGAGGGTGGGTGTTGGGGGGAAGCAAGGTAGTAAGACTTCTTGGCTTGAGTTCTTCTAGCTCTACCACTTATCAGAGGTATGGCTTTGGGCAAGGTGCTTAACTTCTCTGTACCTCAACTTCCTCATCTGTAAAATGGGGACAGTAATAGTCCCCACCTCCTGGAGTATGTGAGGGTTAAAGGATTTAGCACATGTAAAGTGCTCAGCATAGTGCTCAGCACATAGTATGTGCTCAGTAAAAGGTAGCCGTTATCACCTGCTTCATGCCTCTCTCCCCCCACTCCCTTGCTGCTCAATATTTTGTCACCTGCTAGCCGCCCTCAACTATCCCAATGACCAGAAGTTCTGTCAAGACTTCCCAGTGCAGCCCTCTATTCCTTATCTATTGTTGTGTGACCAATGGCCACACACTTAGCAGCTGATAACAATGAATATTTATTCTCTCACACTTCTCTGAAGCTCAGGGGTCTCAGGCATGGTTCTGCTGGGTCCGCTACCTCACTACCTCAGGGTCTTATGAAGCTGCCACCAAGCCGTCAGCCAAGGCTATCGTTTTATCTGACTCGTAACCAGGGAAGGATTTACTTCTGAGTTCACATAGTTGTTGGCAGAGTTAAGTTTCTTGTAGCTTGGGACTAAGGGCCGCATTTTCTTGCTTGATGCTGGAGGCTCTGGCAGGCTGCCAACTGGAGGCCATCCATCCTCAGTCCCTAGAGGCTGTCTGGGTCCCTTTCCATGTGGTGTTCCCCAACACGGCTGCTTGCTCCCTCAAAGTCAGGCGGGGAGAGAGGCACTACCATGATGGGCTCTACAATCTTATATTATACCCTCACACACCTTCCCTCATCTTTCCTGTATGCTGTCAGTTAAATGCAAGTCCCAGGTCCCACCCACACTCACGGGGAGGGGATCACACAAGGTGTCAACCCCAGTAGGCAGGGATCTCGTGGGCCACTCGTCTGCCACAGGCTTGAACTCTCTGTCTCCGCTCATGCTGCTGTTTCTGTCCGGGAGGCTCCCTGTATGTCAAGGTCCAACTTTCTCCCTCCCTCCCAGTGTTTCCCAAGCACCATGCCAGCCTCTGGGCTGGATTCTGGGGGTACCAGAATGACTAAGACGGTCCAGCCCATCTGGTGTTCCATGCCTAGAATTCTCAGCTTGTATGTTTAACCCAACACTTGTTCCATTGCCATGTGTAAGGTCACAATTGCACATGATTTGTGTAACTACTTCTGTCCTGATGGCCTCAGATTTCTTCCAGGGTCCTGGTCCCTACCAGGTCAGGACTGAGTCTGGGTCAGGGCTGGAACATAGTCTCAGGCCAGACTTGAGAAAAGAGCTCTGAGAACGTGTTAGAAAGGGACTGGGCATTTTTTTTAGGCCTACCAATGAGAATTGATTAATTTGTTTTCAGAAACTGGCACCCATCTTTATAGAAGCAGTGCATCCAAAGCTATTGACATTGTATTCCACCTATGAAATACAGTGGCTGCTAAATGTACTGGGGGCTGGAGGTAATCACTGACAGGATTGTTTTTCGTACTCAGCAAAGCCTCTCTACTTATCTGGGGGAACTGCAAGTTATTCAGGAGTTGTTCAGTCCCTTTCCCCCTTTTGGCTCAGAGAAGGGTATGCACAATTCCTGTTGGACCAGGCCTTTGTAGGTAAGGGAGGTGCCTGGGCTTGATCCAGAAATTCCCTGGGAGGAGGGTCAGCTGGCCCAGTTTGCCCTGTGGCATGGTGGCATGAGAATAAGTAGAGGGTGACAGAGCAGGGACCTGTTGGGGCAGGGATCATAACTGAATAGGTGGTAAGGGGAATCTGGGCCAGGCCCTGGCCTCTGTCTATGTTTGTGCCCATTTTATTGGGGAGGAAACTGAGGCTGGGGAGGGTCACATAATGAATCAGGCTGAGCATTCCTGTGGTCCCTGCTCTTGCTCCTGCTGTGTGATATCCTGGCCCTAAGGCCCTATGTGTACTCAGCCTCTTTGGACCATTCTGGGGAAATGAGATGTGGCCGGAGGATCTATGTGGCCCTGAGACTGAGGAGCAGTTACCTTCTGGGAATTATAAGGTGTCTACGCTTTGGGGACAGCGGGGGGCTTCAGGCCCCAGGAAGACACTTAGTGGTTTGGAGTAGGGTTTAACACCCCCCCCACCCCCCGCCTCAAGTCCCTACCCCATGGATGCAGAGGACAGGGCAGGGGATGCTGGGGGAGCCAACAGATGCCAGACCTGGTAGAGCAAAGAGGCAGTCAGTAAATGCACAGCGCAAGAGATTGTCTGCCCATCTCTGAGGAAGCCAAAACCCAAAGAGAACTCAGAAGATCCCCACAGAGTAGGTACACAGAGTAGGGCTAGACTAGAACTTGGGGTTCTTTTCCCTCTTCTGATGGCCTCTCTGGAGGCCCAGGGGCCCAGAATACACCCAGAAGCCCCTGACTCCCACAAGAATGTTCTCCCTGTGGGCTGCTGAAGTTGTTGGTAATCGAACGTTCTGGTTAATGGAGAGCTATCACTTAAACTCAGAGCCCCCCCCCCAAAAAAAAAAAACCCTGCTTGCTGCCCTAGAAGATGGCTGAGCCTTTTCTGTGGAGGTGGCCAGGCCCTGCAGCATCAGGCCCTGGGGAGGTGTGGCCATGGGGTGGTGTGCTGGAAAGTAACCAGCTCCTGGCCTCTCCGAGCTATGGGCAGAGGCCTGGAGTCTCTGTACTGAACAAAGGGCACACATTCTGCCAGCCCCACCCATTCACACCCACACAAAGCCTGAAGTTGTATAACTGCTTTCCCTTGAAGCCAGAGGGAACTGACTGGAAGGAGCAGGAGTGTATTAGGTATGTCACAGGATGAGTTGTGTTTTGCTGCCAAAGGCCCAATGGGAAGGAATGAGAGGCAAACCCACCCTCCTAGGAGCCTAGTTCCAAGGTCTGGGTGTTCCTTAGTGCCAGGGAGGGTCAACAGTCTCTTTGTATTCCAGAGTGGGAGGCTGGGGGTTGGGGGTGGGGAGGGATGGGTTGCCTTTCAGATGCCTCTGAGCAGACCCAAAGGAAACTGGATGAAACTGGATTGTCCAAGACCAGGGAGGGTGGAGATTTCGCTCTGAGGGCCAGGATAGGGAAGTGTTGACTTCCTGGCATCTGAAGCAGTGGGTTGGCCTTAGGGTGCGGCAAGGCCAGTTGGTATCTGTGAAGACCAGAGGTGAACCGCCTCGGGCTTCAACTTTAACTCCATCTATGGAAGTTGGAGGTCCCAGGGGTCTGGTGATGTGCAGGGCAGTTAGCTGTGCTGCATGATGTGGTGCCCACCAGACCCCCTTCATCAGACCTCCATCTCAGCCTCTAAATGTGGTTCTTGAAGGCTCATAGCCTTCTCTGGAGAGCTGCCTTACACCAGTGGGAACTGCTTCACTTAGGGAATTACATATCCCACCTGCCAGGGGCTGTTTAGAGCCAAAGACAAACCAATACAGGGGTTAAAAATATAGTCTGCTTTCTTTCCGGGTAAGGGAGCAGGGGGACAACTCTGGTCCATTTCTTGCACCCATGCACCTGTGGGGTCAGGCAGCGCTTGGACTTCTCCAAACCACTGGCGCTTAGCGTCCCCTCTGCCCCATCTCTGCTTCACCTGCTCCCCTTCTCCTGAGTCCCTCCCTCAATAAACCTTGTCTCAGACTCTGCTTCTGGGGATTCTGACCTGACCTTGACCCATATAAAACTTCTTACCTGTCCTAGTGAGTGAGTTTGAGTCAGAAAACTAGAGAGTGTGGATTAAAAAAAAAGAACTCTGAAATTACCATGGTGATCCAGCCTGTAATGTAGTGATTCATGGCTGTCAGACTGTGGAAGAGACTTCCCAGCCCTGGAGTAGCTTGGTTGATCATGGAGATGGTGGGTTTTCTTGGGGTAGGAGAGTTGAGATCCTTAAAAAAGAGAGTTCCCAGGGTGTGATGGCACTTCACCCCTGGGCATAGAGTGGTGCACTGCAGTCTAGAGGGGCCAGTATACTCCATAGGTGTGGTCTGGTACTCTGTGGATTGCCGTCCTGGTGGCCACAGTGGCCCTCCTCTGGAGTGAGCAGCTTGTCAAAAGCCCTAGCAGTGGAATCCGAGCCAAGTTTCCCACCTTTCATCCCAAAGCAGGGACTCTCCTGAAGTTAGAAGGGTAGGCTAACCCCTGGCTCACTGGTTATCTTAGCAATGCCATTGGTTCAGCTTCTGCCCCTTCTGGACCTCATTGTCCTCACTTGTGAAATGAGGACATTTAAGGGAAGGAGGGATAGGAGGGTGGAGGAAGAGAGAAGAATTACAGTGATGGTTATGTTCAGAAGAACCCAAGTCCCTCGAGCTATTTGTTAGCTTGAGACTTTGACCTATTTGACAGTGTGGGATGGCGAGAATGCCCTTGATATCAATGGGGCACATCTGGTTTGGGTCTCTGGGGTCTGATGTCAAGTGTATGGAGGAAGGGAAGATGCCTGGGGGTGACTAGAGACTGTCTGAAGGCTACTCTGGAACCACCTCTACTGTCTCTGCCTGAATTCTCCGAATATCTCTGTTTGCTTTCAACTTCTCAAAGATAATCTTATATTGAATTCTCAGACATGTGGACTAAAGTGTCCAATATGGGACACTTTCTTTTTTTTTTTTTTTTAAATAGTTTATTGTCAAATTCGTTTCCACATAGCACCCAGTGCTCATCCCCACAAGTGTCCTCCTCCATGTCCATCCCCCCTCCCCCACACATTCATCAGTCCTCAGTTTTTGTCAGCATTCAAGAGTCTCTCATGGTTTGCCTCTCTCCCTTTCCCCCACCATTTCCCCCTTCTTCTCCCCCTGGTTCCTCAGTAAAGTTCCTCCTAATCCTCCTATACGTGCGAACATATGATATTTGTCCTTCTCTGCCTGACTTATTTCGCACAGCATAACACCCTCAAGGTCCATCCATGTTGCTACACATGGCCAGATTTCATTGTTTCTCGTTGCCATGTAGTATTCCATGGTATAGATAAACCACATCTTCTTGATCCATTCGTCCGTCGATGGACACTTAGGCTCTTTCCATGTTTTAGCTATTGTGGAGAGTGCTGCTATGAACATTGGGGTACATGTGCTCCTATGCATCAGCATTTCTGTGTCCCTTGGGTAAATTCCTAGCAGTGCTATTGCTGGGTCCTAGGGGAGTTCTATTGTTAGTTTCCTGAGGAACCTCCACTCTGTTTTCCAGAGGGGCTGCATCAGTTTACATTTCCACCAACAGTGTAGGAGGGTGCCCGTTTCTCCACAGCCTCGTCAGCATCTAGAGTTCTCTGATTTGTTCATTTTAGCCACTCTGACTGGGGTGAGGTGGTATCTCAGTGTGGATTTGATTTGTATTTCCCTGATGAGGAGGGATGCTGAGCATCGTTTCATGTGTCTATTGGCCATCTGGATGTCCTCTTTGGAGAAGTGTCTGTTCATATCTTCTGCCCATTTCTTCACTGGGTTGTCTTGCGGGTGTGGAGTTTGGTGAGTTCCTTATAGATTTTGGGTATTAACCCTTTATCTGATATGTCATTTGCAACTATCTTTTCCCATTCCGTTGGTTGCCTATTAGTTTTGTGGGTTGTTTCCTTGGCTGTGCAGAAGTTTTTATCTTGATGAGGCACCAATTGTTTATTTTTGCTCTTGATTCCCTTGCTTTTGGGGATGTGTCAAGTAAGAAGTTGCTGCGGTGGAGGTCAAGGAGGTTCTTTCCTGCTTTCTCCTCTAGGGTGTTGATAGTTTCCTGTCTCACTTTCAGGTCCTTTATCCATTTTGAGTTTATTTTTGTGCATGGTGTGAGAAAATGATCTAGTTTCATTCTTCTGCATGTTGCTGTCCAGTTCTCCCAACACCATCTGTTAAAAAGGCTGTCTTTTTTCCATTGGATATTCTTTCCTGCTTTGTCAAAGATCAGTTGGCTGTATACTTTTGGGTCCAATTCTGAGTTCTCAATTCTGTTCCATTGGTCTATGTGTCTGTTTTTGTGCCAATATCATACTGTCTTGATGATGACAGCTTTGTAGGAGAGGCTAAAGTCTGGGATGGTGATGCCTCCCGTTTTGGTTTTATTTTTCAGTATTACTTTGGCTATTCGGGGTCTTTTGTGGTTCCATACAAATTTTAGGATAGTTTATTCTAGTTTTGAGAAGTATGCTGGTGCAATTTTGATTGGAATTGCATTGAATGTGTAGATAGCTTTGGGTAGTAATGACATCTTAACTATATTTATTCTTCCTATCCATGAGCATGGAATGTTTTTCCATTTCTTTGTGTCTTCTTCAATGTCCTTCATAAGTTTTCTATAGTTTTCATCATACAGATCTCTTGTATCCTTGGTTAGGTTTATTCCTGGGTATTTTATGGTTTTTTGTGCAATTGTGAATGGGATCAGTTTCTTGATTTCTCTTTCTGTTGCTTCATTGTTGGTGTATAAAAAATACACCCAATTTCTGTACGTTGATTTTGTACCCTGCAACTTTGCTGAATTCATGGATCAGTTCTAGTAGGCTTCTGGTGGAGTCTGTCGGGTTTTCTATGTAGAATATCATGTCATCTGCGAAGAGTGAAAGTTTGACTTCCTCTTTGCCAATTCTGATGTCTTTGGTTTCCTTTTGTTGTTTGATGGATGATGCTAGGACTTCCAGCACTATGTTAAACAACAGTGGTGAGAGTGGACATCCCTGTCCTGTTCCTGATCTCAGGGGGAAATCTCTCAGTTTTTCCCCGTTGAAGATGATGTTAGCTGAAGGCTTCTCATAGATGGCTTTTATGATGTTTAAGTAGGTTCCTTCTATCTCTACTTTCTCTAGAGTCTTTATTAAGAAGGGATGCTGTATTTTGTCAAATGCTTTTTCTACATCTATTGACAGGATCATATGGTTTTTATCTTTTCTTTTATTGATGTGATGTATCACATTGATTGATTTGCGAATGTTGAACCAGCCCTGTAACCCAGGAATGAATCCCACTTCATCTTGGTGGATGATTCTTTTTATGTGCTGCTGGATTCGATTTGCAAGGAGCTTGTTGAGGATTTTTGCATCCGTATTCATCAAGGATATTGGCCTGTAGTTCTCTTTTTTTGTTAGATCTCTGTCTGGCTTGGGAATCAGAGTGATGCTGGCTTCATAAAATGAGTTTGGGAGTTTTCCTTTGATTTCTATTTTTTGGAATAGCTTGAGAAGAATTGGAATTAATTCTGTTTTAAATGTCTGGTAGAATTCCCCAGGGAAGCCATTAGGTCCAGGGCTCTTATTTGTTGGGAGATTTTTTTGATAACTGACTCGATTTATTCACTCATTATGGGTCTGTTCAGGTTTTCTATTTCTTCCCGTGTGAATTTTGGTAGTGAGTGTGTGTTTAGGAATTTGTCCATTTCTTCTAAGTTGTCCAATTTGTTGGCATATAATTTTTCATAGTATTCCCTGATAATTGCTTGTATTTCTGAGGGGTTGGTTGTAATAAGTCCATTTTCATTCATAATTTTGTCTATTTGGGTGCTCTCTCTTTTCTTTTTGATAAGTCTGGCTAGAGGCTTGTCAATTTTGTTTATTTTTTCAAAAAACCAACTCTTGGTTTCATTGATCTGCTCAATTGTTTCTTTGGTCTTTATGTTGTTTATTTCTGCTCTAATTTTTACTATTTCTCTTCTTCTACTGGGTTTAGGGCTTTCTTGTTGCTCTGTCTCTGGTTCCTTTATGTGAGCTGTTAGATTTTGGACTTGCGCTTTTTCTAATCTCTTGAAATAGGCCTGGAGAGCAATGTACTTTCCTCTTAGGACTGCCTTTGCTGCATCCCATAGATTTTGAATGGTTGTGTTTTCTTTTTTTTTCTTTTAATGTTTTATTTATTTCTAGGAGAGAGAGAGACAGCATGAGCAGGGGAGGGTCAGAGAGAGGGGAGTCACAGACTGAAACAGGCTCCAGGCTCTGAGCTGGCAGTCAGCACAGAGCCCGACGCGGGGCTCGAACCCACGAACCGCGAGATCATGACCTAAGCGAAAGTTGGACGCTTAACCGACTAAGCCACCCAGGCGCCCCTGAATTGTTGTGTTTTCATTTTCATTTGTTTCCATATATTTTTTAATTTCATCTCTAATTGCCTGATTGGCCCATTCATTCTTGAGTAGGGTGTTCTTTAACCTCCATGTTTTTGGAGGTTTTCCAGACTTCTTCCTGGGATTGATTTCAAGTTTCAAAACATTATGATCTGAAAGTGTGCATGGTATGATCTCAATTCTTTTATATTTATTGAGGGCTGCTTTATGTCCCAGTATGTGATCTATCTTGGAGAATGTGCCATGCGCACTGGAGAAGAAAGTGAATTGCTTGGCCTGGGATGCAGAGTTCTAAATATATTGGTCAGATCCATCTGGTCCATTGTGTCATTCAAGTCCATTGTTTCTTTAGTGATGTTCTGTCTGGTTGACCTATCCATTGCTGTAAGCGGAGTATTAAAGTCCCCTGTTATTAGCACATTCTTATCTATAAGCTTGTTTCTATTTGTGATTAATTGTTTAAATATTTAGCTGCTCCCATATTCGGTGTGTAGACCTTTATGATTGTTAGTTCTTCCTGATGGATGGACCCTGTAGTTATTATATAATGCCCTTCTTCATCCCTTGTTATTGTCTTTACTTTAAAGTCCAGTTTGTCCGATATGAGTATAGCTGCTCCAGCTTTCTTTTCACTTCTCGTAGCATGATAGATATTTCTCCATCCCCTTACTTTTAATCTGAAGGTATCTTCCAATCTAAAATGCGTTTCTTGCAGACAGCAAATAGATGGATTTTGTTATTGTTGTTGTTGTTACCTTACCTTTCTGATAAGTTTCCCTTTGTATGTTAGGGCCCTTTTCTCCTTAGCTGCTTTGAAAATTCTCTCTTTGTCCTTATAGTTTGCCATTTTTACTATGATATGCTGTGCCAAAGATCGATTCAAGTAAATCTGATGGGAGTCCTTTGAGCCTCTTGCATTTCAACATTTACTTCCTTCCCCAGGTTGGGGAGGTTCTTAGCTATAATTTGTTCCAGGACTCCTTCAGCACCTTTCCCTCTCTCTTCCTCTTCTTGGATTCCTGTGACACATTGTTGCGTTTGACCGTATCGCTGAGTTCTCAAACTCCTCTGGATCAGTTTGTCTCTTTTGTCGGCTTCTTGTTTTCCTATAATGGTGTCTTCTAAATCACTTATTCTCCTTTCTGCCTCTTCAATCCGTGCATTGGAAGCCCTTAATTTATTATGTATCTCATTTATCGCATTTTTAATTCATCATGCCTATTTTTATTCTCCGTGTTGCTTGTAGCCATAGTTTCTTTGATGTCCCCTATGCTTTTTTCAAGTCCAGCTATTAATTTTATGATTGGTGCTCTAAAATCTTGTTCATTTATGGTGCTTATGTCTGTTTTGAGCAATTCATTAGCTGTCAATTCTTGGAATTTCTTTGGAGGAGATCTCTTTCGTTTTGTCATTTTAGTTAGCTTTCTCTCTCTTGTTAGTTTTAAAGACTTGTTATGCTTCTGCACCTGTGAACGCTGCTGTACCCAAGAAAACTCTTTGACTGTCCAGAGCTTATCCTTTCAAAGATTGTTTTTTGAATGGTTTCTTTTGGTCTCCATTGTTTAGACCTTGGTTATTTTATTTTCCTACTCATAGTGATATTTGGGACTCTCCACCATGTGTACTTTGGCTTTTTTCTTGAGGTAGCCTTGGAGAAGAAAACATACAGACATACACAGGGAGCAGAGGCACACAAATGCACAGACAAATTCAACTAACATGTAAACCGAGAGGGAAAACGAAAAAGTTAAAAGACAGAGGAGGGAAGGCGAATGATAGAAAATAAAAAGAATACATAAAAAAGTCAAAAAGAAGAAAAGAAAAGTAAAAATGAAGAAAACTGTTGGACAAAGAATGGTTTAAAGCATATAACCGATTTCCTAGCTACAATTAAGTAGCTGGGTGTATGCAGTGCTGGTTGAAGAGCATAGAGAGTGAGGGAGAAGACAGGGAGGGGATGAGGCAAAACTGGAAATAGAATGAACAGGCAGAAGGGACAAGAAGCTTTTTTCAAAGAGCTAAAGGGTGGTATATGGTCGGATAGGTGAGAGAAGGACGCTGGTGTGCCGGGAGTCACACTGGCCTCTCTGGATGGCAGTCACAGCAAGGATATGGTAGCGTTTGCACAGCTCCTGCAATGAGAAATGAAAACTCGTTACTCCTTCTGCTACTACTGGCTCACATGGGATATAAGCCTGCTGGTATTGACCAGGTCTCACAATATTCCATATCAGACCCATATTCTGAACACAGATACCTCATAAGGAAAAACATATTCCTGCCTTTATAAAAGAGATTTTAGATGGAAGCTCTGTGGGTGATTGTCAAAAGGCTCTTCCTATGGACCTTGTAGACACAAGACTTAGATAATAAAGGGGGTTAAGAACACAAGAGTTACAATTGAGCCTGACCCCGAAACAAAGAGCCTATTTTGGGGTTAAGGGCGGAACATAGTTACTACATATATTTTTGTTAATTGGTGAAGCATAGCAGTACCTTCCTCAAGGCCTACATTCCTCAAACACCCTCCCTTACACTGGCACGTGGATGAGGATAGATAAGAATAGTTAAGACATAAACCCAGATGCAAAGACCGACACATTTAGGGTCCCATGATAGTTTCCAGAAACAAACCAATTCAGAAACATTCATCCTCCTTAGAGCCAAACAGAATGACTCCTAGCTTATCTATATACAATTTAACCTATATGTTATCCTGTTTTTCACTAAGAGCATCCTGTTAATTCCTTGGTTGTCAATTCACTATGACTGAGATAATTCTGCAATTGTTATCGCAAGAGGCCTCCCATTGTAGAAATTCCTTTCTCTGACTTCATGTTTTTGCTGAACCTTTAAATAAGGACACCAAAACTGACAGGACAGAGATGCCTGCCTGGTGATTAGAAAGAATCTCGGGGCTCTCTCACTCTCTCTCTCACCAACACCGTCCATCCTTCAGGGACCCCTGGACCTGCCGGAGCCGGCCTCCGACGCTGGTGTTATCGAGATGAACTATGTAGTCTAATTACTCCTGAGAGAAAGAGATGAAAAGGTCGGTAGGTGTAGAATTTATATCTACAGAATAGACTAAATGTGACTGTTTAAGCAAGCCGGTGACCAGAGTTAATCAGGTCAGTGTTCCAGGAAAAAAAAAAAAAGAAAAAAAGGGGGGGGAAGGGTAGGGCAGTTCTCAAGCAGGATGGGCATGGTGTGATCTAATGCGTCAGGCGGGAGTTCTGCCTGGGGGTTGTGGGGAAACTGGCAGTGCTCCAGTCCCTTCTTGAGCCAATCGCTGCACCTCGCTTTTTTGGTGTGTAAACTCCCTGTGCCGGGGCGCAGTCAAAGTGGGTTGGGCTTTTTAACCCAGGCCAGGCCTAGTTTCCAAATCCCTGTCCTCGCACCCCACAGAACTTGCCGTGGACACAACCTCACAGGCGATCCCCTTGGGGCAATTCCAAGCCACTTGCCTAGCCCTGGGGATGGAGCCAGAATCGTTGTTCCCTTCTCCTCCTAGTTGGGTTGGTGAGCATGGGCGGGGGTCTGCCTGGGGGCGTGCTGGGCCCTCTGGAGAGAGGGAAACCAGGTCCCTCTGTGTCTCGTCACCCGAAACATGAACTCGCGGACAAATTCCCAATTTTTAAGCTTCTCGCCTTCCCTCTAGAGTTCCAGCCAGCCAGGAGTGCGGTGACCCGGTACGTGCGCGGCTCCCCCAGGAGTCCAGCCAACCAGAAGTACAATGGCGCAGTAGGCGCGCAGCTCCTCTAAGCATGCAGCCAGCCAGGAGCACAAAGAAGTGGTCTTTGCGCAGCCCCTCTGGGACAAATTGGTGCGCGGGGACCTGGCGTGTAGGGATTTGGCACGCACAGTCCTTCTGTGCCCTGAGCGGAGGTTTTTCTGTTTCCCAGCAACAGGGACCGTGTCTTGAGTGGTTTTGGATTCTTTCTTTTTCCCCTTTCACTCCCCGCAGAGGGGGATCGCCCCTGTCCCTGGAGTCTCCAATCCTAGCCCAGTTTTATCTTCCCCAGTTCGCACTCACGTTAGAAGGCTTTCTCAGTGGATTCTGTGACCTTTTTCTCCCAATCTCTTGGGTTCTGTAAGGTTTCCTATGGCTTCAGATCTTTTCCGTGTGAGATATGGGGGCGAGTGCAATGTATGGAGCTCCCTACTTCTCCGCCATCTTGCCCCCTTTCCTAGGGTTGTTTTTTCTAGCTCTGTGAAGAATACTGGTGTTATTTTGATTCAGTGGATTGCATTGAATATGTACATTGTTTTGGGTAGACTGACATTTTAACAACATTTGTTCTTCCTATCCAGGAGCATGAAATATTTTTCCTTTTTTTGTGTGTTTTTTTCAATTTCTTTCATAAGCTTTATATAGTTTTCAGTGTATAGATTTTTCACCTCTTTGGTTAGATTTATTCCTAGGTATTTTATGGTTTTTGGTGCAATTGTAAATGAGATCGATTCCTTGATTTCTCTTTCTGTTGCTTCATTATTGGTGTATAAGAATGCCATCGATTTCTGTACTTTGATTTTATATACTGCGACTTTGCTGAACTTATGGATCAGTTCTAGCAGTTTTTTGGTGGAATCTTTTGGGTTTTCCATATAGAGTGTCATGTCACCTGTGAAGAGTGAAAGTTTGACCGCCTCCTGGCTGATTTGGATGCCTTTTATTTCTTTGTGTTGTCTGATTACTCAGGCTAAGGCTTCCGATACTATGTTGAATAACAGTGGTGAGAGTGGACATCCTGTCTTCTTCCTGACCTTAAGGGAAAAGCTCTCAGTTTTCCCCATTGAAGATGATATTAGCATTGAATCTTTCATATAAGGTTTTTATGATCTCGAGGTATGATCCTTTTATCCCTACTTTCTTGAGGGTTTTTATCAAGAAAGGATGCTGTATTTGTCAAATGCTTTCTCTGCATCTATTGAGAAGGTCATGTGGTTGTTGTCGTTTCTTTTATTGATGTGATAAACCACATTGATTGTTTTGTGGATATTGAACCAGCCCTGCATCCCAGGTATAAATCTCACTTGTTAGTGGTGAATGATTTTTTAAATGTATTTTTGGATCTGGATGGCTAATATCTTGTTGAGGATTTTTGCATCCATGTTCACCAGGGAAATTGGTGTATAGTTCTCCTTTATAGTGGGGTCTTTGTCTGGTTTTGGAATCAAGGTAATACTGGCTTCATAGAACGAGTCTGGAAGTTTTCCTTCTATTTCTATTTTTTGGAACAGCTTCAAGAGAATAAGCTGTAACTCTTCTTTAAATGTTTGGTAGAATTCACCTGTAAAGTCATCTGGCCCTATACTCTTGTTTTTTGGGAGATTTTTGATTACTAATTTACTTAACTGGTTATGGATATGTTCCAATTCTCTATTTCTTCCTGTTTCAATTTTGGTAGTTTATATGTTTCTAGGAATTTGTCCATTTCTTCCAGATAGCCCATTTTATTGACATACAATTGTTCATAATATTCTCTTATTATTGTTTGTATTTCTGTTGTGTTGATTTGATCTCTTTCATTCATGATTTTATTTATTTGGGTCCTTTGCTTTTTCTTTTTGATCAAACTGGCTGCTAGGAGTTTATAAATTTTGTTAATTCCTTCAAAGAACCAGCTTCTGGTTTCATTAATCTGTTCTACTGTGGGTTTTTTGTTTTGTTTTGTTTTTTTGTTTTTTGTTTTTGTTTTTGATAGCACTGATTTCTGCTCTAATCTTTAGGGTTTCCTGTCTTCTGCTGGTTTGGGGTTTTATTTGCTATTCTTTTTCCAGGTCTTTAAGGTGTAAGGTTAGGTTGTGTATCTGAGACCTTTCTTCCTTCTTCAGGGAGCCCTGGATTGCTATATTCTTCCCTCTTATTACCACCTTGCTGTGTCCCAAGGTTTTGGGCTGAGGTGTTATCATTTTCATTGGCTTCCATGTACTTTTTAATTTCCTCTTTAATCTTAGTTAGCCCATTCATTCTTTAGTAGGATGTTCTTTAGTCTCCAAGTATTTGTTATCTTTCTAAATTTTTTCTTGTGGTTGATTTAGAGTCACAGTGTTGTGGTCTGAAAACATACACAGTATGATCTCAATCTTTTTGTACTTGTTGAGGGCTGATTTGTGTCCCACTATGTGATCTATTCTGGAGAATGTTCCATGTGTACTGGAGAAGAATGTGTATTCTGCTGCTTTAGGATGAAATGTTCTGATGATATGTTAGGCCCATCTGGTCCAGTGTGTCATTCAAATGCCTAGGTAAACTAAACCAAAAACTTAACCAGCTTTTCCGCTTCTGGGCAAATGCCTGCGCTACGGGAAGCCATTACCTAACCAGCTCTTTCCGCGTCTGTAACAATGCTTAAGGCTTGCTTTCCCGCCACCAGATTGCCCAAGCGACTAGCCTCATGTTCCCTCCGTCACCACACCTTGGCGGCAGCCAATCCGAAAAGGCCAGCGGCTACCCCCTACCTTGCTGAGGGAAGGGCCTGGAGAGAGAGATGTTAACCTGTTAGTCGCCAAACAAGACTTTAAACTCGCTCTATGATAGGCTGAATTCAAAGGTATCCCAAATGTTGTAATTGGATCCCGCCAAAAACCTGATGGCGGGAACCAATCAGATACGGTATATGTTCACATTTGAATGTTAACCAATGGCAAACTTGTAACCATGGAAATCTCCTGTCCCTCCCCATGACTTGTTTACTTTTGTCTATAAAAAGGCTGCAAAGGCTTTGTTCAGGGCCTCTTAGCGTCACCGGCAACGAGTGCGCGGAGGTCCGGGTTCGAACCTGCGAATAAACAACCCTTGCCGCTTGGCTTTGACTCTGGTCTCTGGTGGTCTGATTTTGGGGTTCTCTCGAACTCTGGGCGTTTCACCATCCCCTCATCCCATCATGGTGGATGAAATGGATTTCACTCCTGGAGATGCTAGTGCTTCCAGCACTTTCCTAATGCAGTGTTCAACGCTGTGGGAGTATAGCTTCCTGGTGCTAAGAGGACAACTATACAAACTAGCAGAGATGTTAACTTCCCAAACTGGAAAGTGGTTCCACCAAGGTGAAGCTTGTTGGGATTGACATTTTGACAGGCAGAAATATGAAGACACTTATCCTTCTACTCCAACATGGATATTCCAAATATCAGGAGACTTGATTATGAAACACGCTTTTTTTAAAAAAAATATTTTACTTATTTTTGAGAGAGAGATAGAGACAGCATGAACAGGGGAGGATCAGAGAGAGAGGGAGACACAAAATCTGAAACAGGCTCCAGGCTCTGAACTGTCAGCACAGAGATCAATGCGGGGCTCAAACCCACCAACCGTGAGATCATGACCTGAGCCGAAGTCGGACACTCAACCGACTGAGCCACCCAGGAGCCCCGAAACACGCTTTAAAAAAAAAAACAACTCACACAGGGGCTCAGTCCGTTGAGCCCAACTCTTGATATCAGCTCAGGTCATGATCTCACGGTTTGTGAATTTGAGTTTTGCGTTGGACTCTCTGCTGACACCGAGGAGCCTGCTGCCCGGAGCTGCACCGGCCTCTCTGGATGGC
Organism: Proteles cristata cristata; assembly: GCA_017311185.1. Taxonomy (NCBI): domain Eukaryota; kingdom Metazoa; phylum Chordata; class Mammalia; order Carnivora; family Hyaenidae; genus Proteles; species Proteles cristata. Next base: position 1,371,813 of record JAESUZ010001679.1, read on the forward strand.
AGTCACAGCAAGGAAATGGCAGTGTTTGCAGCTCCTGCCATGAGAAATGAAAACTGGTATCTCCTTCTGCTACTACTGGTTCATGTTGGAAATGAGGCTGCTGGTATTGACCAGACCTCACAATATTCCATATCAGACCAATATTGCAAACACAGATACCTCATAAGGAAAAGCATATTCCTGCCTTTACAAAAGAAATTTTAGATGAAAGTTCTGTGGATGATTGTAAAAAGCCTCTTCCTATGGACCTTGCATATCAAAGACAATTGAGTCTGGCCCTGAGACTAAAAGCCTAATTTAGAGTTAAGGGCAAATATCCACCCCCACCCATTTGTTTCTGCTTAGAGCATTTTCTGGCCTTGTATATGCTGATTGCTCCCTGTGAAGGAACCTATTGAGGAACTTCTTCTTTTGTGATTATGAGAGCAGAGCTGTTCCCTGAAAGACCTGTTTTTCTTGATACTTCCACTTTAAACAAACAAGCTGTTGACCCCTGCCCACAGAGAAGTAACTTCATCCTTTTTATGCTGAAAACTTTGTCTGGTATGGTAAAGATGCCTTCCTTCCCCCATAGGATAGGCATCTAAATCCCCTACCTCAATCGCTATTGTAAACGTTATGCATGAGTCTTCTACATATCTATGTTCTGGGAAATTTCTTACGTATCAAAGAAGTTTGTTATGAGAAACCATTGTCTAAGGCAAATGCCACTTCTGTGCCGTCCTCCAAACACTTAATGATAAAATAAAGTTGAGACCCAGTCAGATCAGAGATGCCTGCCTGGTGATCAGAAAGAATCTCCGGGGCTCTCTCATTCTCTCGCTGACACCGTCCATCCTTCAGGGACCCCTGGACCTGCCGGAGCCGGCCTCCGACAGCCTGCTTAGGATTCTCCCTCTCCACCTCTCTTTGCGCCTCCCCTGCTCACTCTCAAAATAAATAAATAAAACATTTTTTAAAACCCACACAGATTAGAAAGAGAAAAAATGGTGCCTTTAGAATGGCAAAACCTGGCAAACAGCGCCTGATCAAAGTTAACATTACCAGTAATTTGGACAAATTGACATCATTTGCCTCCCGAGGTGATCTTGGAGACCTATCATTTATGTAATATTCTTGCCAGTAAATACATTACGTGAATCACGAAGCAACAATCAGACAAACCCAAACGCAGGGAAGTTCTACACCAACAATGGGCCTGTACTCTTCAAAAATGTCTAAGTCCCCCAAAAAACAGAATGAGGATTGTTTACCAATTAGACTCAATAGACATGGCAGCTGAAGAAATGATCCTCAATTGGATCTTAGAGCCAGGAAAGAAATTGCTCTAAAAGCCAGTATTTGCCAGTTTTGTAGACAAAGATGAATTTGAGCAGTGTTTGTGCAAAGAGGCATATTAGAAAAAAGAGGTTCAGGCCCCAGTGTTCTACTTGTAAGGAACTCATCACCACTTTTAAGAACAACTGTAGACAAATGTGAACAAAGGCACTCAGAAACACATTTGCTTCTCGCTTCTACCTACTTGTGACATAGGCAGAGGAAGACGACTCAAACTGCACTGGAGAAAACAAACAGTTATAAGCAGAAGCAAGCTCAGTCTCAGAAATGCTTCTCAAAAGTAGCTACTTCTTGTTTGTGAGAAAACAGATATGAACATCAGCTTTAGCTGAGCGAAAAAGCTAAGAAACACATTGTTAACTGATTTTTTTTTTTTAAATCTGAGTTAGAGCCAGTTCAGAGGAATCTAGATAGCAATTTTTATTTTGGTATTTGAAAATGTTTTAATTGAATGTTTTATTTCAAGATAATTATAGGGGCGCTTGGGTGGCTTAGTCAGTTAAGCGTCCGACTTTCGCTTAGGTCATGATCTCGCGGTTCGTGGGTTTGAGCCCCGTGTCGGGCTCTGTCCTGACTGCCAGCTCAGGGCCTGGAGCCTATTTCGGAGTCTGTGTCTCCCTCTCTCTCTGACCCTCCCTTGCTCACGCTGTCTCTCTCTCTCTCTCTCTCTCCTAGAAATAAATAAAAATATTTTTAAAAAAGATAATTATAGATTCACTTGCAGTTGTAAGAAATAACACAGAGAGGTCTGGTGTATCCTTTACTCAGTTTCCTTCCATGGTAACTATACAATACAATAATAGAGCACCATGTCATGGTCACTGAAGAACCAAACCAGCGCCATGACAGGCTTCAAAAGGCCCCAGAGATTAGAAGACCCAAGTCTCTGAGGCCTGACTCAGCAGGCTTGAGCCACCGCCCTTTCCTGTGTCCGAACCAATCACTGGAGTTTGGGAGGTACCGGACGGGACGTTCTGGCCACTATTCTGGCCCGCCTCCTCTAAACTCACCAATCCCTCTGCGGTGTAACAACCTCTGCCGTCACCTTGTCCTATCGCGTTGTAGTCCCTATCCATCACCCCTTTCCCGCCCTAGAGTTAATAAAAACCCTACTCCTCCTTTGTTCGGAGCTCTCAGCACGGATCCATTGCATTGGTGAGGTGTGGGAGCCCGAGCTTAAGCCCGAATAAACGCCCTTTGTTCTTGCATACTTGATTTGGACTCTTTGGTGGTCTTGGGATTTTGGGGAGATAGCAATCTGGGCACAGCAGTCACGATATTGGCATTGCTAGATAGAGTTCATCCACTACAAGAATCTCTCCAGTTGCCCTTTTATAGCTACACCCACCTTCCTGTCTCCCTATCCCATTTCTGATCCCCATTCCTGGCAACCATAGATCTGTTCTCCATTTCTATAGTTTTGTCATTTTGAGAATGTTGTATAAATAGAATCATATAGTATGTAACCTTTGGGATTTTTTTTTCCCTGACTAATAATAATTCTCTGGAGATTCATGTAAATTGTTGAGCATATCAAAAGGTCATTTTTTTTTAAATTCATGTTTATTTATTGAAAGTATGTATGTACTAGACTTTGTTTATTTAACCAAACATTGAAGGACAGGAGGGTTGTTTCCAGTTTGGGGCAGTTATGAATTGAGCTGTCTGAACATTTGCATCTAGGTTTTTCTGCTAATGTCAAATTTCACTTCTTTGTGATAAATGCCCAATATTGCAATCACTGGGGCTTTCACTGTTTGCGTGTTTAATGTTATAAGAAGATGTCAACCTGTTTTCCAATGTGACTCTACCATTTTGTATTCTCACCAACAATGTATTAGTGATCCAGTTTTTCTGCATTTGGTGTTATCACTAGTTTTTATTTCAGTCCTTTTGTGTGTGTGTGTCTGTGTATGTCCAATTGCTCCAGCATCATTTGTTGAAATAATTATCCCCTTTCTTCAGAGAACTGCTTTTGTGCCTTTGTAAAAAATTAGTTGGGCATATGTGTGTGGGTCTTTTTCTGGATTCTCTACTCTGTTCCTTTGATCTCTGTGTCCATCCATCTCATATACCACACTGTTTTGATTACCATAGCAAGCCTTGACATTGAGTAGATGATTCCTCCTACTTTATTCTTATTTTTCAAAATTATTTTAGCTATTTTAGGTACTGTATCTTTCCATACACATTTAAAAATAAATTTGTCTATAAAACACTTGCTGGGAATTTTGACAGGAATTGCATTAAACCTATTTTAATATGTTGAATTTTCCATTTCTGAACATAGTACATCTCTGCACTTATTTAGGTCTTCTTTAATTTCTTTCGTCAGTACTTTAAAATTTTCAGGATATATCCTGTGCATGATTTGCTAGAGCTATATCTAAGTATTATATGTTTTCTTTGGGATGATTGTAAGTGGTACTGTATTTTTAATTTCCGTTTCTACTGAAATTTCTATATCCCAACACTGGTATATAGAACTTAACTCACTTAACTCACTTATTAGTTTTCGGAGTTTGTTTCTTGTTTTTTTGTCTTTTATTTTTAGATTGTTTGAGATTTTCTACATGGACAATCATGTCACTGCAAATAGCAACGGGTTTATTTCTTCTTTCCAATCTATATATGCTCTTATTTCTTTTTCTTGCTTTTCTGCACTGGCTAGGAATTCCAGAACTGCAATAATTGGCAGTTGTGAGAGCAGGTGTCTTTATCTTGTTCCTGGTCTTGAAGGGAAAGTGTTAGTCTTCTACTACCATTAAGTAAGACGCTAGCTGTAGGCTTTTTACAGTTGTTCTTTATCAAGTTGAGGAAGTTCTTTATTCCTACTTTTTCTGAGAGTTTTATCATGAGTGGGTGTTGTATTTTGTCAAATGCTTTTTTATGTATGTTGTTATAATAATTTTTTTAAACGCTGATTGATATGGTGGATCACACTGAGTGATTTGTGAATGTTGAAACAACCTTTCACACAGGATAAATCACACTTAGTTTTGATGCACAATTATTTTTTACACTGTTGGATTCAATTTGCTAATATTTTGTTGAGAATTTATATTCTTGTGAACGATACTGGTTTGTAGTTTTCTTGTGATGTCTTTGGTTTTTATCTCAGGGTACTACTAGCTTCATAAAATGAATTGGTAAGTATCCCTTCCTCTTTGATTTTCTGGAAAAGGTTGTGTAAAATTGGTCTCATTTAGAAAAACTGGTAGGATAAAAAAAAATTAAAAAAAATTAAAAAAAGAAAAAAGAAAAAAAGAAAAATTGGTAGGATTCTTCAGTGAAACCATCTGCATCTGGATGTTTCCACTTCAGGGATTTCTTCTTCTTCTTTTTTTTTTAATGTTTTTTTAATTTATTTCTGAGAGAGAGACAGCGTGAGCAGGGGAGGGTCAGAGAGAGAGGGAGACACAGAATCTGAAACAAGCTCCAGGCTCTGAGCTAGCTGTCAGCACAGAGACCGACACGGGGCTCTAACCTACGAACCGTGAGATCATGACCTGAGTCGAAGTCAGCGGCTTAACCTACTGGGCCACCCAGGTGCCCCTACTTCAGGGATTTCTAAATTACAAATTTTATTTCTTTAGTGGTTATAGGACTATTTGACTTATCTGTTTCACCTTGGTTAAGTGTTGGCAGTTTGTGTCTCTAAAGGAATCAGTCCGTTTCTTCCAAGTGGTTGAATTTAGGAGCATAAGGTTTGCTTTTAGTATTTAATTTCTGTTACTGGTGATTGGTGTCTTCTCTCTTTTTGTCTTTGTCAGTCTTGTTAGAGGTTTTATCCTAAAAATGTTTTTTCAAACAATTAGCCTTTGTTTCATTGATTTTCCTCTGTTTTTATTTTTTCAATTGATTTCTGCTTTTATCTTGATTAGTTTCCTTTCTTTGGGTTGCTCCAGGTTTATTCTGCTCTTCTTAAATTATTGTTTTGAGACTTCATTTTTTCTACTATAAGCCTCTAGTATTATGAAGTTCCCTCCCATTTCTGTTTTAGCTGAACCCTCCATATTTTAATATGTTCTATTTTCAGTTTATATATATATAATTATATATGTATATAAGTATATACATGTATATATTTAAATTTTTCCTTTGAGATTTCTTTTTTGATACATGGATTATTTAAGAGTGTTTTGTTATGTACCCCAATGTTCATAGCAGCACTCTCCACAATAGCTAAAACCTGGAAAGAGCCTAAGTGTCCATCAGCTGATGAATGGATCAAGAAGATGTGGTTTATCTATACCATGGAATACTACATGGCAATGAGAAACAATGAAATCTGGCCATGTGTAGCAACATGGATGGACCTTGAGGGTGTTATGCTGAGCCAAATAAGTCAGGCAGAGAAAGACAAATATCATATGTGTGCACGTATAGGAGGATTAGGAGGAACTTAACAGAGGACTGAGGGGGAGAAGAAGGGCGGAAATGGTGGGGGAAAGGGGGAGAGGCAAACCATGAGAGACTCTTGAATGCTGACAAAAACTGAGGACTGACTGGTGGATGTGGGGGGGAGGAGGGGTGGGCATGGAGGAGGGCTCTTGTGGGGATGAGCACTGGGTGTTATGTGGAAACTAATTTGATAATAAACTATTTGTAAAAAAAAAAAAAGAGTGTTTTGTTTACTTTCCAAGTGTTTTGTGAGTTTCCTGTTATCTTTTTGCTTTTGATTTCTGGTGTGATTCCATAATGAACAGAGAACATATTTGTCCTGGTTTCAGTTCTTTTAAACTTGTTGAGGTTTGTCCTATGGCCCAAAATATGGTTTATCTTGATGAATGTACCAAGTCTGCTTACAAAGAATGTGCATTTTGCTATTGTTATGTGGAGGGTTCTACCTTTATACATTCAACCTACTGGTGTCTTTGTGTATGAAATATTTCTTATAGACAACAATAGTTGGTGATTCGCTATGTTATCACATGTTTTCTGTGTTTCTTATTCTGTTATTTTTCTTTTCTTGGCTTCTCATGGATAATCTGAACATTTTTAAGGCTTCCATCTTGATTTATTTATAGTGGTTCTGAGTATATGGCTCTGTATAGCTTTCTTAGTGGTTATTCCAGGTATAGTTTTCTTCTAGTACTTGAAAAGCTTTGAGTCATTTTCACCTTGTATTTTAGTTTCCCGTGAGAAATTTGCTGTCATTTGAATTGGTTTTCATTCATAAATAATGCATTATTTCCCTCTGGCTGATTTTAAGATTTTTTTCCTTTGTCTTTAGCTTTCACAAATTTAATTATGATGTGTCTTGGCATAGGTTTATTTGGGTTTATCCTAGTTGGAACATGTTGAATCTGTAGGTTAATGTCTTTTAGTGACTTTTAGAGATTTTCAGCTGTTATTTTTTCAAATACATTGCAGTCTCTCTCTGCCTCCTCTCTTCCTGGGACTCCAACAGTATGATCTTATGCTTTTTGTTATTGTCCTCTAGGTGCCCTTCCTCCCCTTGCCCCCAGTGCATTCTCCCTATCATTATGATTGGGTAAATTCAGGGTCCCTGGCTGGCTCACTCTGTTATGCACCCAAGTTCAGCTCAGGTCATGTTCTCGCAGTTCGTGGGTTCAAGCTCCCATGTTGGGCTCTGTGCTGACAGCTCAGAGCCTGGAGCCTGCTTTGAATTCTGTGTCTCCCTCTCTCTCTGTGCCTCCCCCGCCCATGCTCTGCCTCTCTCTCTCTCTCTCAAAAAAAAAAAAATGAATAAACGTAAAAAGAAAGATTAGGTAAATTCTAGTGATCTATACTCAGCCCCTACAGTAATCTTTTTTCCAGTTATTATCTTTTTCAGTTCTGTAATTTTCATTTTGGTCTTTAAAACAAACAAAACACCTTCGAAAGATGCCTGGAAGGCTCAGTGGGTTAAGCATCAGACTCTTGGTTTCGGCTCATGATTTGTGGGATCAAGCTCTGCACTGGCTCCACTCATGTACTCGCAGCTCTCTTTCTCAAAATAAATAAATACACATTTTTAAAAAAAAACAACCTTTATTTCTTTGCTGTGATGTTTGCTTTTTTCTTTTGTTTCAAGAGAATTCACTTTTTTTTTTCAGAAGGGAGGGGCAGAGAGAGAAGAGAGAGAGAATCCCAAGCAAGCTTCACACTATCCACGTGGAACCCAACTAAGGTCTCAAACCCATGAACCATGAGATCATGACTTGAGCCAAAACCAAGAGTCAGACTCTTAATCTACTGAGGCACCCAAGTAACACCATCAAGAGAATTCATTAGGGGCACCTGGGTGGCTCAATCAGTTAAGCCTCCAACTTCAGTTCAGGTCATGATCTCACAGTTCGTGGGTTCAAGTCCTGTGATAGGCTCTGTGCCTACAGCTCAGCAACTGCTTTGGATTCTGTGTCTCCTTCTCTCTCTGCCCCTCCCCTGATCAAGCTCTGTCTCTCAAAAATAAATAAATGTTAAAAAATTTTTTAAAAAGGATTCATTATTGCATTTTTTAATGATGGCTAACTTTAAAATCCTTGTCAGATAATTCTGATACCTGCTTTGTCTCAATGTTGGAATCTGAATATTGTGTTTTCTTATTTATGTTGTGATTTTCTTGGTTCTTGGTATGATGGTTGATTTTCAATCGTCTCTTGGAGGTTTTGGTAAGATGCTGGATTCTGTTTAATTGTTGTTGTTGTTTTTTAATCAGAGAGTCTCTCTTTTTACATGTGGCACATGGGCTGGGAAAGTGTTATATTCTGCTTCCTACTGGACCTAGACATCCACCCTGGCAAAAGTGGGGCACTGGCTTGTTGCAGAGAGATGGGGTGGAAGTTCAGTTCTCCCTCAACCTCACTGACACAGAAGTGTGACACCAACTCACACTGAGTGGGAGTTTAAGCTTAGCTCCCCATTGGGCTTTACAGCTACCAGGAAGTAAGGGAAAGTGAGCAGACCCATACCACCTTATTGCCACAGGGTGAGTGTGGAAGCTCAGCCCCGACTGCACCTTGATAGCACTTAGGAAGGTGGTACAGGAGTGCTGACCAGCCCAGCTGTGTACTACCTCATCCAGTCTCACCACGGTGTGTGCAGGTGCAGCTCCCACCTGGGTCTCCCTGACATCCAGAATGGAAGAAAGGTGGAGGGATGACTAAGGCCAACTTGCAGTGCCTTGTCAGGTTGCATCAAAGCAAGGTGTGGGTGGAGGCTGAGCTCACTGCTGGACCTGGCTGACGCCACCTTCTGGGGGCATCAGAATGATGCCTGCTTCTGTCAGGCAGGGAATGGAATATTAACTTCTTGGTCAGACTCACCAAGGCTACTGGCAGAAAAATCCAAGTGTGCCTCTTACTTCCAGGAGTGAGGTGGTGAGTGGAAGATCAATCCTTTTACTCACCACTCCCACCGGAACATGTTTCCACTCATACTACCAGGACAGGGAATGGTTTTTAAATTGGTGTTTGGCTAGATTAGGGCAAGTATTGCCAAAGTTTTCTGTTGTTATACCAACTTCGGGGGGGGGGGTCTTTGGCTAGAGAGAACAGGCTTTTCTTGAAGTTTTTATGTCTGTGCCTGTTTGTGGTTCTGGTTTGGGAGTCTCTGCAATACTCTGTCCAGAATATGAGGGAGGTAAGAAAGAAACCCAGGGGATTCATCATGATGTGGCTCAAGTCTCTAGAAAGTCTGTATCTTTCTACTCTTCAGAGTTGTCTTATGCTTGTTTGTTGTGCTATGTCCAGGGATTTTTAGTTGTAAGGAGAAGCAGGGAGAGTGGGACAACTCCATCTTGATAGAACTGGAAAGCTCTGTTGTTGTTTTGGAAGAAGATAGCGTTAGTGCAAACAACTTCAGTCCCAGAAACCCATCTCCAGAGTAACTTCTTACTGGCTGGGCAAATGATCTGTGAGGTACATAGCATTACATGAGCAAAATCTGAAAATACACATTCCTGTCAACTACACTGATCTCAGCAATGTACGTGAAAACAAGCTCAGAGTCACACATTACTCTAAAAAGGAAACTCTTATTTTGAGTTAGAACAAACAAGATAAATCCATGCAGTATTTGTGAAAACTAGCTCCAAGTCACACAGTATTCTCAAAAGTTTTTATTGAAAGTTAAAACAGGTTAAAGCACATCCAACCAGTATTTGTGCAAAATAGTCCAAATTAAAATTACTTGAAACAGGTTTTAGTATCTGGATATTGAACCTAGACCTCATAACTGGACCTGTATCTTGGGCATCATCCTGATTCTTATGGATCTTGGACCTGTATTTGAACCTTTCCTTGTCATGGGCTTGGATCTTGGATCAGCATCTCTAATCTTGGCAATGAACCTTAGACCCAGACCTCTGATCTGGACCTTGTTCTGAACTTGAATATGGACCTTGAACTTGAGCATGGATTTTGGACTGGACCTTGGACTTTAACCTCTAAACTTGGAGTTGATCTCAGACTTGGACATCATACCAGGACTATCACATGACTATAGGTATGGACATTGTATAAGAACTTCTGACTTGAATGTCAGTCTTGAATCTAGACTTTGGACTTTGCTCTTGAACTTTGGTAATAGAATTTTGACTTTGTTCCTGGACCTCAGTCTTGGGGACATACTCCTAAGATCTATACCCCAAACCTGGATCTGAATCTCAAATGTAAACTTTATACCTTGGAGTTGGACCTAGGTCCTGTACCTTTGACGTGAACCAGAACTTGGACAATGGAACTTTAGCTTGGACCTCCAAACTTTGACATAGAACATAATGGGTGTGGATGTTGTATCTGGACTTTGAACCTCTGTAATGGATTCTGACCTTGGATCAGTCACTGAGACCTGGACCTGAAATTTATACTTGAAACATAGACCTAGTCCTCCGACTTAGACCTTGGTCTTGGGGCAAGATCTTGAAGATAAATACTATACAAGGACTTGGACCTTAGATCAGACCTTGTACCAGACTTCAACCTTTGAACTGGACCCTGAATCTTAGTCCTTGGTATAGCCCTTAGATATGAATTTGGGCCTTAGACCAGACATAGATCTCAATTTTGGCTTGAGGTTTGGCTTTGGATATTTCCACAACCTAGAACCATAGATTTTGTACTTGGTCATGGACCTGGATTTTGGATTTGAATCTTGGACCATGACATTTGACATTGATCTTGAAGCTCAGACCTGGATGGACTTGGACATGATTTTTGACCTTGGAACTTGGACCTGATACTCAATCCTGGATCAAGGTTGTGGACCTGAACCTTGGACCTGGATCTTAGACCTGAACATTGACCGGGTCCTAGATGTTGAAACTGGATTCTGATGTGGATATGAACTGGATTTGGGAACTGGATTAAGACCTCCACTGAAACTGTATCTGGGACCTTGGGCCTGGACTTCCAAACTTGGGATGAATTTCAGATGTGGAATGCAAACTTGTACTTGGCACTAACTAATCCAAGATGCTGATTTTGTACCTGAAATTTTATCTAGTTTTTTTTTCTAATTCCTGAACTGCTCTTAGATGTGGAGCTTGAAACTGGATTTGGATCTTACACTTAGACATTAATCTAAACCTAGACCAGGACTTGGACCTTGTGCTTGACCTTCTATGCTGGAGGCCAAGCCGGCTCCAGCAGGACCAGAGGTCCCTGAAGGATGGATGGTGTCGGCGAGAGAGAGTGAGAGAGTCCTGAGATTCCTTCTGATCACCAGGCAGGCATCTCTGTCCTGTAGGTTTTGGTGTCTTTATTTATAGGTTAAATGATAACATGATATCAGAAAAAGGAATTTTTACAATGGATAACTCTTTGTGATAAGATGCTTTGGAAAGTGTACAGAAGCAGATTTTACAGAAATATTCCTGCAGAACTATTCCAATTATAGTGAGGTTAAGTAAATCTTATAACTAAAGATTTAGCAGGGTGTTCTTAGTAAAAGACAGGATACATATTTGTTCTAAGTTAATAACGCTAAGGTTAGGTGATAGGTTAAGTGTATAAATGGGCTAAGAGTCATTCTGTCTGGCTCTCAAATGAATGTTTTTGAGTTGGTTCATAAGTTGTTTGTGGAAACCTATTTGATGCTGAATGTGTGAACACCATGGAGGCCCTAAATGTGTCAGCCTTTTGTTTGTGGGTAATGTTTTAGCTACTCTTATCTATCCTCATCCCAGCCACCTGTAAGGGAGGGTGTTTGCAGAAAGTAGGCCTTGGGGAAGGGACTGCCATACATCACCAATTAGGAGAAGGTGTAAGTATTAACTTAACTTAATTAACTCTAAATTGGGCTCTTTGTCTCGGGACCAGGCTTAATTGTAACTCTTGTGTTCTTAAGCCCCTAAGTCTTGGATCTGCAAGGCCCATAGGAAGAGCCTTTTGACAATCATCCATAGAGTTTTCATCTAAAATCTCTCTTGCAAAGGCAAGAATATGCTTTTCCCTATGAGGTATCTGTGTTCAGAATATTGGTCTGACATGGAATATTGTGAGGCCTGGTCAGTACCAGCACAACATGAGCCAGTAGTAGGAGGAGATACCAGTTTTCATTTCTCATGGCAGGAACTGTGCAAACACTCCCATTTCCTTGCTTTGACTGCCATCCAGAGAGGCAGGTGTGGCTCCCGGCACTTCTACTTTTCACCTGCATTTGAGTCTGGGACCTTGGACCTGAAATTGGACTTGAGCCTTGGAATCCTGGACCTGGATGCTGGACTTCAACTTCAGACCTGGACTTTTAACTTAAACATCAAATCAAGACCTTGAATCTAAACTTTAGATTGCAACCTCAGACTTTCAACTTTATCTGTTTTTAATTTTAATTTAATTTTTATGTTTTTACCTGATCTTACACCTGGAAGTTGGACGTGAACCTTGGACCTGGATCTTGGACCTTGTCATGTATCTGGACTTTAGACTGGGACCTATGCTTTGGATCTCTGCCCTGGACTTGCATTTGGATCTGAACTTTCAGCCTAAAACTAGACTTAAGCCTTAAAAATCAACCTTAGACCTGAGACCTGAACCCAGACCTAGACTTTAGAACAGGACCTTGACCAGTACTTGGATATAGTCTTGAATGTTGCTGTAGGAACTTGGGCTTGGATCTGGACCTCACACTTGAAGAAGTTGTACTTGGCTGTGCACCCTGAACAAGGTATTTGACTTTAGCTTGTACACAGATCTCAATATTAGACCTTGATTGGAGTTCAAAGTGGACTTTAAACCTTGGAATTTGACCTAGATGTTGGACTTGGACCCTGATGGGAATCAGAACTTGACCTTGGACCTGCATTGGTCTTGTACCTGGACCTGGGCTTGGACTTCAGACTTTGAATTATAAATTGGACTTTGGATTTTGACTTGGACCTTCCGCCTGGAATTAGATTTTGTCCTCAAACCTATGTCATTGACCTCAAACTGTTACTCAGCTGGTGGGAGCTGCACTGGCCTTGCTGGATGACAGTCATAGTGAGGAAATGGCAGCGTTTGCACAGCTCCTGCCATGAGAAATGAAAACTGCTATCTCCTTCTGCTACTACTGGCTCATGTTGGAAATGAGCCTGCTGGTATTGACCAAGCCTCACAATATTCCAAATCAGACCGATATTCCCCACACAGATTCCTTATAAGGAAGAGCATATTCCTGCCTTTTCAAGAGAGATTTTAAATGAAAGCACTGTGGACGATTGTCAAAAGGCTCTTCCCATGAGCCTTGCAGATCCAAGACTTAGATAATAAAGGGGGTTAAGAACACAAGAGTTACAATTGAGCCTGGCCCTGAGAAAAAGAGCCTAATTTAGAGTTAAGGACAGATATTCACCCGCATCCAATTGTTTCTGCAGAGCATCAGCCCCCCAAGGCATTTATAATCAGTATTTGGAGTGACTTATTCTGGCCTTGAATATGCTGACTGCACCTTGTGAAGGAACCTATTGAGGAACTTCTTTTGTGATTATGGGAGCAAACATTGTGTTTCCTGAAAGACCTGTTTTTCTTAATACTTCTCATTAAACAGACAAGCTATTGACCCCTGCTCACAAAAAACTAACTTTACCCTTTTTATGCTAAAAACATTGTCTTGTATGCTAAAGATACCTTCCTTCCCCATAGGATAAGCATCTAAATCACCTACTTCAATCACTATTGATAAAGGTTATGCATGAGTCTTCTACAAATCTATGTTCCGGGAAATGCTTACATATCAAAGAAATTTGTCATCAGAAATCATTGTCTAAGGCAAATGCCACTTCTGTGCCATCCCCCAAACACATAATTATAAAATAAAGTTGAGCCCCAGTCAGAGCATAGACACCTGCCTGGCGATCAGAAAGAATCTCGGGGCTCTCTCATCTCTCCCTCACCAACACCATCCATCCTGCAGGTACCCCTGGACCTGGCTGCAGTTGGCCTCCGGCACTCAGCTTTGAACTTAGAACTTGTACATGCAGTTTTTCTGGGCCTTGGAAGTGTACCTTGCACCTTGGACCTGGGCTTCTAATCTAGTCATGGATATTGAACCTAGACATGGAAATTTGGTTTTCCTACTTACATAGATATAATCTCAGAGCTGGATCTTGGATGTGGACATGTATCTTGTATTTGGACCACTAACTCCAGATGTTGACCTGAGGCTTAAACTTTTATCATGGACCTGAACTTGACCTTGGATATGGATGTGGGATATGAACATGTTATATTCATCCCTTGGATGTTGATATGGATGTGGGATCTGGATGTGAACCTTGCACCTACTCTTTGGAATAGTCTTGGACTAGTTTCTTGGATCTTACCTTATATCTGGAACTTGAAACAACTGGACCAAGGTTTTGGGCATTGGCTATTGTCTTTGAACCTGGGACCTGCAGCATGGGTCTCTGCACTGGATCTGGACCTCAATTCTGGAAATTGTATCAGGAACTCTAATCTTAGACCTCGACTTGATCTTAGATGTGATTTTCGGACATTGTACCTAGACCTTGGCCCTTGATCCTGGATCTCACTTTATTTAGCCTGTATATTGGGCCAGACCTTAGGCATAGAAATTGGACATGGAACTAGATCTTTGATTTTGATCTTAGACTTGGACTTTGATGCTGGTACTAAGATTCTGGCTTTGATTTGAGCTTGTTTTCTTTCTCTTTCTGCACTTACTTTCATTTAATTTGCAGTAAGACCGTACTATTGTTTTAATTTTAAATAGTTTATTGTCAGGTTGGTTTCCATATAACACCCAGTGTTCATCCCCACAAGTGCGCTCTTCCATGTCCATCACACCCCTCCCGCTACCCCCACCCATTGCGCTCAGTTTGCTCTCAGCATTCAAGAGTCTCTCATGGTTTGCCTCCCTCCCTCTCCCCACTATTTCCCCCCTTCTTCTCCCCCATGGTCCTTTGTTAAGTTCCTCCTAATCCTCCTATATGTGCAAACTTATGGTATTTGTCCTTCTCTGCCTGACTTATTTTGCTCAGCATAACACGCTCAAGGTCCATCCATATTGCAACACATGGCCAGATGTCAGTCTTTCTCATTGCCATGTAGTATTCCGTTGTATAGATAAACCACATCTTCTTGATCTATTCATCATTCGTGGACAATTAAGCTCTTCCTATGTTTTGGCTATTGTTGAGAGTGCTGCTATGAACATTGGGGTCCATATGCCCCTATGCATCAGCACACCTGTATCTCTTGGGTAAATTCCTAGCAGTGCTACTGCTGGGTTATAGGGAGTTCTATTGTTAATTTTTTGAGGAACCTCCACACTGTTTTCCAGAGGGGCTGCATCAGTTTACATTCCCACCAACAGTGTAGGAGGATGTCCATTTCTCCACATCCTCGCCAGCATCTACAGTCCTCTGATTTGCTCATTTTAGCCACTCTGACTGGCGTGAGGTGGTATCTCAGTGTGGTTTTGATTTGTATTTCCCTGATGAGGAGGATGCTGAGCATCGTTTCATGTGTCTGTTGGCCATCTGGATGTCCTCTTTGGAGAAGTGTCTGTTCATATCTTCTGCCCATTTCTTCACTGGGTTGTTTGTCTTGCGGGTGTGGAGTTTGGTGATTTCCTTATAGATTTTGGATACTAGCCCTTTACCTGATATGTCATTTGCAACTGTCTTTTCCCATTCTGACGGTTGCCTGTTAGTTTTATGGATTGTTTCCTTTTACATGCAGAAGCTTTTAATCTTGATGTGGTCCCAACAGTTTGTTTTTGCTCTTGATTCTTTTGCTTTTGGGGATGTGTCAGGTAAGATATTGCTGTGGTGGAGGTCAAGGAGGTTGTTTCCTGCTTTCTCCTCTAGGGTTTTGATCATTTCCTGTCTCACATTCAGGTTCTTTATTCACTTTGAGTTTATTTTTGTGCATGGTGTGAGAAAATGAACTAGTTTCATTCTTCTGCATGTTGCTGTCCAGTTCTCCCAGCACCATCTGTTAAAGAGGCTGTCTTTTTTCCATTGGTTACTCTTTCCCGCTTTGTCAAAGATTAGTTGGCTGTACATTTGTGGGTCCAATTCTGAGTTCTTAATTCTATTACATTGGTCTATGTGTCTATTTTTGTGCCAAACCACACTGTCTTGATGATGACAGCTTTGTAGGAGAGGCTTAAGTCTGGGATGGTGATACCTCCCGCTTTGGTTTGCTTCTTTAGTATTACTTTGGCTATTCGGGGTCTTTTTGGTTCCATACAAATTTTAGGATAGTTTGTTCTAGTTTTGAGAAGTATGCTGGTGCAATTTTGATTGGGATTGCATCGAATGTGTAGATCGCTTTGGGTAGTACTGACATTTTAACTATATTTATTCTTCCAATCCATGAGCATGGATTTCTTTGTGTCTTCTTCAATGTCCTTCATAAGTTTTCTATAGTTTTCATCATACAGACCTCTTATATCTTTGGTTAGGTTTATTCCTAGGTATTTTATGGTTTTTTGTGGAATTATGAATTGGATCATTTTCTTGATTTCTCTTTCTGTTGCTTCATTGTTGGTGTATAAAAATGCAACAGATTTCTGTACATTGATTTTGTATCCTGCAACTTTGCTGAATTCTTGGATCAGCTCTAGTAGGCTTCTGGTGAAATCTGTCGGGGTTCCTATGTAGAATATCATGTCGTCTGCAAAGAGTGAGAATTTGACTTCTTCTTTGCCAATTCTGATGCCTTTGATTTCCTTTTGTTCTCTGATGGCTGATGCTAGGACTTCCAGCACTATGTTAAACAACAGTGGTGACAGTGGACATCCCTTTCGTGTTCCTGATCTCGGGGGGAAAGCTCTCAATTTTTCCCCGTTGAGGATGATGTTAGCTGGGGGCTTCTCATAGATGGCTTTTATGATGTTTAAGTAAGTTCTTTCTATCCTGACTTTCTCGAGGGTCTTTATTAAGAAGGGATGCTGTATTTTGTCAAATGTTTTTTCTGCATCTATCGACAAGATCATATGGTTTTGTATCTTTTCTTTTGTTGATGTGATGTATCACACTGATTGATTTGTGAATATTGAGTGAGCCCTGTAACCCAGGAATGAATCCCACTTCATCTTGGTGGATAATTCTTTTTATGTGCTGTTGGATTCTATTTGCAAGTATCTTTTTGAGGATTTTTCCATTGTATTCATCAAGGATATTGGTCTGTAGTTGTTGTTTTTTGTTTTGTTTTTTTGCTGGTCTCTGGCTTGGGAATCAATGTGATGCTGGCTTCGTGAAATGAGTCCAGAAGTTTTCCTTCCATTTCTATGTTTTGTAATAGCTTGAGAAGAATGGGTATTAATTCTGTTTTAAATGTCTGGTAGAATTCCCCAGGGAAACCAACTGGCACAGGGTTCTCCTTTGTTGGGAGATTTTTGATAACTGATTCAATTTCTTCACTAGTTATTGGTTTGTTCATATTTTCTATCTCTTCCGGTCTGAATTTTGGTAGTGAGTGTGTGTTTAGGAATTTGTCCATTTCTGGGGCGCCTGGGTGGCTTAGTCGGTTAAGCGTCCGACTTTCGCTTAGGTCATGATCTCGCGGTTCGTGGGTTCGAGACCCGCGTCGGGCTCTGTGCTGACTGCCAGCTCAGAGCCTGGAGCCTGTTTCAGTCTGTGACTCCCTCTCTCTCTGACCCTCCCCTGCTCATGCTGTCTCTCTCTCTCTCCTAGAAATAAATAAAAAAATAAATTAAAAAAAATTTTTAAAAAAAGGAATTTGTCCATTTCTTCTAAGCTGTCCAATTTGTTGACATATAATTTTTCATAGTTTTCCCTGATAATTGCTCGTATTTTCGAGGGGTTGGTTGTAATCATTCCATTTTCATTCATGATTTTGTCTATTTGGATGCTTTCTCTTTTCTTTTTGAGAAGCCTGGCTAGAGGTTTGTCAATTTTGTTTATTTTTCAAAAAGCCAACTCTTGATTTCATTGATTTGTTCAGATGTTTACTTTGGTTTCTAGTGTTTAGTTCTGCTCTGATTTTTATTATTTCTCTTCTCCTACTGGGTTGGGGTGCTCTTGTTGCTCTCCCTCTGGTTCCTTTAAGTGCACTGTTAGATTTTGCACTTGCACTTTTTCTAATTTCTTGAAACAGGCCTGGAGTGCAATGTACTTTCCTCTTAGGACTGCCTTCTCTGCATCACATAGAATTTGGATTGTTGTATTCTCATTTTCATTTGTTTCCATATATTTTTTAATTTCTTCTCCAATTGCCTGAATGGCCCATTCGTTCTTTAGTAGGGTGTTTCTTAACCTCCATGTTTTTGGAGGTTTTCCAGACTTCTTCCTGTGATTGATTTCAAGTTTCATAGCATTGTGATCTGAAAGTGTGCATGGTATGATCTCAATTCTTTTATATTTATTGAGGAAATAGATGGATTTTGTTTTTTTATCCAATCTGCCTCCCTATGTCTTTTGATTGGGGCATTTAGTCTATTTGCATTCAGTGTTATTATTGAAAACTATGGGTTTAGAGTCATCATGTTCTTTGTGGGGTTCATGCTTGTGGTGGTGTCTCTGGTAACTTGTGTTACTTGCAACATTTCCCTCATAAAGTCCCCCTCAGGATTTCTTGTAGAGCTGGCTTAGCAGTGACAAATTCTTCCAGTTTTTGTTTATTTGGAAATACTTTTATCTCTTCTTCTATTCTGAATGACAGGCTTGCTGGGTAGAGGATTCTTGGCTGCATATTTTTTCTGTTCATCACATGAAGATTTCCTGCCATTTCTTTCTGGCCTGCCACATTTCAGTAGATAGGTCTGTCTCCACTCTGATAGGTTTCCCTTTGTATGTTAGGACCCTCTTCTCTCTGGCTGCTTTCAGAATTCTCTCTTTGTCCTTATATTTAGCCAGTTTCACTATGATATGTCATGCAGAAGATCGATTCAAGTTACGTCTGAGGGGAGTTCTCTGTGCCTCTTGGATTTCAACGTCTGTTTCCTTCCTCAGATTGGGGAAGTTCTCTGCTATAATTTGTTGAAGGACTCCTTCAGCGCCTTTCCCTCTCTCTTCCTCTTCTGAAATTCCTAAGATATGGATATTATTCCATTTGATTGTGTCACTGAGCTCTCGAACTCTCCTTTCGTGTTCCTGGATCACTTTATCTCTTTTTTTCTCAGCTTCCTCTTTTTCTATAGTTGTGTCTTCTAAATCACTTATTCTCCTTTCTACTTCTTCAATCCGTGCATTGGACACCTCCATTTTATTTTGTATCTCACTTATAGAACTTTTTAATTCATCATAACTATTTTTAAGCTCCATAGTCTTTGTAGCAATAGTTTCTTTGATGTCTTTCATGCCTTTTTCAAGCTGAGCGATTAGTTTTATGGATATTGTTCTCAATTCTTGTTCAGTTATGTTGCTTATATATGTTTTGAGCAGTTCTTTAGCTGTCAATTCTTCTGGGAATTTCTTTGTAGGAGAGTTCTTCCATTTCATCATTTTGGCTAGCTTTCTATCTCTTGTTAGTTTTAAAAGCTTGGTATGCACTCTGCACCTGTGAGTGCTGCTGTACCAAAGAAGGCTCTTTGACTGTCCAGGGCCTGTCCGTTCAGAAAGTGTTCCTTGAATGATGTCTTTTGGTCTCTTTTGTTGAGACCTTGGTTATTTTATTTTCCTACTCATATTTGGTATTTGGGACTCTCACAATGTGTACTTTGGCTTATTTCTTGAGGTAGCCCGGAAAAGAAAACAGAAAAACACCCAGGGAACAAAGGCACACAAATGCACAGAGAAATCCAACAAACACGCAAACCGAAAGGAAAAAAGGAAAAGAAAAAAATGAAAGGACACATACAAAACAAACAAACAAAAAAAAAAGAAAAGAGGAAGGACAGAAGACAAATAATAAAAATAAAAATACATAAAAAAGAAAAAAGAAGAAAATAAAAGGAAAAATAATAAACCCAATAGACAAAGGACAGTCTAAAGCATAGAACCAGAATTCCCAGCTACAAATAATGAGCCAGGTGTATGCTGTGCTGATGGAAGAGCATATACAAAGAGAGAAATGACAGGGCAGGGAGGAAGCAAAAATGGAAATGAAATGAGTAAGCAGATAGACTAAGAGGTTTAATTCAGAGAGAGAAAGAGGTGAATATGGTTGGAGAGGAGGTGGAAGAAATGATGATAATGCTACTCAGAGAAACTATATAGTCTGCTCACTCCAGAGAGAGAGACAGAGATAAAAAGATAGCGGTGGAGGTGTAGAATTTACATCTAGAGAATGGATTATATGTGACTGTTTAAGCAAGCCAGTGACCAGAATTAATCAGGGCAGTGCATCCATGTTGGTCTTGCCCCAGCTCCAGAAAAAAAAAAAAGGCAGCTCTCTAGTGAGGATGGGCGTGGTTTGGTCCAGTGCGTCCTGTGGGGATCCTGCCTTAGTGATTGTGGGGAGAAAAGTGAAAAGTGGCAGCACCCTAGTCCCTTCTTGAACCAAGCGCCTCAACTCACTCTTTTGGGTGTGATCTCCCCATGCCGGGGGGCAGCTAAGGTGGGCTGTGCTCTATATCCCAAGCCAGGCCTCGTTTCCAGATCTTAGTCTGCGCACCCCAATGATATTGCCCAAAATATAAACTCGCAGGCGAGTCCCTCAGGAATTTCAAGACTCTTGCCCTCCCCCTGGGGATCCAGCAAGAAGCCGCTGCTGCCGTCTCCTCCAGGTCGAGCTGGCGAGCGAGGAGCAGTTTCTCCCGGGGTCACCTGGGACGAGTGCGTCCTGCCTAAGGTCAGCTGGACAGCAGGAAACCAGGTCGCTCTCTGTCCCATTGTCAGAAATATAAACTCGCGGGCGAGTCCCTCAGAGCAGTTTCAAGCCTCTCGCCTCCTCCCTGGGGGCCCAGCTGAGCCAGGAGCACAAAGACTTGGCTGCTCGTGACCCCTCCAGGTGGAGCTGGCGAGCAAGGAGCAGTATATCCCGGGGTCGCCTGGGATGAGTGCATTCGCCTAGGGTCAGCTGGAAAGCAGGAAACCAGATCCCTCTGTGTCCCAAGTGGAGGTTTTTCTTGACAGGAACAGTGTCTTGAGCAGTTTTGGCCACTCTTTCTCCCCCCCCCACCCCAGATTCACCACAGCTCCCCGCAAAGGGGGCTCCCCCTCCCTCTGTGTCTCCGGTCCCAGCCCAATTTTATCTTCCCCAGTTTGCACTCATGCTTCCCCAGTTTTCTCAGTGGACTCTGTCTCCTTTTCCTCCCAAACTCCTGGATTCTGTAAGGGTTCCTATGGCTTCAGGCCTTCTCCGTTTGAGAGATAGGGGCAAGTGAAATGTACTGAGCTCCCTACTTCTCCGCCATCTTGCCTCCTCCTCCTCTCTAAATGAAAATGTTTAAAACATAACAAAATAAAACAAAAAACTAGAGATGAATCTGAAAAATATTATGTTAAATGAAAGAATCCAGAAACTTAAAATTACACACGGTATGATTTTATTTATGAGAATTTCTCTTTTTTTAAGGTTTTATTTATTTCTGAGAGAGAGAGAGGCAGCATGAGCAGGGTAGGGTCAGAGAGAGAGAGAGGGAGACACAAAATTCGAAGCAGGCTCCAGGCTCTGAGCTAGATGTCAGCACAGATCCCGACGCGGGGCTCGAACCCATGAATCGTGAGATCATGATCTGAGCCGAAGTCGGACGCTTAACCGACTGAGCCACCCAGGAGCCCAAATTTATGAGAATTTCTACAAGAGGCAAACCTAGTCTCTAGTGACGCCAATAAGAACAGTGACTGCCTGCTTCTTGGTAGCAGTGTGTGATTGACTCGAAAGTTGCACAAAAGCACCCTTTGGGGGTGATGTAAATGTTCCATATCTTGGGGTAATGGTTACATGGATATACATATGGGTCAAAACTTACAGAATCATGTATTTCCTTTTAAATATAGTTTATTGTCAAGTTGGTTTCCATATAACACCCAGTGCTCATCCCAACAAGTGCCGTCCTCTATGCCCGTCACCCATTTTCCCCACTCCTCCACCTTCGTCAACCCTCAATTTGTTCTCAGTCTTTAAGAGTCTTGTGGCTTTTCTCCTTCCTTCTCCTTAATTATTTTTCTCATGTCCCTTCCCCTATGGTCCCCTGTTAAGTTTCTCCTATTCCACCTTGGAATCCTGTAGATTCCATTTCATTGTAGTAAATGACGTTTCTAAAAAATATGACAATATAAAAATTAATTTAACAAGACAAAAATAAAATGGATTCTAAGCTGTGAGCTCAGTGGGGAAGAGGCAACTGCAATACTTGCTGGATTGGACACTACTTCTTGTGGACCCACCTGCTTTGTTCAGACCCTCCCCGCTGCGTGTGACTTCATCAACTCCAGGCATGGCCAGATGAGCTAAGTGAGAGTTCAGTGCTTTGGCGATTGCTTCACAAAAGGACATATTATGCAATTTGAGTCAAAGAGAAATAAAGAGAAGTCTGCTGGAAGTTCCTCTTGGAATAATTTCCACACTTCTGTAAAAGGAAATGTATGAATCTTTTTTGCCTCTTTAAGTTTTATCTAAGGACCCAAGGCATTCAAATTCTCACACTATCATCCATAGCTATGTGCCTCAGCCTCCTCATCTTTAAAATGGGAACAAAGGGGCCCCTAGGTGGCTCAGTCGGTTGGGCGTCGGACTTCTTCTCAGGTCATGATCTCATGTTTCATGAGTTCAAGCCTCGTGTTGGGTTCTGTGCTGACAGCTCAGAGTCTGGAGGCTGCCTTAGATTCTGCGTCTCCCTTTCTCTCTGCCCTCCCCTGCTCATGCTCTCTCTCTTTCTCAAAAATAATAAATAAACTAAATATTAGTTATTATTATTTATAAATAAATAAACATATTAAAAAAAATAAAATGGGAATGAAAACAGCAGCTTTGCCAGGCATTGCTGAGATTTATTCATTTAGTTACAAATAACGTTTCTGAGCACTTGCTATATGCCACAGACTGCTCGAAGAACTGCACTATATTTTATTCAGTGAATGAAACTGATATCATCTCCACTCTACATGAAGCATTGAAAGCATAACCCATTACACAGTGTGAAGTTCATGGCAGCCATTATTATGAGAATTAAATATAAGAAACCCCAGTTTTCTGTTAAAGAGCAATTTTCCAAAACTGGTAGAATCATGACTCTCATGCAGGTATAAACATGAACACATGTTAAAGATTTTATTTAGCTTCTGCCGGGAGCCGCACTGGCCTCTCTGGATGGCAGTCACAGCAAGGAAATGGCAATGTTTGCACAGCTTCTGCCATGAGAAATGAAGACTAGTATCTCCTTCTGCTACTAATGGCTCGTGTTGGAAATGAGCGTGCTGGTATTGACCAGGCCTCATAATATTCCATATCAAACCCGTATTCTGAACACAGTTACCTCATAGGAAAAGCATATTCCTGCCTTTACAAAAGAGATTTTAGATAAGAGCTCTGTGGATCATTGTCAAAAGGTTCTTCCTATGGGCCTTGCAGATCCAAGACTTAGATAATAAAGGGGGTTAAGAACACAAGAGTTACTATTGAGCCTGGTCCCATATCAGAAGAGCCTAATTTATAGTTAAGGTACAGATAAGTACAGAACATAACTTACTAATTGGTGATGTATGGCAGTCCCTTCCTCAAGGCCTACACTCCACAAACACCCTCCCTTACACTGGCAACTGGGATGAGGATAGAGAAGAGTGGCTAAAACAGAAACCCAGGTGCAAAGACTGACACAATTAGGGCCTCCGTGTTAGTTTCCACAAACAAACCAATGCAGAAACATTCATCCTCTTGAGAGCCAGACAGAATGACTCCTAGCTGATCTATATGCAATGTAACCTATTTGTTTCCTGTTTTTCACTAAGAGCATCCTGTTATTTCCTTGGTTGTAAATTCACTATGACTGGGATAATTCTGCAATTGATATCACAAAAAGGCCTCCCATTGTAAAAAATTCCTTTTCTCTGACCTCATATTTTTGTTGAACCTTTTTTTAAAAAAAATTTTTTTTTAATGTTTTATTTATTTCTAGGAGAGAGAGAGAGACAGCGTGAGCAGGGGAGGGTCAGAGAGAGAGGGAGTCACAGACTGAAACAGGCTCCAGGCTCTGAGCTGGCAGTCAGCACAGAGCCCGACGCGGGGCTCGAACCCACAAACCGCGAGCTCATGACCTAAGCGTAAGTCGGACGCTTAACCGACTAAGCCACCCAGGCGCCCCATGAACCTATAAATAAAGACACCAAAACCGACAGGACAGAGATGCCTGCCTGGTGATCAGAAAGAATCTCAGGGCTCTCTCATTCTCTCTCGCCGACACCGTCCATCCTTCAGGGACCCCTGGACCTGTCGGAGCCGGCACACCCTCCGACAAGCTTCCTAATAAGAAGACTGGTAAAAATTTCACAACCAGAAAGAACAGACCTATTTACAGATTGGTTGGGGATATTGAAATAAATGTACAAGTGGATGCAAGACTGGCTTTTCCACAGAAGGGAAAGTCACCCCTTCCTTGCATGGAATTAACTTCCACGTCTCTAGGCAAGAATGATTTTGCATTGCTATCAGTTGTCTATGATTTACAGAGTTGCAAATTCACTCACAGGAAATCAGGATCAGATAACCCGAACCAGTATGCTCTAAACAATGAACAGTTTTTCAGTGAAGCACACTGTTTCCGTTCTATTGGACAATAGAGTTTATATTCCTATATAAACTCAAAGAACTTCTGTGATTGTAAAAACAACGTGCAAGAAATGTTCAAGGGGTTCTGGATACGATGGAGGCACACACCAGGGGTTTTAGAGGGGCTTGTCAGGGCAGGCGTCAAGGAGGAGTTGATTTTGGAGCTGTGTGAGGGATGGGTAGGTATAAACCAAGCAGACAGCAGGGAAGAGAAGGGCACAGCATGAGGAGGAAACGTATCAGTAAAGACTGAATTCCTTACCAGTAACAGAAACTGACATGGGTTTGTTTAAGCAAGAAGTGGGGATATATTATGTCACAAGGCATCTTATGGGGTCTAAGGGCAGGGGTGAAATGCCCAGAAATGATCAGTAAGCTGGGACATAGGTGCTAGAAATACTGCTTCCTGTTCCCCCCACCTACTGCCCATTGGATAGTTTCTTCATTTCTCTTGTCAAAGAGAAAGCTGGACGATGGCTAATATGGTAAGGATAGACTATTCAGTTATAACCATTGTGATGATGAGGAAGGTCCAGTGTGAAATGAACTCTGGTTTTTGTGCAGAGATGACAGGACACTTTGAAAGAAGAGTTGGCGGGAAGCTGCAGCAGAGACTGGCTTGTTCATCGGTGCTCGTCTGGCAGAGAAGCAAACTCACATCCTTGTGACAGGAAGTACTGCAAATTAAAGCAAGGTGCCCAAGGACTGGGAGGGAAGGTTGCATATGAAGGAGGTAGAAGTTTTCCCCTAAACGTTTCCTTTTCAAAGAGATAGCACTTGGGTTCTCGAGAAGACAGTTATGGTGGTGGAAGATCCACATGTCAAGGAGGAAAGAAACGACTCACAGCTGTCAGCTTTCTAAAGTAACTGCGCTAAGGGTGGGGAGCAGGGTTTCACAGACCAGGTTTGGGCTGGAACAAGCAGTGATTCCCCTGGCACCCTTGAACTCCTAGGGATGCAGCCTTGAACTGTTGGGGACTATGTTAGTATTTGTTCAAGTCCTTTCTTGTGGGGAAGGACAAAATCATTTGTGCTGAGTCTGCAGCTTTTATAGGCCAAAGTTGAGACTTTGTCTAAAAGCCATCTAAAGTTTGGTTAAGAGGAGAATCTTCGCTGTTCTCTCCCCCACAGTCTGGCTCCCTTTGCTTCTAGTCCTGGTGGTAAAACACAGCTGCCTTAGGTGGGTTCCCTAGAAGCAGAAAGATGGATCTGGGTGATCTGTTGGGGGTAGTGTTCTCAAGAGAAGCTGGTAATGCAGGGAAGAAGCATGAATGGGAAGGAGAGAGCTGAGCAGGGTCGGTGTGGGGGGCAGGGGCCTGGGATGCACATCCACTACAGAGTTCTTGGCCTTGAGGCTGGCCTTTTGTAGCCCCATGGCTATCGGCTGGAGATGTGGACTGTTGATGGCAGGAGATGGTTTTCCAGAGAAAAGGTAGCTCTGAAATGGTGGTAGCCCAGATGGGTGCGCCCACCCTGGCAAGGTAGATCTGGTCAGGGCACTGTAACACATAGCTTAGGGCTGTCACACACACTTTATTTGACCTCCCAGCCAATCTGCTTTTGGAATCTCACCTCAGTTTCATATTTGGGAATGGGAACTCTCTGGCTAGCTTCATTTGGTTTTGGGGCCCACAATAGACCAATCAACTACGGCCTGGAGGTCAGGTCATGGTTGTGGAGATGACCGCACATCACAACAGTGTGGATGGTAGTGGCAGCGGCAGGCATTCTGCAGGGTGCACGAGCCACCAAAGGCACCCCTCGTGTTGTCATCTATGGAGCTGTGACCCAGGGATGTCATCCACATAGAATGCAGTATGGGAGGTACTCTTAGAGTATGTAGCATTGGGGCTTTAGTGCTAGAGAGTTAAGGGATTCCAGAACATACCACCTCAAAGGCATATGGATTCTTTAGAAAATGTTTACTGATTGATTTTGAGAGTGAGAGAGAGACCGAGACAGACCATGAGTGAGTGGGGAAAGGGCAGAGAGAGAGAGAATTCCCAGCAGCCTCTGGGCAGTCAGCAAAGAGCCTGAGGTGGGGCACCATCTCTTGGGTGAAATCCTGACCTGAGCTGAAATCAAGAGTCTGAAGCCAACTGAGCCACTCAGGCGTCCCTAGCATATGGACTATTTTGAGGTCATTAAGAACCAGCAGGTGCAGGAAAAAAGCTCTAGAAACGGGGAACAAATTTTCCTTTGGTAAAGTAAATTTACATTTATTAAAAGGAAATTTCTATGTGTAGAGAAGTCTCTGTCCCCTGTACCAGGAAGAGGAGGACTCTTAACAACTCTTATCAATGGAGTAGGCACAATTTACATCTGCATAATAAATCTTACTAAATAACCCTTGATTACGCTCCTTCCATCAACTTCCCATAACTTGGCTCACCCACCCTGAACCCCACGCCCCTTTTCTTTTAGTCTAAGTTGGCACATAAGCCCTAAACGTCCCTTTGAGTTACTCATCTCTAGGTTCTTCCATATGTTACATGCATGATAGATGAGTTAATCAACTTCAGTCCGTTTTTTTTTTAATCTTGTGAATCTGTCTTCTGTTACAGAGCCTCAGCCCAGAACCTAGATAATAAGACATTTTTTTCTCCTCTACAGGGATGAAGGGCATCTTCCAGAAAGTAAGTTTTCAGGGAGCACCCCAAGTAATAACTATCCACTCATTGTGGAACTGCCCAAGGGTGTAAAGTGGGGCAGGTGACAAGAGGCTGGACATATCCCAGGACCCAGAGCTCAGAGGGGTTTGTATTCTTCATTAAGAATTGTTGAGGGGCGCCCGGGTGGCTTAGTCGGTTAAGCGTCCGACTTTCGCTTAGGTCATGATCTCGCGGTTCGTGGGTTCGAGCCCCGCGTCGGGCTCTGTGCTGACTGCCAGCTCGGAGCCTGGGGCCTGTTTCAGTCTGTGACTCCCTCTCTCTCTGACCCTCCCCTGCTCAAGTTGTCTCTCTCTCTCTAGAAATAAATAAAACATTAAAAAAAATTAAAAAAAAAAAAAGAATTGTTGGGGCGCCTGGGTGGCTTAGTCGGTTAAGCGTCCGACTTTCGCTTGGGTCATGATCTCGCGATTCGTGGGTTCAAGCCCCGCGTCGGGCTCTGTGCTGACTGCCGGCTCAGAACCTGAAGCCTGTTTCAATCTGTGACTCCCTCTCTCTCTGACCCTCCCCTGATCACGCTGTCTCTCTCTCTCCTAGAAATAAATAAAACATTAAAAAAAAAAAAAAAGAATTGTTACCCACCGTCCTCCACCCAACTTGGGGAGTTAACAAAAGAAGGCCAGATGGGGACAGAATTGTAAAAAGTGCTGAGTTCAGTGCTCCCACCCAATCTGACCTTTCTGGGTGAGGCCCATGCTTTAAGCCTGACTTGTGAACTGCATCCTCCCCATCAAAATTCATGGGAGTCCTGAGTGTCCCCTGGACCTTATGTCTTCTTTGTAAGCCCTAGCTGACCAGGTAAACACCTAAGACGTTGATGTGTTCATTACACATAAAAACGTTGGTAAGCATTTATCTCAAGATGCCTTTTCTAGAAGGAGAGATTCTAATAATGAGAATCCTGAGTTCTCTGGGGACAAAGCTTCCAGAGAGGTTTTGGGGACCTGTTGTATTCTATTGGTCATGCTGCCATGGCGTAGTCCTCCTTCTCTGTCCCCTTGTCTTCAGGGGGAGTCCCAGCCACAGGCCATGTGGCCACATCACCACCAGGTGGCAGTGTTCACTGCTAATTGGATTTCTCCATAACTTGCTGTTACACCCAAGTCCAAGTGATATGGGTTGTAGAGCATGGAGGTTAAGAGTGGGTTATTGGACCAAACAGCCAACCAGATGACTCTGGTATGCTAATCTATTTTTCTCTGTTTCTGTGTCTTCATCAGGAGAATGGAGATAAAACTACCTACCTTGTGGGATTGTTGCAAAGATTAGAGGAGTGGACAAAGTATAATGCATTTAGAAAGTGTTAAGTTATGTGAAAAGTCCCTGGTACATAGAAAGTGCTCTGTAAGTGTGTGATTTTATTATTTTTGCACACAGGGACACATACAGTGAGAGACAGAGAGATATCAGGCCACACTTGTGCTGTCTGAGGAGACTGCTGCAGGTGGCGGCTGTGTTCTCTACATTTGACTTCTGGAAGCTTACAGAGGCTGGCTCCAGACCTCCCTCTGCTGCGCAGCAAACATTTTTCTCCTGCAAGTGGCCATGGGGCAGCGATGTTCCCAAGGCTGTCCCAGGCCCTGTGCCCTGCAGCCCTTCCCTGCCTTGCTCTTCCTCATCATATTTAAGGTGAGGGGGCATTTTAGGTTCTCCTGCAGGAGGTGAAGAGCCAGATTTAGTAAGTAAAAATACAGATCACCTGGTTAAGTTTGAATTTCAGGTAAACAATGAGTGGGAGGTGTTATTTTTCTTATAAATAGTTTATTGTCAAGTTGGTTTCCATATAACACCCAGTGCTCATCCCCACAAGTGCCCTCCTCCATGCCCCTCCCCCCTCCCCCCCACATCCATCAGTCCTCAGTTTGTTTTTCAGCATTCAAGAGTCTCTCATGGGTTGCCTCTCTCCCTTTCCCGCACCGTTTCCCCCCTTCTTCTCCCCCTTGTTCCTCCACCAAGTTCCTCCTAATCCTCCTATACGTGCAAACATATGATATTTGTCCTTCTCTGCCTGACTTATTTCGCTCAGCATAACACCCTCAAGGTCCAACCATGTTGCTACACATGGGAGTGGGAGGTTTTAAGTGTATAAATATGTCCTGAGTATCGCATTTTACCTTGCACCCCTAAGTGTGGGACCCTCTCCCCCAGGATGCCCACACCTGTCTGAGGTCTCTCATATTCTTCAGTCCCCTCCAAGTTCTGGCAGTGGCAGAAGAACAGATCATCCCCAGCTCCCCCTCTCCCCCCAGCATCCCGTGTCCGCCTCCCTTGAAGCCTGCACAGCTTCCCAGAGGCTCTCTCTCCTGCCATCCTGGGAACTCTCTCTCCTCTGGAGCTGGGAAGACTGGCTCCGACCTGTCACACACAGGTCTTCCAGGTTTCTAGATTATCTGTGAATGAAGCTCTGAGTCCTTCAGGTTCTTACGACTCAAAGCTGACTCTTGACATTTAAAAGCCAAGCCATGGGGCACCTGGGTGGCTTAGTCGGTGAAGCGTCCGACTTTCGCTTGGGTCGTGATCTCGCGGTTCGTGGGTTCGAGCCCCGCGTCGGGCTCTGTGCTGACTGCCAGCTCAGAGCCTGGAGCCTGTTTCAGTCTGTGACTCCCTCTCTCTCTGACCCTCCCCCGCTCACGCTGCCTCTCTCTCTCTCTCTCCTAGAAATAAATAAAACATTAAAAAAAATTTTAAAGCCAAGCCACGCTTTGGGCCCTGGTTCTCCCCTCCTGTCCCCGTGGGAGGTGGTAGCTGTTGGGGCCGAGAAAGAAGCAGGATGTGGGAGGAAGTGCAGCTAATCTTTCCAGGTATCCCCTAGTAACCCACGAAGGATCTCATTAAAACATCGGCAGCCTCTGTCATTATTTCTGTCCTTGTCCCAACATGGCCATGGGGGTGGCCATTGTTACAGCTGTCAGGCTATTAAAGGACAGTTGTACCTGGTCCGTTTACATCCTCCTCCCCTGGCATCTGTCAGAAAACACAGCAAACAGCTCTTGATGCTGTTTCCCAGAGGGAGATGTCACTGTGTCTGTCCTGTCAGCCGATGCCAGGTTCATCGCATGAGAACATCCCAGCTCATCCCTCTGCCGTGTGCTCAGGACCAAGGAGAGAAGACAGAGGAGGCTTCTGGGACTTTTGGAAACAGAAGTGCTTAATGCAGCCAAGCACACCTCCAGGCAGATGCCATACAATGTCCCCATGTCTTCCTAACTGAGCTCTGCTGATGAACAAGCTTGGGATGTGTACAGCCTGGTCTCTGCAGATGCGTTTAGGGGACTGAGGGCACCAGAACATGATGTTACCTTCATGACACAGTGAAGATGCAAAGCAAAGGGAAATGAGAATTTAATTCTGGCAGGTGCTTCTCCTCAGCCTACAGGCTAAAAATGTACCCATTTGTGTAAGACACAGGCCTTAGTCACTGAGGAAAATGAATGTGTTCGAAGAGAAGTGTCCTACACTTGGCAAGCTTACTGAGAACTCACACTTCCTGAATCAAAGCTTCTGGCATTTTCAGAAATGCCCGACTTAATCAAGGCATTTTCGGAAGATCCAAACTGAATCAGAGAGACAGGAAGCCCTATTAGCAGCATGAATCTTAATAACTAGCATAGCTTTCACTGGAAGTGATGGGAAATTGAATTTTGTGCGACTTGGGAAGAGGCCTATTTCAAGCCATATGATTAGGATAAAATCTGGAAAGAACATTTATGCCAAACATGTCATGTTTGTTCCAAGATGGAGCTCGGAATGTCATGTGGATAAATTGGGCAGAAGTTTTGCTGTCTTTGGGAATGGACGTTCTTTGGCTTTGAGGATTGTACATTCAAATAAAACCTCATTTAAAGGCCAGTCATCAAAACCTAATAGGGAGCTGTTTGAGGAGGAAGCTGGAGACCCATCTGACCCTTTCAGGTTTTTGTCATGTCTCTCTGTCTCTCTATCTGTCTGTCTATGTTATTTCTCCCCAGACAGGAATGTGAGCCTCACACATCCAGGATTTTTTTCT
This sequence comes from Proteles cristata cristata, assembly GCA_017311185.1. Taxonomy (NCBI): domain Eukaryota; kingdom Metazoa; phylum Chordata; class Mammalia; order Carnivora; family Hyaenidae; genus Proteles; species Proteles cristata. The sequence goes on from JAESUZ010001679.1 coordinate 1,402,892, forward strand.
GATCTGCTCACTGCTGTATCCCCAGTGCCTTGAACATTGTCAGACACAGGCAGCACTGTGTATGTATTCACCGAGTGAACAAATGAGCACAAAGGCCTCTGAGTCTTTTATTACTATTATTCGTAGTACTATTAGATTCCACTTATTGAATGTACGCTATCCTGTGTTTCAACAACATATTAAGCAGTTTGTACACATGATCTAATATAACTTACAGTAAGTGTGAGTATGTTTTTATGTCCCTATTTTATAAAGAAACAGAGGCTCTAAGACATTAAATAACTTACCCAGAGTCACATGGCCAGGAAGTGGTGGAGCTGATATTCACCAGAGGTCTGCTTGGCTCCAAAACTGTGAAATACCCTGCAGACTTCTCACTCTTTTTCTCTCTGTTAAAAAAAAATCATGGCTTTATTGAGCTATAATTCACATGCAGTACAATTCACTTATTTAAAATCCACAACCCAATGGCTTTTGTATAGTCACAGAGTTGTACAGCCAGTCACCACAATCCATTTTAGGACACTGTCTTCATTCCAAAGAAGAAACCGCATACCCATTAGGGATTCTTTCCCATTTTCCCCCAAGTTCTCCCAGTCCTAGGCCACCACGAAGCTGCTTTCTGTCTCTATCTATAGATTGGCCTAGTCCAGGCATTCCGTATAAATGGAATAATATAATATGAGGCCTTTTGTGGTTGGCTTCTTTCTCATGCTTCCAACATTCATCTGTGTTATAGCATCAATCACCATTTAATTCCTTTGTACTGCTGCATAGTATTCCATGGTATTCCATCCAGTGTGTATGGATAGACCATATGCTTATCCATTCATCAGTTGATGAACAATTGGGATGTTTTCACCTCTTGCCTAATGTAATATAATAATGCTGCTATGAACCTTCATACACAAGATTTTGTGTGCATCTGTGTTTGCTTTCTCTTGGGTACATACTTAGGCAGAATTGCTGGGTCATATGATAGCTCTACACGTAGCTTTTTGAGGAAGTGCTAGACTGGTTTTCAAGGCAGTTGTACCATTCTGCGTTCTTATCAACAGCAGTGTATGAGGGTTCCAATTTCTCCACCTCTTTGTCAACACTAGTGCTTATCTGGCTTTGAAGTAGGACCTGGTGGGTATAGAGTGGGACCACATTGTGGTTTTGACCTGCATTTTCGCTGTGGCTCACTGGCTTTCACACCCATGTATTCACCTTGACTTTGGGTCTCTTGGCATAGCTGGCTGACAGTTCTGCCCGGCTGCTTCCCCACTGGTATCTCATCGGAGGTGAGCCCCATCCTCAGCGTGACTCCTGGGAAAAGGCAGAGGGTGTGGATCCTGGTAGCTGGGGACGTTTTGTTTGCAAAGTTTGAGTACTCAAAGTTGGCAGAGTGGGCAGCGTTAAATTTGGCAAAGAGTTGGAGCGTACGAGGCAGAGACAGGGAAAATGTAGAGCAGTTGGGGAAAGGTCAGGAGGTAGACATGGAGCATGTCTGGTGCCCAGGAAGAGATCCTGGGCAGGAGCTGTCCGAAGGAGAAGTTTGTAAGGAAATGCTGTGTGTCATACAGTGTTACCTCTCTCTCAACCTTCCTTGTGACATCCTAAGTAAGTTTTCACTGTTCAGGAGAGTCTTGTTGAGGAGTGTTCTTTCTGGTTTATGTGCATGCGTGCATGTGTGTGTGCGTTTGTGTGTGTGTGCATGTGTGTGTGTGTGTGTGGTGATGGGTGGGGGGATATGAGGCAGTGCTGAATCAGGCCTGAGGGTTAGTGTGGGTGAAATCAGAGCTTTTGCAGAAACAGTCTGTGGGCGAGAGGTCTGTTGCACTAGCTGAAAAAGTGCTTCTTACATGCTTGATAATGCTGATTCTTGGGTCTCATCTTGTTTCTTTATTATTTTGAGAGACAGAGAGACAGAATGCGAGTAGGGGGAGGGACAGAGAGAGAAGGAGACACAGAATCCAAAACAGGCTTCAGGCTCCGAGCTGTCAGCACAGAGCCCCACACTAGGTTCAAACCCATGAACCATGAGCTGAGCCAAAGACGCTTAACTGACTGAACCACCCAGGCTCTCCCAGGCAAGCAGCATTTTAAAGAGCTACCCAGGTGATTTTCGTGCTTCTAAACTTTGAGAATCTGTAAAGGGACCCCAGTATCCCCCGTCTGCTCATAACCTGTTTTGCTTCTAGCCCTTCTGTTTCTAGAGGTGAGGGATGAGAGGCTTATGCAACCCCAGTTCTCCCAGACATTCTTCTAATGAGACTCGTACTTTCTGAGCAGACTGGCTACAGGTCCACCCTGCGGTCTTCATCACTTTGGTTTCCTCTGCATGCTTATTGCAGACAGTGCTCCACGTTTCTGACCTCTGGTTGGCAACCGGCAGGCTTCCTCTAGTTTCTTGGGTTATTTCAGAGGGTGACTAGGAGATGGTCACAACCCTCATCAGGAGGCCTCTCCATCCATCAGGGTTTTGATCTCTCCAGTGCCCTTCTTCACACCTCCAGTGACAATACCAGGCACAAATCAACATCTGCCCTTGGATTTGACTGCTTTTATTTTTCTCAAAATATTCAGGTTGAATAGGCCTGACCCCTTTCCCCATAACCAGCTCTCGTGTTCTTTTGCCATCAACACATGCACATTCAGGTGAGCACAGGACCACAAGAATGTGACATGTGTGATGACAGCAGCAGGGTCCCCATATACAAAGCCCATGGAGAGCTCTAAACTGTAGAATACTCTTCTCCTTCATTGTGTAGTAACATTCCAGGCTGTGAAGAATAATAATGATTTAAATATAGCTGAAACTGGTCTACTGAAGAAGTACAACTCATGGCATAACCAAAATGATATTTTATTTTTTGTCTCAGTCCTTTTACAAATTGTCAGGGAAGTAACTTTCCCCAGCTTATAAACAGAAACATGAACATAAACTCGTTTCCTACTCAGATATAGGTAGTAGATGGACTTTCAGTCCCTTCTTCATTGATAATGAGGATGTATCTCATTGAGGATGTTAATCAAGGCCTTGATTTTCACTCGTTCTAAAATGTAGGTTTTGCTATCCAGATATGGTGAGGCTGACAGATCAAGAGGCTGCCATTGAAAAGATGGTTTGTGACACTCACAGATCCGGGGAGAAAGGGATACACTGCACCACAGGGAGCTGCGTGCGGAAGCACAGGGGTCAGGCTGAGGGAGTGAGGGAAAATGTGAGCCTGGGGTATAAAAGCTGTCCCTAGTCACCTGGTACCTGGTCCTGGGGTGGTTAGGCTGGTAGGTAGTGGCCCAGTGTGAGTCTGACATAGGAGATGTTGGGGTATAGGGTTTGGATTGGTTGATTTACATATGAAAAGAGCTCCCTCAAAGGCAAGTCTTTTTTTTTTTTTTTGTACTATCTCTATGAATTGGCTAGCCCTGCCAATCCCTCCAGGGTCAGCAAGGCCCCCAAGATGTCAAAGCACCAAAAAATATAGAGTAGAAAGACATGACTAATACATCACTCAAAGTAAGGCTTCTTGCCATGCTAGGTCTGCTTCCCACTGGGGAAGAGAAGTGTCTTCTGCTTTTCTCTTGCCCATCTCTCTCCCACATGCAAGTGGTTTTTTGAGACTCCACCAAGGCGTAGTGCACGGAGGTAAGATAGCAAAGTTGATTCCGAGTGTCACTGTCAATGTACTCACTCCTCATAGACCTCGTCCTGGGAGGCCCTGGCCCTCAGGGTTCAGAACCGTGAGCAAAACTTAACATGGCCCACATCTGGTACCAAATCTGGCACACACACCCTTGATTTCCTGGGCAGGAGCACAACTCAAGGCCATGTTGCCCCCTAATTTCATAAAATCCAGAAGAAGTCTTCTGGATGCTCCCATTGAAGCCCACTCAGTATAGACCAGAAGCAATGGGGGTAGGACTGCATCCAACACTTCAGGGCCTCTGTGCAGTTTTCTGCAAAGAATTTCTCTTCAAATCCTATCTGTTTCCACACTATGATGTTGCTTTTAGATCCTTGACCCAGATAAGGGTTCCTACTTCCTTGGCACATCTGCATACGGGGAGGTGGTTCAGATTTTCCTGCCTAATTGATGGGTAGTGTAGTGAAGCATCCTCTGAAACTTGGGCTAGAAGCGCCCTGCCTTAGAATCCTACTGAACAAGCATCAAGATCATGCAGTAGCTCCTCAGGGTTTCCTTTACTGTTTGCCTCCTGCCTGGATATTGGAGCTTCAAGATTCATAGAACCAAGTTCCACTTTTTTAGAGCAGAATAGAATCTGCTCTAACGGTAGCAAGATACCGTTTTCATGAATGTATGGAGAGATGTTACTTTCAGGTGCTGTTAATACTTTTAAAAAAATGTTTATTTTTGAGAGAGAGAGGGGAGGGGTAGAGAGAGAAGGAACAGAGGATCCAAAGTGGGCTCTGCACTGACAGGCTGACAGCACAGAGCCCAATGTGGGGCTTGATCTCTTGAACCACGAGCCAAAGTTGGAAGCTTAACCAACTGAGCCATCCAGGAGCCCCTCCTGTTACCACTTTTGTCTGCCCAGTGCTTTCTGGAGAAGGCCTGAGCTGCTCAGATGACGGTCATCTCCACCTGACCCCTTTCATCCTCTTCCCTTCGTCTCTTTCTTCCTTTTCTTTCTTCCTTCTTTTCTTTCTTTCTTTGTTTCTTTCTCTCTCTCTCTCTCTCTCTCAAAATACTTCCTACATTGAAGGAAATCCCTGGATGCCTGGAAGTGGTGGCAAGATGATGGAGGTTGAATGTTTTGGAGAGATCTCTGGGATCGCAAATCTTGGGTAGAACTCGGGCTTTTACTCAGATATTTTATCTTTTTACCCCCAGGAATCACGACTGCCCAACTGGTTTCTAGATTGGAAGCCTGTATTTAAATTCCCAAAAGCAGGCCTGTATGTGTCTTTCTACCCAGGAGTTGTAGGGAGGAAAATGAGTGAAGTTTTGGAACAGATGGGTCAAAGGCCTGCACTCTCTGATAACATGGATGTCCAAATAGTCAGTTGTCCAGCTTTCCAAAGCTCCCACACACCCACATTCTGGTATTTGATGTGTCTGAAACTCTACCTGAGGCAGAAACTTAAACACATCTCAAGTTGTGATCACAGGAGCAATGGGCTCCCCTGGAGTGGGGGTTCGCCAGGGCATTTCATGATAAATTTATCAAAGCCACAGGAGCCAAATCTTTATAAATAATTTTGGCATCCTTCATTCCTCATTATTTGCCATTATCCCATTGGGGGCAATTAGTCTCCACAGAAAAGAGAGGCTTCCAACTTACACAGTTGTACTCACAGCACTTCTATTTTTGTGAACATTTCATTTCTCCCAATCTCCAGATGAATTTTTGCAATGTTGATTTTTCATTTATGAAAACCCTATGAAACAGCTGTGCTGCATTGGAAACTGAGGATTTGGCCATCATTTTGGAGTCACCTCCAGACAAATTGCACCCCTCATGTTTGCTGGGCACTGTGCCAAGAAGGAGGCGCAAAGCACATGCAGACTTGCCCCTTGACACAAGCTGGGGAAATTCACAGAGCTGAAACAGACAATTGGAGTCCAGTGGGAAGAAAGCTGATGCAGAGGCCATGAAAAGCAGAGGAAGGATATGGAGAGGATACCAAGGATGCTTGGGTTTTGAAGGATGTATAGAAGTTGGACAAATAGAGAAGGAAGGGTTTTCCATGCATAGGGAACAGTATGTGTGAAGGAATGTAGGTGAGAACCATCATGGAGGTCTGAGAGCCAAGAGGACCTTTCCCACTTATGGTGGATCCTGGAGTGGCAGTAAGATCTCAGAAGAAGAAGGCTTGTATAGTGTGTTTAGACAGAAGGGGCTTGTTCCCTGGTGTTTTTGAGGGTAAAACTATGTGACAGTTGATGAGCCACCCATTTAGATAATATTAAAAGCTTTAAAATGCATTTTTGCCAATAATATATCATAAGAATAAAATCAACATTTAAGGAGAAGGAGACTGATCTTGAGAAAATGAGAATCAAAACTGTGCCTGGAGGTAAAAGAAAAGTAGCCAGAAGAATAACTTCTTGAATTAGATTTGTAAGCTTGAATTAGATATGTATGTGATATGGATATAAAAGACATACAGATGTGCATATAAAGTATATAAATATATATATAATGCACACATATATGGTATATATGTGTATTTACAGCGAGAGTACATACAGTATGTTTCTATATATGCCATATACACATCCACATACATATATGAGTTGTTGTCTCTTTTTCAGAGACAGAGTACAAACAGGAGAGAGGAGTAGGGAGAGAGAGAGAGAAGGAATCTTAGGCAGTTTCTATGCTCAGCGCAGAACCCACAGAACACAGGGTTCATGAAGGGAGGGCAAGATGGCGGAGAAGTAGGGAACTCTGTACATTTCACTCGCCTCCATATCTCACACGGAGTAGGCCTGAAGTCATAGGAACCCTTATAGAATCCAGGAGTCATGACAAAATCATGAATGAAAACGGACTGATTACAACCAACGTCTCAGATATAGGAGCAATTATCAGGGAATACTGTGAAAAACTATATGCCAAGAAACTGGACAGCTTAGAAGAAATGGACAAATTCCTAAACACACATACACCAAAATTCACACCGGAAGAGACAGAAAACCTGAACAGACCCATAATAAGTGAGGAAATCGAATCAGTTATCAAAAATCTCCCAACAAATAAGAGCCCTGGGCCAGTTGGCTCCCTGGGAAATTCTACTAGACATTTAAAACAGAATTAATACCCATTATTCTCAAGCTATTCCAAAACATAGATATTGAAGGAAAACTTCTAGACTCATTTTATGAAGCCAGCATCACTTTGATTCTCAAGCCAGACAGAGACCCAGCAAAAAAAAGGAGAACTACAGGCCAACATCCTTGATGAATACACATGCAAAAATCCTCAGCAAGACACTTGAAAATAGATTTCAACAGCAAATAAAAAGAATTATCCACCAAGATCAAATGGGATTCATTCCTGGGTTGCAGGGCTGGTTCAATATTCACAAATCAATCAGTGTCATACATCACATCAACAAAAGAAAAGATAAAAATCATATGATCCCGTCAATAGATGCAGAAAAAGCATTTGACAAAATACAGCTTCCTTCTTAATAAAGACTCTTGAGACAATCAAGATAAAAGGAATTTACTTAAACATCATAAAAGCCATCTATGAGAAGCCCTCATCTAACATCATCCTGAACAGTGAAAAACAGAGAGCTTTCCCCCCTGAGATCAGGAACACGAAAGGGATGCCCACTGTCACCACTGTTGTTTAACATAGTGCTGGAATTCCTAGCATTAGCCATCAGAGAACAAAAGGAAATCAAAGGCATCAGAATTGGCAAAGAAGAAGACAAACTTTCACTTTTTGCAGACAACATGATACTCTACATAGAAAACCTGACAGACTCCACCAGAAGCCTACTAGAACTGATTCATGAATTCAGCAAAGTTGCAGGGTACAAAATCAACATACAGAAATTGGGTGCATTTTTATACACCAACAATGAAGCAACAGAAAGAGAAATCAAGAAACTGATCCCATTCACAATTGCACAAAAAACCATAAAATACCTAGGAATAAACCTAACCAAAGATATAAGAGATCTGTATGATGAAAACTATAGAAAACTTATGAAGGACATTGAAGAAGACACAAAGAAATGGAAAAACATTCATGGATTGGAAGAATAAATATAGTTAAAATATCATTACTACCCAAAGCTATCTACACATTCGATGCAATCCCAATCAAAATTTCACCAGCATACTTCTCAAAACTAGAACATTCTTTTTGACCCCGAATAGCCAAAGTAATACTAAAGAATCAAACCAAAGCGGAAGTATCACCATCCCAGACTTTAGCCTCTCCTACAAAGCTGTCATCATCAAGACAGTATGGTATTGGCACAAAAACAGACACATAGACCAATGGAACAGAATTGAGAACTCAGAATTGGACCCAAAAGTATACAGCCAACTAATATTTGACAAAGCAGGACAGAGTATCCAATGGAAAAAGGACAGCCTCTTTAACAGATGGTGCTGGGAGAACTGGACAGCAACATGCAGAAGAATGAAACTAGATCACTTTCTTACACCATACACAAAAAGAAACTCAAAACAGCTGAAGGACCTGAACGTGAGACAGGAAACCATCAAAACCCTAGAGGAGAAAGTAGGAAACAACCTCCTTGACCTCCACCGCAGCAATTTCTTACTTGACACATCCCCAAAAGCAAAAGGATCAAGAGCAAAAATAAACTATTGGGACCTCAATTAAAAGCTTCTGCATGGCAACGGAAACAATCCATAAAACTAACAGGCAACCGATGGAATGGGAAAAGATAGTTGCAAATAACTTATCAGAATCTATAAGGAACTCACCAAACTCCACACCCGAAAAACAAACAACCCAGCGAAGAAATGGGCAGAAGATATGAACAGACACTTCTCCAAAGAGGACATCCAGATGGCCAACAGACACATGAAACGATGCTCAGCATCCCTCCTCATCAGGGAAATACAAATCAAAACCACACTGAGATATCACCTCACCCCGGTCAGAGTGGCTAAAATGAGCATATCAGAGAATGCTAGATGCTGACGAGGATGTGGAGAAACGGGCACCCTCCTATACTGTTGGTGGGAATGTAAACTGGTGCAGCCCCTCTGGAAAACAGTGTGGAGTTTCCTCAAAAAGTGAACAGTAGAACTCCCCTATGACCCATCAATAACACTGCTAGGAATTTACCCAAGAGATACAGGTGTGCTGATGCATAGGGGCATATGGACCCCAATGTTCATAGCAGCACTCTCAACAATAGCCAAAACATGGAAAGAGCCTAAGTGTCCATCAACGGACGAATGGATCAAGAAGACGTGGTTTATCTATATGATGGAATACCACATGACAATGAGAAAGAATGACATCTGGCCATGTGTAGCAACATGGATGGACCTTGAGGGTGTTATGCTGAGCAAAATAAGTCAGGCAGAGAAGGACAAATACCATATGTTTGCACGTATTAGAGGATTGGGAGGAAGTTAAAGGAGGACCGTGGGGGAGAAGAGGAGAGGAAATAGTGGGGGAGAGGGAGTGAGGCAAACCATGAAAGACTCTTGAACACTGAGAACAAATTGAGGACTGACGGGTATGGGGGAGAGGGGAAGGGGTGATGTGCATGGAGGAGGGCACTTATGGGGATGAGCACTGGGTGTTATATGGAAACCAACTTGACAATAAACTTTTTAAAAAAATAAAAATAGGGGCGCGTGGGTGGCTTAGTCAGTTAAGCGTCCGGCTTTCACTTAGGTCATGATCTCGCGGTTCGTGGGTTCGAGCCCCGCGTCGGGCTCTGTGCCGACTGCCAGCTCAGAGCCTGGAGCCTGTTTCAGAGTCTGTCACTCCCTCTCTCTCTGACCCTCCCCTGCTCACGCTGTCTCTCTCTCTCTGTCTCTCTCCTAGAAATAAATAAAACATTAAAAAAAATTAAAAGGAAAAAACGAGAGCATAGGCTCTTTATTAAAATAAATAAATAAGGGGCGCCTGGGTGGCTTAGTCGGTTAAGTGTCCGACTTTCGCTTAGATCATGATCTCGTGGTTCGTGGGTTCGAGCCCCGTGTCGGGCTCTGTGCTGACTGCCAGCTCAGAGCCTGAAGCCTGTTTCAGAGTCTGTGACTCCCTCTCTCTCTGACCCTCCCCTGCTCACGCTGTCTCTCTCTCTCTCTCCTAGAAATAAATAAAAATATTTAATAAATAAATAAATAAATGTAAAAATAAAAGTTTCCTCTACAGATATTGGAGCTTTTTAGGAAGTATAAAAACACTAAGCTGTTGGGTCTACACCTAGTGTCCAGTAAGACACAGGCCAAGAATAGCACAAAGGTCAGAAAGGGAAAATGGAAGTCAACTGTTCATTGTGTAGATATTGTTCAGATAGTTACATAAATATATATTTGAGGAAATATTATTTGATGACAGAATGTGAGAGATTAATTAAATACTCATGTTTTAAAGCCTCAAGCAACCACTAAAACATATTAGCACTCCATTTACAAAAGAAGGATAGCCAGTAAAGCATTACTAGATATTGCAGAAGAAATCCCAAAATAATATCTATGAATCACAATAAACAAAGGGGTGACTGGGTGTCTCAGTCGGTTAAGGGTCAAACTCTTACTTTTGGCTCCGGACATGATTCCATGGTTTTGAGACTGAGCCCAACACAGGGACAACAGAGAACCTGCTTGGGATTCTCCCTCTCTCTACTCTTCCCCTGCATGCTCACACACACTCTCTCTCTCAAAACAAAACAAAACAAAACATTAAAAATAAAAACAAGTAATAAAGAGAAAAAAGAGGTAAAAATAGAATAGATGTGACTAACAGAAATAACATCAACATGAGAGATTGACTCATAGTTTCATTCAATGTAAATGGCCTAACTGATCCTCAATAATCAGACTGTTGAATGGAATGAAGAAGCAAGACCCCGCTGTGCCATAAAAACCTCCTTAAAAGATGGATACAGTAGATAACAAGTAAAGAAATGGACTAAAATAGACCATGCAACACTTAACATAAGAATGATGAAATGTGCATATTTTTAAGAACGTAGACCTCAAGAGAAGTAATGTTTCATACACGAATCAAGGGCCAATTCAGCTGGAAGACATAACCATCCTAAATGAGTATTCACCTCATCATCAATTTTGGGTTTAGATGAAATTAAAATTGATAGCACCAAAAAGAGAAATACAAACACTGACAATTTAAAATTGAGATTTGAATATTCTTCTCTCACTAGTTGAGGGTACAGAGGAAAAATCAGGAGCTGAAAGATTTGAACACTGCCAACCAACTTGATCAAAACTCATCCCTACAGCACTCCACTCGACTCCAGCAAATCTATGTTCTGTTCAAGTCCACATGGGACATTCATGGAGGTACAGCATGTTTGACCCATATAACAAAACTAATGAACTGATCAGTAAAGAAATTATAGAATCTGACTTTGCCCACAAAGGACTGAATTAAAAATATTGAACAGCCATCTGGAAAATTCCCAAATATTAAGCCACATGTTTTGAGGTGACAGAAATAAAAAGCTGGGAGAGAAATTGAGAAAATCATTCTCATCCACATTTATGGTTTCAATGAGAAATCAGAGCCCTAGAATGGTCTGGCATGAGTTATTTCAGGTGTTGCCATGAGACTGCTTCCCCAGCCACAGTGCTGCTTACACTTGACTCTGGGTGTTGGAGCTCTTTCTCTCCCTGATATCCTTCTATGAGTTCCTTGTTGTCATGGCTGATTCCTGACCCTCTGCCCTCCTCAACACATGGAGCACCCACTAGTAACATAGGCACTCACCAGGACATAGAGAGTGGCTGCCTGAGGACACAAAGTTGGCTCTCCAAAGCCATGCTGATGAGTGTTCTCTATGCCACAAAGGCTAAGGGGAAGTGTTCTTGGCTTTATACTCAAGTTTGATGCACATTTAACTCTATCATCTCCTGGCTGGGTGACACTCAAAGTCCTGAATGTCCTGGGTTCCTCATCTTTGACATCAGGAAAGAAATCTTGCCTCCAGGGTGAAATTAGGATTGGAAGATGGAGTAGAAGGTTGTCATTCCTTCTAGCTGCCCAGCATCATAATCCCCTCAGTCACAGAGACTGACAGCAGCAGAACCACTGGCCCAGACTCCCTTGAACAAGGACAAAGGCATATGGCAGTCTCCGCTGAATGCTTTGCACAAAGCTGAGTGTTTATACACAATACCATACTGAGTCCACACAACAATCCCTCAAGTGGTTCCCTTCATTCGACAATGCAATTGCCTGTGCCCATACAGCTGGTGTAATATTCAGGACTGGGACCAGGAATGATTGTTTCTCCCATGAATTCATTTGCTTTTCCAACACACATTTCTTGAGTACCTGCTCCTCTTCTTCACCCTGCATAGAATTTCTCAGTGCTCTACCTTCCAGCAAAAGCTCCAAGCTGATAACCCTCTTGCATTACAAAGAGGATTTCTTGTAATCATTAAAGCACCACCTCTGTCACAACACTTGATTTATACTTCATCCTTTGCTCAAATCTCCTAGGTTTCCTGGCTTTCCTCAGAAGACAGGGGAAATGAGGCTCAGCAGAAGGCTGCACAATTTGGTAGAAACTTGGAATAGTCTTTAGAGGCTCGGAATCTTCTCTCACATTGCAATCCACTGGTTACCTGCTTGCATCTTTCCCATCCCTATTGTAGCCCAGGCAGTGCGACTTTGCATTTTCACATGGATTACCTCATGTGCCTACTGGCTGCTTTTATGTGACATGATGGGCATACCTCCTTTATACATGAGGGCACTAACAAATGAAGGATTCCCTTCCGAGAGACCCAGGTTCAGCAATCACTGTGGTCACAAAGGTAGAGGGTGGCCACATTGTGGTTTTATTCCTTACTATGAGCCAGACCTCACTGTGCACAGCATATAGCACAAGATACTACAGCGTTCCTATGAGCATATATTTGGTATTGGTAGGATATTTCAATTTATCCACCACTGGAAAAGGGTCGTTGCAATAGTGCACCTATGACACAGGATTATATATCCCAGCCTATATAACAGTGGTGTTGAAATAATGCTGAGTTTCCTATGACTGGGAACATACAGAAGGGATCTGAAGCTGGGTCCAGAGTCTCAGGAGCCCATCACACATGCTGGGAGAATTCTGTTACACTTATCTCCTAGTTTCAGAAGACAGCAAGTTGGTTGGGACAGTGCACCCACACACCAGACCCTGGAAACATGGGACATGTAGCTCCCATGTGTCCACTCTTACTTGGGGACAAGTTTCTGCCCAACCCTCATTCCAGCAAGGAGTCCTGTCCTGTGATTTCTCCTTCCCAAGGGTGGGAACAGACACTGCCCATGCCTCTGGGCCTGAGTCAGGCACAGACTGTTCATAGGAAACTTTGTGTCCTACTGTGGATGGAGACTGCCACATTCCACGTCAGCCATATTCCCTAAGACATCATCCTCTGCATTTATGTGAACCCTCATGTCATCAGCAAGTATAAGCTACAACTTCATTTGAAATGTCCTTGGCCTTGACCATGAGTGTGAAGCCATCTTGCAGTCAGTTCCCATCCTATAGTATGACTACTCTGTCCAGCATTTCAGGATGCCATGCATCCCTGCTCCGTGTCCTGTTGACCCTCAGATATGGTCATTTTGACTCAAACATCCACCAGAGTTCAAACAGCTGCCCTGCTCTCCTTCTGAAGTTTGCCATCTTCCCAACCTGCTTTCACTCCTCTCCACACGTTTAGGCAAACGCTGAGCACAGGATATATGTACATTCAGAGGACTTGAATGGAAAGGAGACAAAAATAAATATAATTAGAGTTGGTCAATGTGTTCCTCACGGAGATCAAGAAGCATCCATGCCCTACTTTTGAGACCATTGCTTCACCCACTTTGCACACTTCTGCTTCCAACTAGAACCTCTCCTCCTCCACACATTTTCACCCCAGGGAGTGTTAATCTCTGCACGTGGGATTCCTTAACTGTGTGTGTACCGTATGGTTCCAGGTATGCTCTGTGGTATACTCACGCAACAGTTCCCCCTAGGCAGAGTCCGTGTTGTGCACCTTTGTTGTATCTCCCAGTGTTAAGTAGAACACAGTGTAGGAATCAAGAACTTTCTGATGTGGTAGAGTCTAGTGGAAGGCACGTTGGAGTCAGATAATCTGAAATACAAACATCAGTTCTATCAGGAACCAGAGGCCTTGAGCTGTACACTCAAGCCTCCTCAACATGATTTCTTGATCCGGACTTAGGGAGATATTGGGAGCAGGTATCTCAAGGAAATATTGGAAAGACCGGTAAGGTCGCTGTGTGACATAATATTACAAATAGAATTTGTGTCCTCAGTGTGGGGAAGAACCAGTGCTAAGCAGCTTGGGCATATGGTTGGTTGTATAAGAAGTATTTGGGGACAAGAGGTCCCTCTACATCTTCCCTTGTAGAGATACAGATTGTGGCAGCTCCACATGTCATGTCCTCAAGTCCTGCAAGAATTGAGCTCAGGGATACAGAAATGTTAATGCATAGGAGCACATGTACCCCAATGTTCATAGCAGCACTCTCCACAATAGCTAAAACCTGGAAAGAGCCTAAGTGTCCATCAACAGATGAATGGATCAAGAAGATGTGGTTTATCTATACCATGGAATACTACATGGCAATGAGAAACAATGAAATCTGGCCATGTGTAGCAACATGGATGGACCTTGAGGGTGTTATGCTGAGCGAAATAAGTCAGGCAGAGAAGGACAAATATCATATGTGTGCACGTATAGGAGGATTAGGAGGAACTTAACAGAGGACCAAGGGGGAGAAGAAGGGGGGAAATGGTGGGGGAAAGGGGAGAGGCAAACCATGAGAGACTCTTGAATGCTGACAAAAACTGAGGACTGGTGGATGTGGGGGGGAGGAGGGGTGGGCATGGAGGAGGACACTTGTGGGGATGAGCACTGAGTGTTATGTGGAAACTAATTTGACAATAAACTATTTGTAAAAAAAAAAAAAAAAAAGAATTGAGCTCAGCCTCTAGGTCATCAGGTTAGACAGTCCTACACCTCCACACTGCTGCCTCCAGGGCTACAAGCCTACAAGCTTCCCCAGACTATCTTGGTTGTTGACATTCTTGGAAAGAATGTGGACCATGGTTTCTCCCTGGTTTTCTATCTCACCTGACGTACCTGAAGCTTTGGTCTATCTTTGCAAGGGACCAGCCTCTGCAAGCCAGGGTTGGCCTGGAGAGTGATGGTTGGTATCGGCAAAGAAGACACGGAGCCAGCTTCTTCAGGTGGACCGCTCAAATTTATTTTTCATCTTAGGGTTTGTATATAGCAAATCCAAACAATCATGCTTAAACAATTTACATTTTTTGAGTACAGTCATAGGACTTAACATTTCTAAGTTTTCTTGGCAACAGTGATTTCACGGTACATGATTTCAACCAATAAAATTTAACCAGGTAGTCACAACAAAGTTCTACATATTCTTTACTACATATGGCAGGGTACCTAAGGATAAGTGAAGCATATTGTCAGAATACATGAGATCACAGTGCCCTTTAATTGTTTAAATTCAGTGGGCATGCAAAAACAGGATATACTTGTACCCGCAGTTGTAGGTAACAGACTCTCACAACCCCTTACTAAGAAAGAACAATGTCAACATTTATCATAGATGACATATGGAAATGTTTTACGTGGATCAACTAGAATTTGGTCTCTGCATTTACTGATCTCATTCTTTGGCCAGAAAAATCCATAAGTTGCCTTACAGACTTGAGATCAGCAGGCAAATATTCTCTAACACTTTTCCGAGAAAGCCCTCCAAGACGAGTAAGTCTTGTTTTTGTCTCTGCTTATGACATAGTATGTATTTTTTACTGGCAATTAGACCCATACAAGGAAAATGAATTCTAGATCTCTTATAGACTCCATGTATCCGGACTGTCTCCAATCTTACTAATTGCCACGATATTCATTAGACAACATCTGATTGAGGGGGTGGACATGATATTTAGGCACATTCCATTTTGGAGGAAGGGGGGAACTTTGGGCGATTCTGGTTTCATATTAACCCTAGAATAGACTAACAGCAGAAGTGAGAGTAAAAAGTACAGACCAAGTCGAGAAGAAGAATTCTTCAGGGGGTTCTCCTGACTGCCTTGCAGTCCTTTCCCACAGGTTTTCCCTGGACCTTACAATCAGGGATGACCCATGCAGTTTTGGTCTCCGGCATATCCTTGCCAGCTGCCAGTTAGTTCCCAAGATGATTTGCTGTGTTTTCAGCATCTGAGTTCCCCTGACCAGCCTACTTAAGCCAGGAAGAAAATTTTCATTTCTCTGGGGACAAATAGGTGTGGGCAAATTCTAGTTGCACACAACTGACATCAGATCTGGAAGGTGGGTAAGTGCATAGCATAAACTGTCATCTCTAGAACTTGGAGACTGAGGTTTTACCAGACACAGACTCATTCACTGACTGGCTGTGTGGCCCTGAGTGGAATGTTATTTTACAGTGCTGCAGAGAGGAACAAATGGAATAAAAGTTCTGGGAGAGAAAACAGCTAAGAGAGAATGAGGAGCATGAATTTTTGAGACTTTTAAAAAATGTTTTATTTATTTCTAAGAGAGAGAGAGACAGCGTGAGTAAGGGAGGGTCAGAGAGAGAGGGAGTCACAGACTGAAACAGGCTCCAAG
The DNA here is from genome assembly GCA_017311185.1 of Proteles cristata cristata. Taxonomy (NCBI): domain Eukaryota; kingdom Metazoa; phylum Chordata; class Mammalia; order Carnivora; family Hyaenidae; genus Proteles; species Proteles cristata. The sequence goes on from JAESUZ010001679.1 coordinate 1,419,214, forward strand.
CTCTGAGCTGGCAGTCAGCACAGAGCCCAATGCGGGGCTCGGACCCACGAACCGTGAGATCATGATCTAAGCGAAAGTCGGGCGCTTAACCGACTAAGCCATCTAGGCACCCCGAATTTTTGAGACTTTTAGAGCCAGGGCTGTGTTGGTCTGTGGAACTGACAGACCTGATATGCCCATATTCTGATCCTCCACAAAAGTCATATTCCAAGGATTTTTAGGACAGGTAAATGGTAATGCAATGAGCATGGGCTTCAGCATAAGACTGAGACCAAACATGAGACCAAACTCAGTATGAAACTGAGACTGTGTGCACAGCTAGGTTAGTCCTTAAACCTCTCACAATTGGTCTTTTCTTCTGTGAAAGCTGTAGGTGTCTGGCTCTCTGAGGTCTGAGACCTAGGTAGGCTAACTATGTGTCTCCTATAGATAGCCCCCATCCTGGCACAGTGTAGGTGTTCAAAATCAGGGGCTAGGCTTATGATCTTCTTTAGAAGGTATCATGAGACATTTCTTTACATGAGTCCTTTACTTCAGCTTCTGGGCACTTTATCAGGTCGCTTTCCTCATAGACTCTAGGTTCTACATCCCTTTCCAGATTCCTGACTGTGTCCTGCAGGGCAATCTCCAGGTCTTGGAATCTCTTGCAGAGAAAACGCTCTCCTCCTGCTATGGCCCCAGGGCCTCACTCACAAATTGCTGCATGGCCTGAAGGACAGCCTAACTCTCCTGCTTGTGATTGGCCTGACTTACTCAGCTTCACCCTGACTTTTGCTCTGAACATAAATCATCTTCAAAAGTCCACAGTCCGGTTAGTGTAAGGGGTACAGCTGTGCCTGTGTGTGTGTGGCGGGGGGGGGGGGAGATGTGTTGGAAGATGCTTCTCTACAGTGCAGACAGACTCTGACACCTCAAGCGACACTGAATAGAGGATTTTCTGGAATTGATTTTTAGTAATCATCTCTAGGAGATGATTGAGGAAGTGGATGAGTGGGGGCAGGAAAGTGCTAGCAGTAATGCAGGGTGTGATGATAACCTACAGAGTGGATCTGAGGCCGAGTCTCACAGGGGAGCCCTGGACTGTCATGGGAATCCAGTGATGGGGTTTAGGCTGTAGCGAGTTCAATTAGAACCCTGATGTACACAAAACAAACAGACAGCCCCTCTCCCCACAACCAACAACATCCCAACAACAACCAAGTAATGAAACATTAATAACAAGAATAAAGCAATATGCAAAAATGTTTCTACACCATGACAATTAAGCATTTATTTTCAGTATGCAAAGATGATTTCACATATGAACAGCAGTTAATGCAAAATATATCACATGAACATAATAAAGGAAAATAAATGTGACTGTCTCAAGAGACACAGGTAAACTATTTGAAAAATGAAACACCTCATCTTGATAAAAATGCAAAAAAACCTAAAAAACGAGGATGTCTCTGAAAAACACACAGCTATCCATGTACTCTGTGGAAAGAATGACTTCATCTCCCTGACCTCAGACCCAGGAAAGAGGAACCTTGCTACCAAGTGGAGAAGAGTATAAGGGAAGGCAGAGCATGGTGAAGCCCACGAATCCAGCATGACTCCTAGATTTCCTGCCCAAAGAGCATGCCTATGTTTACCAAGTGGGAACAAGTATAAGGAGAACAAGTCTGGGGAAGAATATCAAGAATTCTTTATTGGAAAAATTCAATTGGATATGCCCATAGATAGCCTCATGGAGATGATGTCAAGGCAAGTAGACAAATGTCAGGATCTCAGAGGAAGCATCCCAAGCTGGATGGAGGGAGTTATGGACTCAGGACAGCTTTGCTGTTACTACTGCTTGTTTGAAGAGAGTTTCTGGAGCATATCTGCATGATGATGGGAGTGATCCCATACCCATCCCAGAATGGGAATTCAGAAGAATGTGGATAGATATTACAAGGTTACAAATATTAGAGAAAGGTAGCATACAGACATTGTTTCTGAGAGCAGGAAGAATAGGACTTACATGACTTGTATCATCACACCTTCAATACTCAAGTAGTCACGTCCTCAGAGAAGCCATCTCTATCTATTTTTCTGTAATGACTAGCCTCACGAAAAGACTGTCCCTGAGACAGAATTATTTTTCTCACAAGGTTACCTGACACCATTCCATTCTTTCAGTCCATTGCTAGCTGACCACTAGGAGCAGGATGTATTTCTGCCTGTATCGTTCCCTGTATTCAGACTGAAAGAATACTGCCTGGCACTAAACAATGCTAATGAATGTAGGGACAGTGAATGAAGAACACTCCTACTGTGATGTGGACAAACACATCCCAAAGGAGGAGTTTTCTCCCATGGGAAATAAACCATATGCAAATGTTACTGAGCCCAGATTTTCTGTTCACAGACAACTCTAAGGAAATGCACAAAGAAGTCCTAAAGCAGGCTGCAGTGTCAGAAAGAGAATAGGATGTGAAAAAGTGGCTGACAAGGAAGACTGAAGCCTGAGGAAAGGAAACCCCACAAGAAGTGAGGAGACAACTCTTCGGTGAGTCAGGAAGATCATGGTGCAAATTCAAGCCATGGAGCAGATGCCAGGGCCCTTGAGGAGGTGATATATTTGGCCACCAGTAAAGTCTACCATTGTATGGGGGGAAAATCACAGGATGCCACTGGGAAAGCATGCTAAGAACTCAAGAAGTCCATGAGCGAAAAAATAAAATAAAAAAAGAAGTCCACAAGCGTGTCCATTCTACATATCATGTGGGAAAGTGACTGCACAGATTTGTGATGGAGTAGGGTGCACAGGCTTCATTAACCCTATGGTCCTGGAACACATCACTTCAGGAGGCCATCCAGGAAAACTGGACAATGACACTGGAGGTACTTTCCTACACTGGGCAGGGCACCTGACAGGATGGGAGGAATTCTTCTCCCACAAACTATAGTTTCCAAGGGGAAGGAGGGAACTAAAAAAAAAATATATATATATATATGGAGAGTGGTGTGGAGAAGAAAATACTATAAAACTAGTATGCATTTTAGAAATATATCTGGTATATAGCCTTTGCCTCAACAGTCAGGACACCTAAGAGCTGGTTCTCATTTGCACAAACCAGAGGTTTGTCATTGGGCAAGTAATGTCTCCTCTGGGTCTGTTTGTCCATCCATAAAAGGAGCGGATGGTCTTCAAGTTTTCCTCCAACAATAAGAGTACATGATCACAATAAATTCTTTCCACTAAAAGGCATTTGCCAAGGAACTAAATGGACAAGATGAGAGAACTCAAGGTGCTCTGAACTAATAGAAATGAAAAGCTGGCAAGCAGGTGCCAGGAGCTGCCGGGAGCCGCACCGGCCTCTATGGATGGCAGTCACAGCAAGGAAATGGCAGTGTTTGCACAGTTCCTGCCATGAGACATGAAAACTGGTATCTCCTGCTACTACTGGCTCATGTTGTGCTGGTATTGACCAGGCCTCACAATATTCCATATCAGATCAATATTCTGAACACAGATACCTCATAGGGAAAAGCATATTCTTGCCTCTGCAAGAGAGATTTTAGATGAAAGCTCTATGGATGATTGTCAAAAGGCTCTTCCTAAGGGCCTTGCAGATCCAAGACTTAGGGGCTTAAGAACACAAGAATTACAATTGAGCCTGGCCCCGAGACAAAGAGCCTAATTGAGTTAAGGTACAGATAAAGGCAGAACTTAAGTTAATACTTACACCTTCTCCTAATTGGTGATGTATGGCAGTCCCTTCCCCAAGGCCTACTTTCTGCAAACACCCTCCCTTACAGGTGGCTGGGATGAGGATAGATAAGAGTAGCTAAAACATTACCCACAAACAAAAGGCTGACACATTTAGGGCCTCCATGGTGTTCACACATTCAGCATCAAATAGGTTTCCACAAACAACTTATGAACCAACTCAAAAACATTCATTTGAGAGCCAGACAGAATGATTCTTAGCCCATGTATACACTTAACCTATCACCTAACCTTAGCGTTATTAACTTAGAACAAATATGTATCCTGTCTTTTACTAAGAACACCCTGCTAATTCTTTAGTTATAAGACTTACTTAACCTCACTATAATTGGAATAGTTCTGCAAGAATATTTCTGTAAAACCTGCTTCTGTACACTTTCCAAGCATCTTATCACAAAGAGTTATCCATTGTAAAAATTCCTTTTTCTGATGTCATGTTATCATTTAACCTATAAATAAAGACACCAAAACCTACAGGACAGAGATGCCTGCCTGGTGATCAGAAAGAATCACTGGGCTCTCTCACTCTCTCTCTCTCGCCGACACCGTCCATCCTTCAAGGACCCCCTAGACCTGCTGGAGCAGGCTCGGCCTGGAGCCTCTGTAGGGAGTAAATAGAGGTTCAAAGAGCCCACATGGAGGGAGACAAGAAATGAGAATATGGTCATGGAGGTGAGTTGTGAGAGAAGAAAGAGTTGATGATTACCCAGCAGTAAATACCATTGCCTACAGGCAATACCTCTCCCCTCCCTTTCTTCTGGCTGTGTCCAAATGCCCTTTTGAGTTTCCTGTTCTCTGGAAAGTTGTCTCCGACAGCCATGTCCAGGTGTGTTCTGAGAGTACGCTGGGTTTTCTTCTGCCAGAGCACTGATCCTGCAGCATGGCAGCTGCCTCTCAGCTATCTGTTTCTTCTACTGTACTGTCGGTACTTCCTAGAAGGCAGAGACTCTTTTCTCTGTATTGTCAGTACCAAAGACAGGGCTTGACAACAGCTGCCTCCTCACATTTTTGCAAACACTCATCAACACTTGCTATCTACTACCATGGTTTTAGCAATATAGATACATCAAGATTAGTGGGAACACAGGTGGTCTCTGCCTTCATGGAGCCTCCTTACCTGGTAAGTGCTATAAAGGGCACCAGGGACAGGTCCATCCAGGAAGTGATGCCTACATTGAGAGTGGGTACTTGGAAGCCCAAAAAGAAAAAGTCTCATTGGCCCAAAGAGGAGTGAAAGTTTTTGAGGAGTTTCATAGTTGTTCAGAGAGTTGGTTTTCACTAGAAGAAAAATGTAAATATGCATGGTGATGAATATTGTCTACATAACCTCTTGATATTTTCACATGATATACAAATGTCAAATATTTAGGTTTTACTCCTAATGCTAATGTTAGATATCAATTATACCTCAAACAATAACAACAGCAACAACAAACAAAACAAAACCACTATGCAATGTGTAAGAAGATACATTGGGAGAACATGAATATTTAGTAACATTAAGATTAATAATAATGGTGATTTTTACTGGGCACATTCTTAGGGTGGTCACAGTGCACAGGGTTTGTTTCTTTTTTTTTCCCATTTAAATCACAAAGAACCCTGACAAGATAGGCACATGATCTCCTTTTATGGAGAATGAAACTCAGACTTATTGAAATAAGAAATTTTCCTAAGACAACAAATGGTAGGGCAAGGATTCAATTCCAGGTATTTCAAATAAAACTAATTCAGAGCACAAATGATGAACATTCTCTAAAAAGGAACTCGCCTGAAACAGGTAACTGCAGGCTAATGACAGGCTCTATGCAGGGAGGTAGGAGGGAGTGATTCTAGTTGGTAGAACCAAAGGAGCTATGCAAGCCCCCCCTCCCCTGCTGTGGGGAGAGTCACAGGACCAGGACTGTGGGAGAATCTGACAGGTCCCTGCTTCAAATTCTGCCCACATTCCCAACCAACACTTCCCACCTGAGGACCCCAGGTTTTGGCAGATTCACATTGGCCGGTCCTCTGTGACATCGTATGTATATAGGCCATCCTGCCTGGGATGCTGCCATGATGGTATTTGTGATGTAATCCTACTGTTTTTACAGATGAACACAAGCACATGCTAAGAGACACACATTAGTTCATACAAGTATACATGTAGGTGTACATTACGACACATGTAATCCTACTGTTTTTACAGATGAACACAAGCACATGCTAAGATACACACATTAGTTCATACAAGTATACATGTAGGTGTACACTACGACACACCTAGTACACACACTAGGCCACACTAGTATGTCTAGCACACACTAACAACCAGTATACAATACCACATAAGCTACTCCTCATTCCAGCACAACTACAAGTACATATCTAGTACACACTACTATACAAATACAACCTGATGTATGTCAGTACACACGGTAGTATATCCACTATATACTACTACTTATATTACACAAAAGCACACAAGCTGTATTCAATCTAGTACAAATACTAGCACCCACCTAGTACACATGCTTGCACACAGTATTGTCAATTAATTACACCCTAGCACACACTGATAAATATGCTAGTACAAGTGCACACTAGTTACCACACATACATCTACTACTACACACATTAGTACATACTAGCATACATCAGGATATCACATACACACTGACACAAACTAGTACACATGTTACTTCCCAAATATTATTTCACATGAATATCCATATGAGCTACACACTATTGTAGCACATACACATGCTAGTATATACATGAGCACACACTAGCAGTAGGTGTACACTCACTGTACACCAGGTAGTACACATACTAGCACACACACTAGGAGACATTAGTACACATACTAGATAACACATGTTTACACTCTAGCACTAGCTACACACTCGCTGACACACCTAGTACACATACTAGCAGACATACTAACAGAAACAACTTCCCCACAGTGTTCATGCACCGAGTAGAGTATGTAACACTTAACGGAAGCTTCCATGCATGTATTTTCCAAGAGTACCAATGTAGTGAAATGACCCGATAATTGAATCCTGCATTCTGCATAGCGTGTTTTCTCACATTGAGCACAGTGTACTTCCCACATTGGTCTCCACAACTGTATTCTAACACTATGAACATAGTGAATCATGATGTTAGTTGAATGAGGACTGCCCCACAGTGTTCCTTCACAGAGTTGAGTATATAACACTTACCTTATTCTTCCACGCATAAATCTTCAAACATCACTAACTTGGTGAAACAACTAGGTAACTGAATGCTGCATTCGGTACAGTGTTGTTACACAGATTTGAGCCTTTACCACCTCTCTCATAGGTCTCCGCATGTGTATTCTAACACTAGTAGCATAGTGAAACAAGACCTTAGTTGAATGCAGCCTTCCCCACAGTGTTCATGCACCAAGCTGAGTATGTAACACTTAAATGAAGCTCCCATGCGTCTATTTTCAGAGTACCAACGTAGAGAAACGACCTGGTAATTGAATGGTGCATTCCGCATAGTGTTTTCTCAGATTGAGCACAGTGCACTTTCATATTGGTCTCCACAGCTGTGTTCTAACACTATGAACACAGTCAATCATGACGCTAGTTGCATGAGGCCTGTCCCACAGTGTTCCTTCACATGGTTGAGTAAATCACACTTAGCTTATTTTTCCACGCATGAGTCTTCCAATATCGCCAACTTAGTGATACAACCAGGTCACTGAGTGCTACAATCTGCAGTGTTGTATCAGTTGAATATTCTGTACTTCCCTCAGAGGTCTCCACTTGAATCATACTTCCATGAGATCAAGATAGGGCTTGACCTCAGATATGTCAGATGAAAAAGCAAAGGCACAAATTCTTAACTGTTGCTTTTTATATATTGTAACAAGCTTCATCCTCTTAGTTATTTTATGGCCACCATCCCTGCAACCCCATTCCCACCGGAGCCACACTGGAGTATGGCTGGGAAGTCCTTGAGCCCTTATATTGTCTGGACAAGAGTCTGGTGGTCGTGACATCCTTTGTCGACCCTGCACCCTGTGGCCACATGGCTTCCTGCCCATGCTTCAGCCAGAAGACCCCCTCAGGACTGCAAACAGGCTGCACAACAATAAATGTTGGGTTGAATTGGCTTGGTTTCCCTGGCGGTTGATGTTCCCTCGTGACCTAAAATGGAGACCACCTCTCAACTTTTGGCCATTTCCCCACATTCAGAGGAGGGGAGGTCACAAGCATCACTGAAGCCAGATGTCACCACCCCTCTGGCTTGGGATGAGAATCCTACACTTCCAGGTGAGAAGCACAGACTTCTAAATATCTTCAACTCATGTCTTATCGAGTGATGTCGCATGTCTTCTGAGGGTGGTGAAGTTATACGCAGTTCTCATTGTGTCCCCTGACTTTCTAGATCCAGCCAAGAGGAGGCAATTCTTTTTTTTTTTTTTACAAATAGTTTATTGTCAAATTCGTTTCCAACTAACACTCAGTGCTCATCCCCACAAGTGTCCTCCTCCATGCCAATCCCCCCTCCCCCCACATCCATCAGTCCTCAGTTTTTGTCAGCATTCAAGAGTCTCTCATGGTTTGTCTCTCTCCCTTTCCCCCACCATTTCCGCCCTTCTTCTCCCCCTTGTTCCTCCATCAAGTTCCTCCTAATCCTCCTATACGTGCAAACATATGATATTTGTCCTTCTCTGCCTGACTTATTTCGCTCAGCATAACACCCTCAAGGTCCATCCATGTTGCTACACATGGCCAGATTTCATTGTTTCTCATTGCCATGTAGTATTCCATGGTATAGATAAACCACATCTTCTTGATCCATTCATCTGTTGATGGACACTTAGGCTCTTTCCATGTTTTAGCTATTGTGGAGAGTGCTGCTATGAACATTGGGGTACATGTGCTCCTATGCATCAGCATTTCTGTATCCCTTGGGTAAATTCCTAGCAGTGCTATTGCTGGGTCATAGGGGAGTTCTATTGTTAGTTTCCTGAGGAACCTCCACACTGTTTTCCAGAGGGGCTGTACCAGTTTACATTCCCACCAACAGTGTAGGAGGGTGCCCGTTTCTCCACATCCTCGCCAGCATCTAGAGTTCTCTGATTGGCTCATTTTAGCCACTCTGACTGGCGTGAGGTGGTATCTCAGTGTGGTTTTGATTTGTATTTCCCTGATGAGGAGGGATGCTGAGCATCGCTTCATGTGTCTGTTGGCCATCTGGATGTCCTCTTTGGAGAAGTGTCTGTTCATATCTTCTGCACATTTCTTCACTGGGTTGTTTGTGTTTCGGGTGTGGAGTTTGGTGAGTTCCTTATGTATTCTGGATATTAACCCTTTATCTGATATGTCATTTGCAACTATCTTTTCCCATTCCGTTGGTTGCCTATTAATTTTCTGGGTTGTTTCCTTGGCTGTGCAGAAGCTTCTTTTTATTTTTTAACATGTCTTTTGAGCGTGATATATGTTTATTTCACAATGATTTGGCCTTGGGGATTATAATGTAAATCCAATCAAGGTGTAAGTACAACAACTTTGAAGGGGCATGTTGCCCTGTTGTTTTCCCTTTTTGTTAAAATTATATTTACTTATTTACTTCCTCACTTATTTATTTATTACCATTAACAAAAAAAATTTTTTTTCCTGTGGTTGTTGTAGGATGCACTCATTTATTTTTATTTTTTTGGCTCGGCAGTAACTTACATACTGATCATTGGTCGTTGAGGCAGGGGGCTAAAGGGCCAAAGTTAGGTTCTATTGCCCTGCCTTTTTCAGCAAGGCCCACATCTATCTGTTTCAGCCATGTGGCTATTCATTTGTGGTATACAATGGTCTAACTTCAGTAAAGTGGCTTTCATGTATCTTAGTAAAAGCCCTTTATATATCATCCATCCTTTATTTGGTATAGGTATCCGCTTCTCTGCTAACCAGGAACAGCACAAATGTGGAGGAGTTTGGAGGCTGGCAACAAGAGTATTGCCGTCATTTTCCAGCCTTTGGATCAAAGGAAGAGGAATTTTAATCTTAACCCCGTGTACTTTTAAAATTTATTTATTTTAGCCTTAGTCCTTCCTGCCCACACACAGAATTTTCTTTTTAAAGTTTTTCTTTCACGAATCCTTTACAATTTTTTTAAATTAGATTTTGTCCCAAGCCATTTTTTCTCTAAGTAACCAGTCTCATTTAGGGCAAAATTACTTTCTTTTACCGTCAACAAAAATATATCTCCATATCTTACATTTATTTTTTATCTCTTATTTTTTTACATACAGAGTTGTTTTTATTATTTTTTATTTTTATTAGTTTTAACTACATTTAGCATTATTTTAACTCTTAGCTGTCGTCTCCAGTGAACACCAAGTAGTGACCAATTGTGAATTATCTGTTCCATCAGAAATTTTTTTCAATGGTAGGCTTATGAATCCATTAAGCATAAACATGGATTTAAATATTTTTAGTTGTATGTATGTATTTAATAAGAAGCCAGAAGCATAAACTTCTGTTTAGTAAGCAATGCTTCAGCATTCTATTTGATTGGGAAGAGACTTCAATATCTGAATAACTTAATTTAATTTATCACTTAAGCAAAACGTCAAAGTTTTAGGTTGCCAAACACCCTGAAAAGTATCTTAAGAATTACTCATGAAAACTATGAGCCAAACAAAGTTAACCACTACTTTAAGCCTTTTTTTTGGCCAGCAAATTGGAACAGAGATAACCTTAGTTTGTTATACATTTAGTAAACTTTGACAGAATAAAGTTTTATATTTAATGCTGATAACTTTAAGATAGATCCAAAAAACTTAAAATAGTTTAAACACAGAATATGTTTCACTTAGTATTGAAATCCTGGGAAGTGTGTTAAAGCCTTAGGAAATTATTATAAAGCACAGCCTAAATAGGATTACAGATCGTTAAAATCTTAAAACTGTATTTATTTAACCAACGTGGCAATACAAGATTCGAATGGATAGCATATTACAATTGTTAGCAAAACCTACTTTCTTTAACATTGAGAAGTTTTAACTAAGCAATTAAAGTTAAAGACGATAAAGATGAAACCTAAAGCTTTAGTTTTCCCGGTAGACGATAGAGAGAAGATACAGAAGAATGAAACGAGAGAGAGAGAGGGAGAGAGAGAGAGAGAGAGAGGAAAAAACAAACAAACCTTTGTTTCCATTGTGTTATTAAGAGCAGAACAGTCCAAGAAAACTTTGTCTTTTGAACAGAGAGAAAAGTGGAATTTCAACCTTATACCAGTGCACTTTTAAAATTCCGCTCCTCTCGGGGTGCCTGGAATTTCAACCTTATACCAGTGCACTTTTAAAATTCTGTTCCTCTCGGTTAAGCGTCCGACTTTTGCTTAGGTCATGATCTCGCGGTTCGTTGGTTCGAGCCCCGTGTCGGGCTCTGTGCTGACTGCCCGCTTAGAGCCTGGAACCTATTTCAGAGTCTGTGTCTCCCTCTCTCTCTGACCCTCCCCTATTCACGCTGTCTCTCTCTCTCTCTCCTAGAAATAAATAAAAATATTTTAAAAAATTCCATTCCTCTCAACCTCAGTAGAATTAACTTTTATGATTTCATTTTTTATGTTTTGTTTATTTTTGAGAGAGAGAGAACGTGAGCAAGGGAGGGTCAGAGAGAGGGAGATACAGAATCCCAAGCAGGCTCCAGGCTCTGAGCTAGCTGTCAGCCCAGAGTCCAATGCAGGCTCGAACCCACAAACCATGAGATCATGACCTGAGCTGAAGTCCGACACTCAACTGATTGAGCCACCCAGGCTCCCTAAATTTTATGATTTCAAAGACTTGTATATCTTAATAATATTTTATCTGTGTCCCCTTAAAAGTTTCCCAGTGTTTATATTTTCCTGTGGAACCAGTGAGGAAATTTAAAGTTAAAGGAGGCATGGTTTGCCTTTTGACAGTGTGGGGAGGAGGCGCAGCAGGCTCTCTAGGCACTGAGGAGCCAGATGCTCAGGCACAACCCCAGGTGCTGCGGAAACCAGGGGAGGGGGAAGGGGGAAGGGAGGGCAGAAAAAATATTGTGCAGGTGCTGCCCAGAAGCCTGAAGGCAGATAAAGGCTCAGAGGGCAGAGAAAAGAGTTCACATGGTCCTAAAGCCTGTCAGCTCAGCTAGATGAGCACAGAACTGATTTTGGTTTGGTTTTGTTCTCCACCAGTGGAATGAGGCAATGTGTCAGGCCAGAGAAGACAGGGAAGTTCCACGAAACAAAAGGAGTTTCTCAGCTGCTTGAGATATTCCTTAAAATTTCTATCCTAAGGTAGACTAGCCAGAGACAATCAGCTGTAAACATCCAGTTATTAATCCAGAGAATGAATGAGGGAGAAGTCCTCACATATAGTTAGAGCACCCAGAGTGAATAGACAGGAACAGAGAGAGAGAGAGAGAGAGAGAGAGAGAGAGAGAGAGAGTTAGAGTTCTCTAAATTAGAGATGCCTGTGTAAAATACACCGCACTATTTTACTGAATTGTTTTAACGACAATGATTGGAAGCTGGGTTCCCTGCCTCAGTTGGAAACACTGCCCCATGTCAGACAGTCATTCAAAAGACAGCTGAATCAAGGCGGCAAAGTTCTGCATAGCAGGAGCAACTCAAGCATGCAGAAACTCTTGGGCACAGACAGCATCCTGGGCTGGGTTCAGGATAATGTTGATGAGAGAGTCTCAGTCGCAGGCACACATGGAATAAGTGCCACAACTATTACATGGAGAAGAATGAAACTAGATCATTTTCTCACACCATACACAAAAATAAACTCAAAATGGATAAAGGACCTGAATGGGAGACAGGAAACTACCAAAACTCTAGAGGAGAAAGGAGGTAACAACTTCCTTGACCTCCACCACAGCAACTTCTTACTTGACACATCCCCAAAGGCAAGGGAATCAAGGGCAAAAACGAACTATTGGGACCTCATCAAAATAAAAAGCTTATGCATGGCAAAGGAAACAATCCATAAAACTAATAGGCAACCGACGGAATGGGAAAAGATAGTTGCAAATGACATATCAGATAAAGGGCTAGTTTCTAAAATTTATAAGGAACTCAACAAACTCCACACCTGAAAAACAAATAATCCAGTGAATAAATGGGCAGAAGATATGAACAGACACTTCTCCAAAGAGGACATCCAGATGGCAAACAGACACGTGAAACGATGCTCAGCGTCCCTCATCATCAGGGAAATACAAATCAAAACCACACTAAGATATCAACTCAAGCTGGTAAGAATGGCTAAAACGAACAAATCAGGAGACTATAGATGCTGGCGAGGATGTGGAGAAACGGGCACCCTCCTACACTGTTGGTGGGAATGTAAACTGGTGCAGCCCTTCTGGAAAACAGCATGGAGGTTCCTCAAAAAATTAACAGTAGAACTCCCGTATGACTCAGCAGTAACACTGCTAAGAATCTACCCAAGGGATACAGTGTGGTAGGAACCACTCCCTAAGGAGAGAGGGAAAAAAAAAAAAAAGAAGAGGAGAGGAGAGGAGAGACTTCAAGGTCACCTAGATATGCGCCCAGGTTCCTACATCCCCCATGGCCTTGTAAACTGAGACAATTTAATCAGACTGCATGTTTATGTGTGTTACCACATTTGGGAGACAAAGAAATAGAAAATGTATTTTAAAAAAAACTATGCTATGTGATGTGGGCTGCCCAGTTCTTTGGGTACGAACCCAACTGAGCGGTGCCGGCACAAATAAAGTTGCTTCCTGGAAAGAAAAGCCTCGTTGTCACAACTCTCTGTGAGAGAATCCTGCAACAACAGGAGTGCTGATGCATAGGGGCACATGTACCCCGATGTTCTTAGCAGCATTCTCAACAATAGCCAAAACATGGAAAGAGCCTAAGTGTCCATCAACTGACGAATGGATCAAGAAGATGTGGTTCATCTATACAATGGAATACTACATGGCAATGAGAAAGAATGAAATCTGGCCATTTGTAGCAACAATGTTGGAACTTGAGGGTGTTATGCTGAGCGAAATAAGTCAGGGAGAGGACAGATACCATACGTTTGCCCCTATAGGAGGATTAGGAGGAACTGAACGGAGGACCATGGGGAAGAAGAAGGAAGAAAATAGTGGGGAGAGGGAGGGAGGCAAACCATGAGAAACTCTTGAATGCTAAGGACAAACTGAGGGATGCTGGGGGTGGGGGAGAGGGGAAGGGAGGTGATGGGCATGGGGGAGGGCACTTGTTGGGATGAGGACTGGGTGTTATATGGAAACCAACTTGAAAATAAACTATTTAAGAAGAAAAAAATAAAAATGAAAATAAAATACTGATTGTAAAAGGGCTGTGATGGACACAGCTGAACTGATGTTCACGATTCTTTGACTATTGGAAAGAGCAGGTCCACATGGCCCCATTGCACATTTTGCCTGACTATAGGAAACAGCTGGAACTTACTGGCTTTATGAGCTTCTTAACGTCATTTTCCCATTGGAGTAAGGACCTGATCAGATCCTGTTGATGAGGTGTTTTGAGGCTTGATATCATCCCACTCTTTTGGGGAAGGGGTAGTATCTTTTGGCTGCAAAGGCACCAGAGGCACAGCGTGATGATAGGGGCAGCCAGGTGTTTTCCCCCTTTTAGAGAACTCTAAGCCTTTCCATACATCTTCTGAGCTGAAAATGGACCAGGTGAGAATGACTAGCAGAGGGGGGGTGGGGGGGAGGGGGACAGGGACACCAGCCCCTTTAGAATGCCTGGCCTTTAATGTTTTTTCTATTTGTTCCCACACGTTAAGACCATAAGTTCCTTGTTCTGGGAAACAAGGGCAATTTTGTTGCATGGTTAGCATTAATTGAAGGAGAGCCTTATAGTTTAGAGTCATCCCTGCTGCCTCTCCTAGTGGCTGAAGAATTCTAATATAGAGCTTTTGTAGGGAGTCAGAGGCTGGGGAGGGAGGGAGGGAGTTTCCCATGGGAGATCTCTCACAAAGTTCCCTGGCAGCGAATGCTAACATAGTTTTGTGGTAGGAACCCCTCCCTAAGGAGAGAGGGGGAAAAAAATGAAGAAGAGAGGAGAGAAGATTTCAAGGTCACCTAGATATGCACCCAGGTGCCTATATCCCCCATGCCCTTGAAAACTGAGTCAACTTAATCAGACTGCATGTTTATGTGTGTTACCATATATGGGAGATAAAGAAATAAAAAATGTATAAAAACAAAACTATGTCATGTGATGTGGGCCGCCCAGTTCTTTGGGTACAAGCCCAACTGAGCGGTGCTGGCACGAATAAAGTTTCTTCCTGGGCACCTGGATAGCTCAGTCGGTTAAGCATCTGACTTCGGCTCAGGTCATGGTCTCACAGTACGTGGGTTCGAGCCCCACGTCGGGCTCTGTGCTGACAGCTAGCTCAGAGTCTGGAGACTGTTTCAGATTCTGTGTCTCCCTCTCTCTCTGCCCCTTCCCTGCTCATGCTCTGTCTCTGTTTCAAAAATAAACAAAAACAAAAAAAAGTTGCTTCCTGGAAAGAAGAGCCTCGGTGTCACGACTCTCTGTGAGAATCCTGCAACATTGCTTGGGGACTCACCTGGGACTCGGAGACGGTGCATTTCCACCTCCCTTGCCACTGCGTAGGAGCGACCTCACCTGGCGCCAGTGGACCGCTTGATCCATAGGGGCCTAGCCTATCCAGGCGAGCCAGGGCGAGGGCCCCGTGTGTGCTAATGGAACCCCTGAGGTCCAGGAACCAGCTTAAGGAGCACCGCCCATCTGACTGATAAGAACCCGGGTTCGTTTTGGTAGACCTGCCCCTAAGTGGCAGAAGGGGAGCCTGATCACCTCCCAGAGTTGCACTAGTGAGTCCACAAGGGAAGAGGAATGAAGCTGCAACTCTAAGGCGCTGGATGTAGGGTGCTGGGCTGGAGTCCTTGTGTGAGTGTGTGTGACTGAGACGGACAGCGGACAGCGGGAAGGTTCCCGACCTGACCAAGGGCGTAAGTGAGTGTTGAGTCCTGATCCGCAGTTCCGTGGTGACCTCATATGGCTTAAGGTGGCGTCAGACTTCCTCGGGAGTCTGATCTGGGTCAGGGATTGAAACTGAAATCACCAATGTTAAGAGGAGCCTGAAATATCTCCAAGCGGAGAGCGGCAGGAAACGGACAAAGCGGGTGTGCGTCCTTTCCAAACTGGTCCCCCTCCTTCCCTGGTCTTCCCCTTCTCATGCGTGAAAGTCGGCTGTTAGGAGGAGGAAATGGGTGGAAAGCAGAGTAAACCGACTTCCCTAGAGTGTCGGAGGCCAGCTCTGGCAGGTCCAGGGGTCCCTGAAGGATGGATGGTGTCGTTGAGAGAGAGAGTGAGAGGGCCCTGAGATTCTTTCTGATCACCAGGCAGGCATCTCTGTCCTGTCGGTTTTGGTGTCTTTATTTAAAGGTTCAACAACAATATGAGGTCAGAGAAAATGAATTTTTACAATGGGAGGCCTTTTGTGATACCAATTGCAGAATTATCCCAGTCATAGTGAATTTACGACCAAGGAAATAACAGGATGCTCTTAGTGAAAGACAGGATAACATATAGGCTAAATTGTATATGGATAAACTTGGAGTCATTCTGACTGGCTCTCAAGAGGATGAATGTTTCTGAATTGGTTTGTCTGTGGAAACTACCATGGGGGATCTATATGTATCAGTCTTTGCATCTGGGTTTATGTTTTAATTACTCTTCTCTATCCTCATCCCAGCTGCTAGTGTAAGGGAGGATGTTTGTAGAATGTAGGCCTTGAAGAAGGGACTGCCATACATCACCAGTTAGAAAGTTATGTTGCCCTTATCTGTACCTTAGCTATAAATTAGGTTCTTCTGACATGGGACCAGACTCAATAGTAACTCTTGTGTTCTTAATCCCTTTTATTATCTAAGTCTTGGATCTCCAAGGCCCATAGGAAGAGCCTTTTGACAATCATCCACAGAGCTTTTATCTAAAATCTCTTCTGTAAAGGCAGGAATATGCTTTTCCTTATGAGGTATCTGTGTTCAGAACATGGGTGTGATATGGAATATTGTGATGCCTGGTCAATACCAGAGGCTTATTTCCAACATGAGCCAGTAGTAGCAGAAGGAGATACCAGTTTCGTTTCTCATGACAGAGGCTGTGGAAACATTGCCATATCCTTGCTGTGGCTGCCATCCAGAGAGGCCGGTGTGGCTCCCGGCAACTACAGATCTCCTGAATTGGAAGCACCATACTCCCTCCTATAAGGAGAAGCCCCAAGCTATGACTGACTTAATGCAGTCCATAATTCAGACCCACAAACCCACCTGGACAGACTGCCACCAACTTCTTTCGACTTTCTTCAATATAGAGGAATGTCACTGAATTATTTAGGCAACCATAAAATGTTTGGAGGAAAATGCTCCAGCTGGGACACTAGATCCCCAAGCCTATGCCCGGGCTCACTTCCCTGGGGAGGACCCCAAATGGGACCCAAATGACTTAAGTATAGATAGAGGACTTACAAGGATTGAGAGATATCAAGAAGCTCTTCTAAATGGTGTAAAGAACGGGGCGGGGGTGGGGGAGGAGGCCATAAATATGAGTAAAACATCAGAAGTGCTCCAAGGGCTGGAGGAGAGCCCTAGCCAATTTTATGAGGGATTATGTGAGGCATTCCATCTCTATACTCCCTTTGATCCAGAAGCACCCGCCAGCGGATGATTAATGCGGCTTTTGTAGGCCAGGCCCAGGGAGATATTCGGCGCAAGCTGCAGAAACTAGAAGGTTTCACTGGCATGAATATCAGTCAGTTGCTAGAAGTAGCGACCCAGGTGTTCATTAACGGTGCGTGACCAGGCAGCACGGAAGGAAGAACGCCAAAAGATGCAAAAACAGGCAGACTTGTTAGCTGCCGCCTTGGCGGAGCAGTCAAGATACCCCAGAAGAAAGCCCCGCAGGGAAAGGGCCAAGTCTGGAAAGGGGAGCAGCGGGGAGGAGGGCCTTGGCTAGATTGAAACTAGGCTGGAATCAGTGCGCTTTGTGCCGTCAGTAGCGCCACTGGAAAAGTGAGTGCCCCCAGCTACTAGAAGATTCTCAGCAAGATCCTAAGCAGAAAAAAAGGGGCCATGTGGTCCAGGGCCGGTACCAACTGGCCCTGCAGCCTCATGGGTCCCCCAAGAATGATTTTGTGGAGCTAGCCGCCATGGAGGACTATGAGAAGGACTAGGACAGACCGGGCTCTATTTTGCTAGGCCCCCGGGAGCCCATGGTCAGAAGGAAGGTGGGGGGCCAACCCATTGACTTTATGGTAGATACTGGAGCACAACACTCAGCAGTGACCCAACCCATGGGCCCCCTCTCACGGAGACAAGCCACCATCATGGGGGCCATAGGCAATCAGATACGTCGTCCCTTCCTGTTACTTCGACGATGCAGTTTAGGGGGCCACGAAGTCATCCATGAATTTCTATACCTCCCTGACTGCCCTGTAGCTCTAATGGGCCATGACCTACTGGGAAAACTGCAGGCTCAGATAACTTTCAACTCCCAGGGAGAGGCTGCTCTGACTCTACGAAAATCAGAGGCAAAGATTATGACTCTCAGGATTCCCCAGAGGGAGGAATGGCGTCTCTATAGCCTCAATGAAAAACAGCAATTGGTGTCTGAGCTTCCTTTTAAGGTCCCAGGGGTATGGGCTGAAGATAACCCACCAGGACTGGTGTGAAACATAATCCCTGTGGTTATAGAATTAAAACCTGGGGCAGAGCCCACCCGCCAGAGACAGTACTTCATCCCTCGCAAGGCACAGGTCAGGATCCAAAAGCACCTGGAAAGACTTTTAAAGTATGGGATCCTCAGGCCATGCCAGTCGCTCTGGAACACACCCCTCTTGCCTGTTCAAAAACCAGGCACAGATGACTACCAGCCAGTACAGGACCTGAGAGCAGTAAACCAGGTGACTGCCACCATATACCCAGTGGTCCCGAACCCCTATACACTTTTGGGGCTCATTCCTGCTGAAGCCACTTTCTTCACCTGTTTGGACCTTAAGGTTGCCTTTCTCTGCATCTTCCTGGCCCCCCAGAGCCAACTGATTTTTGCCTTCCAAAGGGAGGACCCTAAAAATGGTGACAGGGGCCAATTAACCTGGACTAGGTTACCCCAAGGGTTCAAAAACTCCCCAACCATTTTTGGCACTGCATTAGTCTCTGACTTAGGGAGACTCATAGGCAAGATGGCGGAGAAGTAAGGAGCTCCATACTTGCACTCGTGCCCGTACCTCACACAGAAAAGATCTGAAGCCATTGGAAACCTTATAAAACCTGAGAGATTGAGAGAAAAAGGATGCAGAATCCACTGAGAAAGCCTTCTAACGTGAGTGCGAACTGGGGAAGATAAAATCAGGCTGGGATCGGAGACTCCAGGGACGGAGGCAATCCCCCTCTGCTGGGACTGAGGGGAAAATGAGAGAGTCCGAAACAGAAAAACCTCTGCTCGGGGGAAAAACCTCCGCTTGGGGCATAGTGAAAAACCAAAAATTAAGTCCTCCATTAAGAGAAACCTCGGGCTGCATGTAGCCCAAGTCCCAGTCCCAGGAAAAGCCTCAGACTGTTCAAGGCTAAAGCCATCCTCAGACTGCCCTCAATTCAGCTAATCAGAAAGTAAAAAGAAACATTCCTATGGTCTGAGTCAAGGCTGGGAACTGCAGATACAAACTAGTCCATTTCTCACCACTTGTCTGAACCCCACGTGGGCCCTTTGAACTCACTTCACAATTGGTCATTTTCTTTTTTCTTTTTCTTTTTTAATATTTTTATTTATTCCTAGGAGAGAGAGAGAGAGACAGCGTGAGCAGGGGAGGGTCAAAGAGAGAGGGAGTCACAGACTGAAACGGGCTCCAGGCTCTGAGCTGGCAGTCAGCACAGAGCCCGACGCGGGGCTCGAACCCACGAACCGCGAGATCATGACCTAAGCGAAAGTCGGATGCTTAACCGACTAAGCAACCCAGGCACCCCCACAATTGGTCATTTTCAAAGGATTCTCAAAAGTCATGATTGGATCCAACCAAAAGTAATGAACACCTCACAGATACTGAATGGTCAAAGCTGTAATTGTAATTGGTGCTTATGTGATGATGCTACATGTACTGTAACACCCCCATCCCTTACTCCTTAAAAACCCTGTTCGCTATTGTTCTTTGCTTCACCTTGCTGCCATGACACCAGCAGACTGGTGAGCCCCTGCTCGAGCTTGTAACAAAGACCCATTTGTACTTCCATCGGTGCCGGCTCCTTGAAGGTCTCTGGGACTCTCGATTCGGGCACAACAATAGAAACACCCTGCGTGCCAAATACCTGCACACCAGGTCCCCTTGCACTAACTGGTCCCGGAGGGGCTGAGCGCACAGACTGCTTCTTTGTGCTGGCACCTGGCTGGCTGGACTTCTCGAGTAGCGGCGCGCCTGCTGCCATTGTCCTCCCGGCGGGCTTAGGCCCCTGGAAGAGCCGCGTGCGGACACCGGGCTGGAACTCTAGAGGGAAGGCAAAGAGCTAAAAACTGGCAGATTTGCCTGTGAGTTCGTGTTTCGGGTGACGAGCATAGAGAGACCTGGTTTTCCTCGCTCCAGTGGGCTCAGCGCACCCGGCAGGCAAGCCCCTACCCATGCTCACCAGCCTGACCCAGAAAAGGAAGCAACGATTCTGATTCCACCCCCAGAGGTCGGCAGGAGGCCTGGAATTGCCCCGAGGGGATTTCCTGGGAAGTTGTGTCTAAGGCAATTTCAACGGGGTGCTCTGACTGGAATTTAGAGACTGGGACTGGTCTGGGTTGAAGAGTGCAACCAACTTTGGCTGTGCCCCCAGTACGAGTAGTTTACATGCCCAAAAAAAGCGAAGTGCAGCGCTTGGTTCAAGAAGAGACTGGAGCACGGCCACTCTCCTCCCTACAACCTTCAAGGCTGAACTCCCGCCTGACGTGTTGGATCACGCTACGCCCATCCCTGCTTGAGAGCTGCCCTCCTCCCTTTTTTTTCTATTTTCTTTTTTCTTTTTTTCTCTTTTCTTTCTTTTTTCCCCAGAACACAGACTGGATTAACTCCGGTCACCGGCTTGCTTAAACAATCACAATTAGTCCATTCTGTAGATGTAATTCTACACCTACCGACATTTTCATCTCTTTCTCTCAGGAGTAATTAGACTATATAGTGTCTCTGGATAATACCAGCGTCCTTCTATCACCTATCTAACCATATTCCAACCTTTAGCTCTTTGAAAAGAGCTTCTTATCCCTTCTGCTTGTTCATTCTATTTCCAATTTTGCCTCATCCCTGCCCTGTCTTCTCTCTCTTTCTCTATGCTCTTCAACCAGCACTGCATACACACAGCTATTTAACTGTAGCTGGGAAATCCAGTTATATGCTTTAAACCATTCTTTGTCCATCGGTTTTCTTCCTTTTTCCTTTTCTATTCTCCTTTTTGACCCTTTTATGTATTTTATACTCTCTATTATTTGCCCTCCCTCCTCCGTCTTTTCTCAACTTTTTCGTTTTCCCTCTCAGTTTGCATGTTAGTTGAATTACTCTGTGCGTTTGTGTGCCCCTGCTCCCTGTGTGTTTCTCTGTCTGTTTTCTTTTCCAGGGCTACCTCAAGAAACAAGCCAGAGTACAGAAGGTGGAGAGTCCCAAATATCACTATGAATAGGAAAATAAAATAACCAAGGTCCCAACAAGAGAGACCAAGAGATACCATTCAAAAAACACTCTCTGAAAGGATAGGCCCTGGACAGTCAAAGAGTCTTCTTGGATACAGCAGCGCTCATGGGTGCAGAGAGCATAACAGGTCATTAAAACTAACAAGAGACTGAGAGCTAACTAAAATGACGAAACGAAAGAGCTGTCCTCCAAAGAAACTCTAAGAAGAATTGACAGCTAATGAACTGCTCAAAACAGATATAAGCAGCATAACAGAACAAGATTTTAGAGTATAATGGTAAAATTAATAGCTGGGTTGAAAAAAGCATAGGGGACATAAAAGAAACTATGGCTACAGACAGAATGAAAAATAAAAATAGGCATGAAGAATTAAAAAATCCGATAATGAGATACATAATAAATTGGAGGCCTCCAATGCACGGATGGAAGAGGTAGAAAGGAGACACCATTTAGAAGACACCATTATAGGAAAACAAGGAGCTGACAAAAAAAGAGACAAACTGATCCAGAAACATGAAAGAAGAGTTCTAGAGCTCAGCGATACGGTCAAACGCAACAATATCTGTATCACAGGAATCCAAGAAGAGGAAGAGAGAGGGCAAGATGCTGAAGGAGTCCTGGAACAATTTATAGCAGAGAACTTCCCCGACCTGGGGAAGGAAGTAAATGTGGAAATACAAGAGGCTCAGAGAACTCCCCTCAGACATAATTTGAATCGATCTTCTGCATGGCATATCATAGTGAAACTGGCAAAATATGAGGACAAGGAGAGAATTTTGAAAGCAGCTAGGGAGAAAAGGGCCCTAACAATCAAAGGGAAACCTATCAGAGTGGTGACAGACCTATTTACTGAAACTTGGCAGGCCAGAAAGGAATGGCAGGAGATCTTCAATGTGGTGAACAGTAAAAATATGCAGCCAAGAATCCTCCATCCAGCAAGCCTGTCATTCAAAATAGAAGGAGAGATAAAAACCTTTCCAAGTAAACAGAAATTAAAAGAATTTGTCACCACTAAGCCAGCCCTACAAGAAATCCTGCAGGGATGCTCTGAAGGAAAGGTTGCAAGGAACAAAGATACCAGAGATGCCACCACAAACATGAACCCTACAAAAGATACAAAGACTCTAAACCCACATATTTCAATAATAACACTGAATGCAAATGGGCTGAATGCTCCAATCAAAAGACATAGGGTAGCAGAATGGATAAAAAAACCAAAATCCATCTATATGCTGTCTACAAGAAACTCAATTTAGACTGGAAGATACCTTCAGATTAAAAGTAAGGGGATGGAGAAATATCTACCATACTACAGGAAATCAAAAGAAAGCCGGAGTAGCTATACTTATATCAGACAAACAGGACTTTAAATGAAAGACGATAACAAGAGATGAAGAAGGGCACCACATAGTAATTACAGGGTCCATCCATCAAGAAGAACTAACTATCATAAATGTCTACACACCGAATATGGGAGCACCTAAATATTTAACACAATTAATCACAAACTGAAACAAACTTATAGATAAGAATGTGCTAAAAGCAGGGGACTTTAATACTCTGTTTACAGCAACGGATAGGTCAACCAGACAGAAAATAACTAAAGAAATAATGACTTGAAAGACACATTGGACCAGATGGATCTGAAGGATATATTTAGAACTTTACATCTTGAGGCCAGGGAATTTAATTTCTTCTCAAGTGCGCATGGCACATTCCCCCAGATAGTCTCTGACTTAGAAACCTTCCCAGCAGATCAATATGACTGTGCCCTGCTTCAGTACATGGATGACTTGCCTGGAAGTCCCTGGAGGGTTGCAAGGAAGGGACTCGGCCGCTCCTTACCCTCCTATGGAAAGCTGCTACAAGGTCTTGAGAAAAAAGGCCCAGACCGTCAAGAAAGGGTTTAGTGTCTTGGCTTCCACCTGTCTCAGAGGCAGTGTCGGCTCAGCCCAGAGAGGAAGGAGGCCATTTGCTCATTTGCTCAATCCCAACTCCCACAACCCGTGCCAGGTTCGAGAGTTTCTCGGGACTGCAGGTTTCTGTAGGATCTTGATACCTAAATTTTCTCCTGGCAAGATCCCTCTATGAATCTACAAAGGGGGAAGAAAGGGAACCCCTGATGTGGGAGTCAGTGCAGCAAGGGCCTTTGAGGAAATAAAGCGTGTCCTTACTAATGTGCCTGGTTTAGGGCTCCCAGACATGACCAAGCCCTTCTTTCTGTATGTCCATGAATGCACTGGTATTGCAGTGGGAGTCCTGACTCAGATGTTGGGATCATGGCATCGCCCAGTGGCATATCTCTCCCAGCAACTTCACTCTGTGGCCCCAGGGTGGCGTCCCTGCCGACAAGCACTACCAGCCACAGCCCTTTCAGTGTCTGAGGCTGACAAGTTAACTATGGGACAGTAATTAACAGTCCGAGTGCCACATTCGGTATTAACATTAATGGATTACAAGGGACAATTCACCAATGCCAGGATGGTCAGATATCAGGGAATGCTATGTGAGAATCCGCACATTCAGATAGAAATAGTACGGACCCTGAACCCTGCAACCCTATTGCCTGTCGGGCCAGGCCAGCCAGACCATGACTGCATTGAAGTCATGGATGAGGTGTTCTCCAGCAGACCAGACTTGCGGGACCAGCCTCTCAAAGACCCTGACGCTGAATATTTCACTGACGGTAGCAGTTTTGTAGAAAGGGGAGAGCGTCTTGCAGGATATTCCGTGGTGACTCTCAAATCTGTCATTGAAGCAGAGGCCCTGCCCAAGGGGACTTCGGCACAAAAGTCAGAGCTAATTGCTTTAACCCGAGCCCTCCAACTGGCGGCAGGGATACCTGTTAATATATATACAGACTCTAAATACGGTTTCACCACTCTCCATGTACATGGGGCATTATATGAGGAGAAAGGTCTAATAAACTCAGGAGGAAAGGACATAAAATATGGTAGGAAATCCTTGAACTCTTAGACTCTGTGTGGGCCCCTAAAAGTGTGGCTTTCATGCATTGCCGGGGACATCAAAGGGGGGACACCACGGCTGCACTGGGAAACCGAAAGGCTGGCTGAGAGGTGTCAGGAGCCGCACCAGCCTCTCTGGATGGCAGTCACAGCAAGGAAATGGCAGTGTTTGCAGCTCCTGCCATGAGAAATGAAAACTGGTATCTCCTTCTGCTATTACTGGCTCATGTTGGAAATGAGGCTACTGGTATTGACCAGGCATCACAATATTCCATATCAGACCAATATTTCAAACACAGATACCTCATAAGGAAAAGCATATTCCTGCCTTTACAAAAGAGATTTTAGATGAAAGCTCTGTGGATGATTGTCAAAAGGCTCTTCCTATGGACCTCGCATATCAAAGACAATTGAGTCTGACCCTGAGACAAAGAGCCTAATTTAGAGTTAGGGGCAAATATCCACCCCCACCCATTTGTTTCTGCTTAGAGCATTTTATGGCCTTGTTTATGCTGATTGCTCCCTGTGAAGGAACCTATTGAGGAACTTCTTTTGTGATTATGAGAGCAGAGCTGTTCCCTGAAAGACCTGTTTTTCTTGATACTTCCACTTTAAACAAACAAGCTGTTGACCCCTGCCCACAGAGAAGTAACCTCACCCTTTTTATGCTGAAAACTTTGGTATGGTAAAGATGCCTTCCTTCCCCATAGGATAGGCATCTAAATCCCCTACCTCAATCGCTATTGTAAACGTTATGCATGAGTCTTCTACATATCTATGTTTCAGGAAATTCTTACATATTAAAGAAGTTTGTTATGAGAAACCATTGTCTAAGGCAAATGCCACTTCTGTGCCGTCCTCCAAACACTTAATGATAAAATAAAGTTGAGACCCAGTCAGAGCAGAGATGCCTGCCTGGTGATCAGAAAGAATCTCTGGGGCTCTCTCACTCTCTCTCTTGCCAACACAGTCCATCCTTCAGGGACCCCTGGACATACCGGAGCCGGCCTCCGACATAGAGGCTAAGCTAGCAGCTTCCAAAGGAGCAATAAAATCAGCGGCTTTAACTGCTGCACTGTTCCCTAACCTACTGATGGAATGGGACCGTAATTACTCACACCATGAAAGTACTTGGTTTAAGCCTGAGAGTGGCAACTACCTCCCAGGTGGATGGTGGAAATTTGAAGATGGCCGAATAGCAATTCCTGAGGCCTTAGCTCCAGCCTTTGTTAAGCAGTACCATCAGGAAACTCATCGGCTGGACAGCCCTTGAAACAATGTTAAGCCGGTATTTTTACATCCCTCGGCTCTCCAGCATAGCCAGAGCGGTATGTGAGCAATGTGAAACCTGTGCCCAAAACAATGCACATCAGAGGCCCAAGGCTGCCCCTGGGGTATAGAGCATCGGGGGAGCCCCATTTGAAAATGTGATGGTGGACTTCACGGAGCTCCCTCGGGTTCGGGGATGTAAATACCTGTTGGTCTTTGTATGTACTTTCTCAGGTTGGGTAGAAGCTTTCCCTACCCGAACAGAAAAGGCACATGAAGTGGCCCGACTCCTTCTTAAGGAAATTATCCCACGATTTGGGATCCCTATCACTATGGGTTCAGATAAGGGGCCAGCATTTGTAGCTGAGGTGGTGCAGCTAGTGGCAAAGGGGCTAAAGATCACCTGGAAGTTACACACGGCATACGACCCCAGAGCTCCGGAAAGGTGGGACGAATGAACAGAGCCTTGAAGCTGCAATTAAGTAAACTGTGCCAGGAGACCCACCTGCACTGGGACCGGGTGTTGCCAATAGCCTTGTTAAGAATCAGGTGCAGCCCCAATAAGCAAAAGGGGCTTTCCCCTTATGAAATCCTTTATGGGCACCCTCCCCCAATTATTAAAGGATAAGGGAAGATTTAAATGAAATAGGCAATTTAACCCTAAGACAGCAAATGCAGGCTTTGGGCTCTACTGTAGCCACTCTACACTGATTGGTTAAAGAGCGATTGCCTGTGATTCTGACCACAGATGCTCACTCTTTTGAGCCAGGAGATGCTGTATGGGTAAAAGAGTGGAATGTCCAACCACTCAAACCCTTTTGGAGGGGCCGTTTACTGTTATTTTGTCCACCCCTACTGCAGTAAAAGTAGCCGAGGTGGGTCCCTGGATTCACCACAGCAGAGTGAAGCCGGCATCAGGAGACTGGGAGTGCATTCCTGATCTGTCCACGCCGTGTAAGCTGACCATACTGAAGAAGCAAGCTGCAATGGCGGAGACTCCAATGGGAGACTACAGCCCTGCTTTAGTCACTCCGGAAGCTGACTAATCTACTCATGGCAGAAGCTTGAGGAATCACTGGTCCAGTGAAATAAATAGACTGTCCTTATTTCTTACATCTGCCTCTTACTGTAATGCACTGTCACCCCTTGTCTATCACTGATTATTGCAATTTTTGCTTTACTTCTTGCTATTGGATTGACAGAGGTTGCTCCAGCCAGCTGGATATGTGGGAGAACAGCCTATACAATACTCTCTTCAGGCTGGTCAGCGTCATGTGTGCTGGGAACTATTCCCCCATCCTTCTTCCTACTCCCACTTGCAGAAGGAGAACATCTGGGAGTTCAAATATATGGAGACAGGAAAGTTCAAAGAAAGCGGCTTGCCTTGCAAATTGGCAACTGGAAAGATGATGAATGGCCTCCCAAACAAATAATTCATTATTATGGCCCTGCCACCTGGGCTAAGGATGGGTCTTGGGGCTACCGCACCCCCATTTATATGCTAAGCCGCATAATTAGGCTGCAAGCAGTTGTAGAAATTATAACCAAGGAAACTGCCAGGGCTCTTAATTTACTTGCTAAGCAGCAAACCAAAATGCACAATTCCATCTACCAAAATCGCCTGGTCTTAGATTACCTGCTTGCTTCTGAGGGTGGTGTTTGTGGAAAATTCAACCTGAGCAACTGCTGCCTACAGATAGATGATGAGGGAAAAGTCATAGAGGAGATCACAGATCGAATGAAAAAGGTTGCTCATGTCCGAGTCCAAACCTGGAATGGTTGGAACCCCAGGGAGTTACTTGGAGGATGTTTTTCATCTTTTTGGGTATTCAAAACCCTCATAGGTATTGTCCTCCTAATTCTGGGAGGATGTTTGATCGTACCTTGCTTGGCTCCCTTGATTCGGTATCCAATCCAATTGGAATCGGTATCCAATCTCATTGAGACTATGGTTGAGAGAAAAACGGCTGCTCTTGTAATGATGTTATGGAAATATAAACCTTTAAGCCAGGATGATGATCTTTGACCCAAAATAGAGCGGTCTGAGCATCAAAGGGGGGAATGTGGTAGGAACCCCTCCCTAAGGAGAGAGGGAAAAATTGAAGAAGAGAGGAGAGAAGACATCAAGGTCACCTAGATATGCGCCCAGGTGCCTACATCCTCCATGGCCTTGTAAACTGAGACAACTTAATCAGACTGCATGTTTATGTGTGTTACCACATATGGGAGACAAAGAAATAGAAAACGTATTTAAAAACTATGCCATTTGATGTGGGCCGCTCACTTCTTTGGGTATGAACCCAACTGAGTGGTGCCGACATGAATAAAGTTGCTTCCTGGAAAGAAGAGCCTCACTGTCACGAGTCTCTGCGCGAGAATTCTGCAACAGTTTCCTTTGATCTCTTCCCTCCTCAGGCTGACACCGTACACGTGCTTGTTTTTCTTGGAGCTCTTTAATATTCCTCAGCGTCCTGCAGTCCTTATGTTGCTCCTTTGCCCATGTCTTGCTCCCTGACACCATAAGTCCATAGTCCCCTTTTCTTACACTTCAGGTCACGATCTGTCATAGACTCTGGGTCTAAAGTTCTCTCTTGCCTTAGCAAGAGAGCAGTACTCAGGATTGAAAAATAGGGGAGGGGCGCTTGGGTGGCTCAGTGGGTTAAGCGTCCGACTTCGGCTCAGGTCATGATCTCACAGTTCGTGGGTTTGAGCCCCGCGTGGGGCTCTGTGGTGACGGCTCAGAGCCTGGAGCCTGCTTCGGATTCTGTGTTCCCCTCTCTTGGACCCTCCCCTGCTCACACTGTCTCTCTCTCTCTCTCTCTCTCTCAGCAATAAACAAAACATTAATAAAAATAGGGGAGAAAGAGAGAGAGAGAGAGAGAGAGAGAGAGAGAGATGGCTAATGTCCCGAAAAAGACAAGAGCCCCAAATCAGGGTCCTCGTCTCGTATTTATTAAGGTCAGAAGGCTTACAAACATGATGGGTGTGCACAAAGAAACCAAGAAGCTGTGGACCTCAACTCATGGGCATGAGGGAAAGGGGGTTTTTGGAGATATACAGTGTTTGGGGTTTGGGTCCATATAAAACATAATCTTGACCCCTATCAAATGGGCAGGTGGTGGTTAATGGCAGAAAGGAGGCACCTTGTCTGTTTCTCTTAGCTAGCCTGGGGGATAGGACAGATAGGGTTACACATATCAAAGTTAATAGAAGGCATGTTTTGTTGCTGTTGTTATTGTTAACCATCTCCCCTCTGGGCTACTTCCCCTGCAGCTGCACAGCAGCAGAGTGCAGACAGAGGTCATTAACCCTCATTGCCTGTTTACCTAATGTGGTCCTTTCTTCCTGTGAAAGCAGCTTTCTGCTATATTAAGTGGGAGGGCACATTTGCACTACATGTCTAATCTTGTATATTATCTCATATACTTTTGTATTGGGAATCTGTGTGCCTGTTCCTATTTTGGGGCCTATGCTTATCCCTCTCTATGTCTGGGGTTCTGAACCCCAGGTGAGAATTCTTGGGGTGCCTATCTTGTTTACCCAAACTCAGGTGTCAGCATCCTATGGCTTTTTATTTCTTTATGCCATGTTAACCCATTGCTATAAGCCCAGGGGATTAATAAAACTACCCCCCCTCAACCCATCAAGCCCATCCCTCACCTACCCAGAAAATGAAATCAATGAATTGATACCATTGACAATTGCACCAAAGATACTTTGTAAGATACTTAGAATTCAACCTAACCAAAGAGCTATGAGATATGTGTTCTCAAAACTTATGAAGGAAATAGAGGAGGACACATAGAAATGGGAAAATATTCCATGCTCATGCTTTGGGAGTACAAACATCGTTAAAATGCCTATACAACCCAAAGCGACTTACACATCTAAGGCAATCCCTGTCAAAATATCACCAGCATCTTTCACACACGTGGAACAAACAATCCTAAAATCTCACAAAAAACTCATAAAAGACCCCAAAGCAGCAAAGTAATCCTGAAAAAGAAAAGGAAAGCTGGAGGTAACATTGTGGAACATTTTCCAATGGCACTTAAATACAGAAAACGAAAACAAATTCTAATGACTTATTGTGACCAATAAGGATTCCAAGAATGCCTGTTTTATTTTATCTTTATGTTCATAGTTGAGCAGGAACATCATAAAATCAAATGTTTGACACTCAGATATTTACAATGAAGGAAGAGATGAGAGCAGAATGTGTTCTCATGAAGTTTCCATGTTTCTTTATGACATTTCTTAATCAGAAGTGTTTCAAAATATTAAAACTCTTCATTTAGGTGACAGTTAGCAGAATTTGACAAAGTTCAGAACCCACAAATGACAGACTGCCTTTCAAGTGGATTTACACATTTCTATGTTTGTGTCAGGTATTAGTTCCCTGTTTGAGATCACACAGAATTATTCAAAGCTCAACCTCTGGAAGGCTCCCAACCTTAGTCACATGTGATTTAAATGTCTATGCAGCTGAAGTCACACAGAGGGATGTGTTCCTGTGTGTTTAATGAAGTCCAAAGACAGGTATCATGCTGCCAAGCAATCAGATTAGATGTTAAATGGAGCAGAGAATATAAAACCTAAATGCACTTCAGTGGAGGTGGTGCTGGAAAGAGCCCACATCCCCTCAGGGGCAAGAAGAGACTGAGGTTAGGAGTCAGAGACAGGAGCAACTGGTGTGTCCTCAGACAGTGAGAAGAAAACATTAGGTAAGCTCCCACTATGGTGCTGTGCTACCACACAGCAATTAGTTTTTGATGTTGGGGAAGAAAGGTTGCTCTTGTGTTTCTGAGAACTCAGTCCTTAGCAGGATTGTGTTGGCCCATGTGGTCTTTTCCTGCTCTCTACAAACCTCCTGGAATACCTGAACTTCCTTCCTTCTGAGATACTAACGCCTTGTCTATGCAATGCCCATACCTGGAAGATGTAAGGAGAGAAAAAAGAATCTCAATAACTAAAAGACTGGAGACCATTTCCACAGACTTGGGTGTGGGCCAAGAGCCAAACAAGAGCCCCCGAATCACCATTGTTCTTTTTTTTTATTATTTCTAGGAGAGAGAGAGAGAGAGACAGCGTGAGCAGGAGAGGGTCAGAGAGAGAGGGAGTCACAGACTGAAACAGGCTCCAGGCTCTGAGCCAGCAGTCAGCACAGAGCCCGACACGGGGCTCGAACCCACGAACGCGAGATCATGACCCAAGCGAAAGTCGGATGCTTAACCGACTAAGCCACCCAGGCGCCCCCGAATCACCATTGTTCTATCACTGAAGGGAAGGAATGAGAAATAGTGACAGCCCTTTTGCACACAGGGCTCCTAAGTATGTACCTTCTTAGATCTGGCTCACTCATGATGGTGATGACACCAACCTTGCCCAGGGACGAGTGCAGGTGACTTCATGTGAAGCTTTCTCCCACTTTCATGTGAGATGAAGACATTTGGCCCACGGGGCCTCCCTTCAGATCTCCTTACCCTTTCATTAATGAGGTATTTATTAGGGAACATTCACAGACACCATCTGGGAACATTTTCTGATTTTAATCATGGAGTTGGGACTAGGTCTCAGTGATGTGGGATGGTCTGGGCAACAGGAGTCCGTGGACCTCTTCTGCAAGCTCTACCTGGGCAAACAGAGGCACAGGGCCCTTGAAACTGTTCAGCAGAAGAGGGTTGCAGGTATGCCAGGGCAGATGAAGTTGGGAAGGATCTGCTCTCCTTTTTGAAGCAAGGGCCTAGGGCCAAATTCAGGAGCTACAGGGCTGTCCCTCAGACAGCGCCCAGTGCTTCCCTTTCCGGGGAGCCTGCACTCTACATCGTGTGTCATCGTATAGCAATTAACTGCTGATGTCAGAAAGGTAAAAGTTCTACCTCCTGCTGCCGGGAGCCGCACTGGCCTCTCTGGATGGCAGTCACAGCAAGGATGTGGAAGCATTTGCACAGTTCCTGCCATGAGAAATGAAAACTGGTATCTCCTTCTGCTACTACTGGCTCATGTTAGAAATGAACCTGCTGGTATTGACGAGGCCTCACAATATTCCATATCAGACCCATATTCTGAACACAGATACCTCATAAGGAAAAGCATATTCCTGCCTTTACAAAAGAAATTTTAGATAAAAGCTCTGTGGATGATTGTCAAAAGGCTCTTCCTATGGGCCTTGCAGATCCAAGACTTAGATAATAAAGGGGGTTAAGAACACAAGAGTTACAATTGAGCCTGGCCCTGAGACAAAGAGCCTAATTTAGAGTTAAGGTACAGATAAGGGCAAAATATAACTTCTTAATTGGTGATTCATAACAGTCCCTTCCTCAAGGCCTACTTTCTGCAAACACCCTCCCTTACAGGTGGCTAAGATGAGGATGGATAAAAGTAGCTAAAACATTACCCACAAGCCAAAGGCTGACACATTTAGGGCCTCCATGGTGTTCACACACTCAACATCAAATAGGTTTCCACAAACAACTCATTAACCAGCTCAAAAACATTCATTTGAGAGCCAGACAGAATGATTCTTAGCCCATCTATACACTTAACATATCACCTAACCTTAGCGTTATTAACTTAGAACAAATATGTATCTTGTCTTTTACTAAGAACACCCTGTTAATTCTTTGGTTATAAGATTTACTTACCCTCACTATAATTGGAATAGTTTTTGCAAGAATATTTCTGTAAAAACTGCTTCTGTACACTTTCCAAAGCATCTTATCACAAAGAGTTATCCATTGTAAAAATTCCTTTTTCTGATGTCATGTTATCATTTGACCTATAAATAAAGACACCAAAACCGACAGGATGGAGATGCCTGCCTGGTGATCAGAAAGAATCTCGGGGTTGTCTCGCTGTCTCTCGCCGACACCGTCCATCCTTCAGGGACCCCTGCACCTGCTGGAGCCGGCCTCCGACATCCTGCCAGGAAGAACTTTGTGTCTGGCAGGATTCTGTTGGCATGAGACCATTGTTCTGCTCTCTGTCCACCCCTTTCACGAAAGCCTGAGCTCCTTACCTCCCGAGACACTCAGGGTCCATGCATGTAAAGTCCAGTCACTGAGGGTGTTAGGGCACAAATTACTCAAAGATGAAAATATCAGAGCTAAATGTGCAGACTTGCCAGGAGCAAGATCCTTCTCTGTGAGTCACAACTGTCTGTCTACAGATAGGAAGGGCTTGAGAGCTGGTGACAGCTTGACACATTCCTGACCTTATTGAAGTTGGTGTGCATGACTTTGGCCCACAGAACTCCCTGGAATAGCTAGTGGATGTTCTACTGGTCTCCTAGGTACAGGACTTTCTTACAAGTTGGAAACCAACCTGGCCCACGGACTCGTGCCAGAAACACTATCTACAGCTTCATTCAGGTCTCATATGACGTGAAGAACCTTAGCCTTCAGTGTATCCTTTTCAATTCCCTTAAACTTATCCTAACCGTGTGTTCACTGTGAGACATTCAGAGCCAGAGTCTGGCAGCCTTTTCCTCCAATTTTAATTGTGGATCATGCCAAGTTCCCAGACGTTTGGAATCACTTGGGGGAACAGGTGCCCCTGGGGTGTCAGCCACATCCACCTTGGGAGCAGGAGGTATTGGGGACTTGAATGTGTTAAGCACATGAGGATTGTTTGTGGGTAGGGTCAGGTGATATTTGGAGACAGTTGGCCTCACTTCACTTCTGTGGCAAATGCTGCTGGAGATGTGGCCTTTAGCTCCAGAGCCAGAAGTAAAAGAAAAAATAAGGCCACACTGATAGGGCTGATTAATTCCGAGTGAGCATACGTGAGAATTGTTTTCTACCCCCTTAACAACTAATTTCTGAACTCCAAGGAACCATGTGGCCCTCCTAAAAACTTGGGACATCGAAGCCTCTGTGCATTGGCTATTCCTGTGCTCTGTGCCCCTGCCATAGACTGCCTGCACATCCTACTTTCTGAGCCTCGAACGGTTGCCACATGCCCAGGGCTTTTCTACAGCAGGTGAATGTGAAAGAGACTACTCAAAACCTGAAAAAAACCAGAACCTAGTCCCACAGACTTGGGCACCAGTCCATATGGAGACTTCGCCTTCTAAATCATACTGCTTTCATCCCCTGGCAGGAAAAGCTCTAAAGCTGGCAAGTACCCCAAGCCCTCCTACACTGTTTGAGGTCAATTGTAGCGTTTTTGTGCTACTTTAGGATTCCCAGCTGTAGCTAAAATATGTTCCAGTTTAGTACAGTCCTAGGACACCAAGCTTGCCTTGGGGATTTGTGCCAGTCACTTCATCACAGCTTTATTCCGTTATCATCTGAGATAAAGAATGTGGACCAAAGTGCATTGTTGGAGACCGGCTCTGGCCAGGGTCCAGGAGTCCCTGAAGGATGGACGGTGTCGGCGAGAGAGAGAGTGAGAGAGCCCCGAGAGTCTTTCTAGTCCCCAAGCAGGCATCTCCGCTCTGACTGGGGCTCAACTTTATTTTATAATTAAGTGTTTGGGAGACGGCACAGAAATGGCACTTGCCTTAGATAATGATTTCTGATAACAAACTTTGATTTGTAAGAATTTCCCGGAACATAGATTTGTAGAAGACTCTTGCATAACCTTTATCGATAGTGATTGAGGTAGGTGATTTAGGTGCTTATCCTATGGGGAAGGAAGGTATCTTTAGCATACAAGACAACATTTTTAGCATATAAAGGGTGAAGTTACTTATTCTTTTTTAAATGTGTTTTATATATTTCTGAGAGAGAGACAGGTAGCGTGAGCAGGGGAGGGTCAGAGAGAGAGAGGGAAACACAGAATCGGAAACAGGCTCCAGGCTCTGAGCTAGCTGTCAGCACAGAGGCCGACGCGGGGCTCGAACCCACGAGCTGTAAGATCATGACCTGAGTCGAAGTTGGACACTTAACCGACTTAGCCACCCAGGCGCCCCTGAAGTTACTTCTTTGTGGGCAGGGGTCAATAGTTTGTTTGTTTAAGGTGGAAGTATCAAGAAAAACAGGTCTTTCAGGAAACACCTTTGCTCCCATAATCACAAAAGAAGTTCCTCAATAGGTTCCTTCACAGGGAGCAATCAGCATATTCAAGGCCAGAAAATGCTCCAAGCAAAAATAATTGGGTGGGGGTGGATTTCTGTCCTTAACTCTAAATTAGACTCTTTGTCACAGGGCCAGACTCAATTGTAACTAGTGTCCTTAGCCCCTTTTATTATGTAAGTCTTGGATCTGCAAAGCCCATAGGAAGAGTCTTTTGACAATTTTGAAAAAGCAGGAAAATGCTTTTCCTTATGGGCAATCTGTGTGGGGAATATCGGTCTGACCTGGAATGTTGTGAGTCCTTTTCAATACCAGCAGGCTCATTTCCAACATGAGCCAGTAGTAGCAGAAGGAGATACCAGTTTTCATTTATCATGACAGGAGCTGTGCAAACGCTACCATTTCCTCGCTGTGACTGTCATCCAGCAAGGGCAGTGCGGCTCCCAGCAGTGCATCCCTTCCAATTCCCTTGGTCTTTTTCTGAACAGGTTTTCCTGTCAGGCGTTGAAGGTCCGAGCCTGGAAGGATTTCTCTTTGATTTTAATTGTGGAGTCCTGTTAAGTTCCCCTAAGTCCTGGAGAACGTGGGCAATGGGTTCTCCATGGGCTTACCTGTGAGACCTATCTTGGCAACAGAAGGCCAAAAACCTTGCAAAGGGGCCTGTGTTATTGGAAGGGAGTCATCCTCCCTTCTGGGTAAGGGGAGATGGATTTCAGAGGTCCGAGTCAGGAACCATGTGCCCAGTCTTACTCAGTGCCCAGTCTTCAGAACCAGCTAACACATGGCGATTCCTAAGGACGTATTGCCCCTCTTTACGGAGAACTGTGCTCTGGGCAGGCTTCTGTTGGCCTGAGTGCGGTTGGTTACCCTGATCCCACTGACCCCTGGGATGTTCCTGCATTCTGAGAAGATCAAAGTTTGAGAATGAACTTTGTTCTTCCCCAGATTGTCAGGGCAGAGAGTCCATTCAAGGCAAGGACTCTGGGACCACAACCCAATTCCATGGACATGGCTGTCAGCCAGCATAGAGAAGCCAACATGCAGATAGATCACGAGCGCCTCTACCCACTGAATAGAGGAGTAAGGCGGGAGCTGTTGCAGGATTCTCGCTCAGAGAGTCGTGACACCGAGACTTTTCTTTCCAGGAAGCAACTTTATTATGCCGTCACCGCTCAGTTGGGTTCGTACCCAAAAGAACTGAGCAGCCCACATCATATGGCATAGGTTTTTTTATGCATTTTCTATTTCTTTGTCTCCCATATATGGTAATACACATAAACATTCAGTCTGATTAAGTTGTTTCAGTTTACAGGAACATGGGGGATGTAGGCAGCTGGACTCATATGTAGGTGACCTTGAAGTCTTCTCTTCTCTATTCTTCAATTTTTTCCTTTCTCCTTAGGGAGGGGTTCCTACCACATTCCCCCCTTTGATGCTCGGACCCCTCTATTTTGCGTCAAAGAGCATCATCCTGGCTTAGAGGTTTATATTTCCATAACATCATTACATGAGCAGCCGTTTTTCTCTCAACTATAGTCTCAATGAGACTGGAGACTGATCGTATAATCAAGGGAGCCAAGCAGGGTATGATCAAACATCCTCCCAGAATTAGGAGGACAATACCTATGAGGGTTTTGAATCCTCCAAAAGATGAAAACCATCCTTCAAATAACTCTCTGGGGTTCCAACCATTCCAGGTTTGGACTGTGACATGAGCAACTTTTCTCATTCGATCTGTGATCTCCTCTATGACTTTTCCTTCATCACCTATCTGTAGGCAGCAGTTGCTCAGGTTGAATTTTCCACAAACATCACCCTCAGAAACAAGCAGGTAATCTAAGGCCAGGCGATTTTGGTAGATAGCATTGCGCATTTTGGTCTGCTGCTTAGCAAGCAAATTAAGAGCCCTAGCAGTTTCCTTGGTTATAATTTCTACAACTGCTTGTAGCCTAATTATGTGGTTTAGTGTATAAATGGGGGTGCGGTAGCCCCAGGACCCATCCTTGGCCCACGTAGCAGGGCCGTAATAATGAATTATTCGGGAGACCATTCATTTTCCTTCCAGTTGCCAATTTGCAAGGCATGCTGCTTTCTTTGAACTTTCCTGTCTCCATATATTTGAACTCCCAGATGTTCTCCTTCTGCAAGCGGGAATAGGAAGAAGGATGGGCGGATAGTTCCCAGCACACATGACGCTGACCAGACTGAAGGGAGT
This sequence comes from Proteles cristata cristata, assembly GCA_017311185.1. Taxonomy (NCBI): domain Eukaryota; kingdom Metazoa; phylum Chordata; class Mammalia; order Carnivora; family Hyaenidae; genus Proteles; species Proteles cristata. The sequence goes on from JAESUZ010001679.1 coordinate 1,456,118, forward strand.
ACTGTATAGGCTGTTTTCCCACATATCCAATATAGTCCCCCTGGGGCCCGCCATTCGATGGCAGCATCTATGTTGTCCCAGGCCTCCCGTAGATGAGAGAAGTTAAACAAGGGGTGAGGATTTGGCTCATGGTGACCTGGGGACCCCCACCATTGGGTTTCCCAGGTGATTGAATTATAAAACCTTTGGCCCAGGCATGTTAAGTTTCCGACAGGAATGGTGAACTTTTCCCCCCATCGGGCAAGACAGTTCTTCCCAATGATTGAGGTTTTCAGGAGCCAAACCCCGGCTGTAGAACTGGGGTAATTCGTTCCATCACAAGGCTCGAGGGGATCTAATTCTCTGGCCTCCCATGGCCATTGATCCCCCCATGTTGGTCCCTCCACATACATAGCATGAAGAGATCTTCAGAGTCTGGGCTATAGTCTCTGCCAGGGCCAGAAACAAATTCCTTGCTGTGTCTGAAATGGGAGGGGGACTACTTCTTCTTCTTCTTCTTCTTTTTTTTTTTTTTTACAAATAGTTTATTGTCAAATTAGTTTCCACATAACACTCAGTGCTCATCCCCACAAGTGTGGAGGGGGACTACTTCTTATTTCCTCATAGAAGGAGTGAAAAACTTGGTGGGACGTGGCTGGATGGGTGGCAGTGATCTTCTTAAAATATAGCACAGTCCCTGGGTCTCTGTCTCTTCCATAAATTCGAATACCAATTCGAATGCCCCATTGCCATTTGCAGTCTTCTAAATTAATGATAGTGAGATTTACAGGGTTACAGGCTTTTGACTGACAATCTGATCTAGCAGCCCCCTTTTGAAGGAGAGCTGTTGCATCCTTTTTTTTTTTTTCCAAGTGGCCCATGAAACACAACTCCAACTAGGACATAGAAACTCAGGTGTATAGGCACATAAACCATTTTCCTCAAACATTTATTTGTCATTGAGGCGATATTTTCGCTCCCAATCTAAGCCTCCACATGGTATATCAAGAGTTTTTGGACCGTCCATGACAAGTGCCCTTTTTTTCCGTATAACGGATACTTCTGGGCCTAGAACAATAACCGCACACACATCAAACAGTACTGACACCAGACGTTTAGGGTTTGTAATTTGTGTCCGGCTAATTAAGGCCCCCTCTTCCTGGTAAGATCGGACTTCTAACCAATCTTCATTTGGGGGGTACTGTGGGTCAAAGCAAGTGTATTGACTTCCCCAATGGCAGACGGAATAGGTGGTCTTGTTATGTATGCATGTCCCTTGGACCTTTCCCTGGCATGAGAAATGGGTATGATACAATAGTATGGTCCAGGTGGTTCCTTGGCCTGACCTGGTTATGCGAATGCACGGATCGCATGATGAGAGATTCAGGTTTACAAGCGGAGTCCAAATTAAAAACAACCAATACCAACAAAACATCCTACCCACAAGAGAAAAGTGAGTGCTAACAGAAAACTTTCGCCACATTTCCAGCTGGCTGGAGCAACCTCTGCCAATCCAATAGCAAGAAGTAAAGCAAAAATTACAATAATAGTGAGAGACAAGGGGTGACAGTGCATTACAGTAAGAGGCAGATGTAAGAAATAAGGACAGTCTATTTATTTCTTCGGACCGGCGATTCCTCAAGCTTCCGCCATGCGTAGATTAGTCAGTTTCCGGAGTGACTAAAGCAGGGCTGTAGTCTCCCGTTGGAGTCTCTGCCATGGCAGCTCGCTTCTTCCGTATGGTCAGCTTACACAGCGTGGACGGATCAGGAATGCACTCCCAGTCCCCGGATGCCGGCTTCACTCTGCTGTGGTGAATCCAGGGACCCACCTCGGCTACTTTTACTGCAGTAGGGGTGGACAAAATGACAGTAAACGGGCCCCTCCAAAGGGGTTTAAGTGGTTGGACATTCCACTCTTTTACCCATACAGCATCTCCTGGCTCAAAGGAGTATCTGTGGTCAGGGTCACAGGCAATCATTCTTTAACCCATCAGTGTAGAGTGGCTAGAGTAGAGCCCAGAGCCTGCATTGCTGCCTTAGGGTTAAATTGCCTATCTCATTTAAGTCTCCCCTTATCCCCTTAACAATTGGGAGAGGGCGCCCATAAAGGATTTCATAAGGGGAAAGCCCCGTTTGCTTATTGGGGCTGCACCTGATTCTTAACAAGGCTGTTGGCAACACCTGGTCCCAGTGCAGGTGGGTCTCCTGGCACAGTTTACTTAATTGCAGCTTCAAGGCTCTGTTCATTCGTTCCACTTTCCGGAGCTCTGGGGTCGTATGCCGTGTGTAACTTCCAGGTGATCTTTAGCCCCTTTGCCACCAGCTGCACCACCTCAGCTACAAACGCTGCCCGTTATCTGAACCCATACTGTTAGGGATCCCAAATCATGGGATAATTTCCTTGAGAAGGAGTCGGGCCACTTCATGTGCCTTTTCCGTTCGGGTAGGGAAAGCTTCTACCCGGCCTGAGAAAGTACATACAAAGACCAACAGGTATTTACATCCCCGAACCCGAGGGAGCTCCGTGAAGTCCACCATCACATTTTCAAATGGGGCTCCCCCAACGCTCTGTACTCCAGGGGCGGCCTTGGGCCCCTGACGTGGGTTGTTTCGGGCGCAGGTTTCACATTGCTCACATACCACTCGGGCTATGCTGGAGAGCCGAGGGATGTAAAAATACCGGCTTAACATTGTTTCAAGGGCTGTCCAGCCGATGTGAGTTTCCTGATGGAACTGCTTAACAAAGGCTGGAGCTAAGGCCTCGGGAATTGCTATTCGGCCGTCTTCAAATTTCCACCATCCACCTGGGAGGTAGTTGCCACTCTCAGGCTTAAACCAAGTACTTTCATGGTGTGAGTAATTAGGGTCCCACTCTGTCAGTGGGTTAGGGAACAGTGTAGCAGTTAAAGCCGCTGATCTTATTGCTCCTTTGGAAGCTGCTAGCTTTGCCTCTTGGTCAGCCTTTCAGTTTCCCAGTGCAGCTGTTGTATCCCCCCTTTGATGTCCCCGGCAATGCATGACTGCCTCACTTTTAGGGGCCCATATGGCATCTAAGAGTTCAAGGATCTCCTTATCATAGTTTATGTCCTTTCCTCCTGAGTTTATTAGACCCTTCTCCTTATATAAGGCCCCATGTACGTGGAGAGTGGTGAAGGTGTATTTAGAGTCTGTGTATATATTAACACGTATCCCTGCCGCCAGTTGGAGGGCTCGGGTTAAAGCAATTAGCTCTGCCTTTTGTGCTGAAGTCCCCTTCGGCAGGGCCTCTGCTTCAATGACAGAGTTTAGAGTCACCATGGAATATCCTGCAAGACGTTCCCCCCTTTCTATAAAACTGCTCCAGGGTTCAGGGTCCGTACTTCTTCTAGGTGAATGCGCGGATTCTCACATAGCATTCCCTGATATCTGACCATCCTGGCATTGGTGAGCCAGTATTGTCCTTTGTATTCCATTAATGTTAATACCGAATGTGGCACTCGAACTGTTAATTCCTGTCCCATAGTTAACTTGTCAGCCTCAGACACTAAAAGTGCAGTGGCTGCTAGTGCCCGTAGGCAGGGTGGCCAGCCTTGGCCACAGAGTCAAGTTGCTTGGAGAGATACGCCACCGGGCAATGCCATGATCCCAACATCTGAGTCAGGACTCCCACTGCAATACCAGTGCACTCATGGACATACAGAAAAAAAAGGGCTTGGCCATGTCTGGGAGCCCTAAACCAGGAGCATTAGTAAGTGCACGCTTTATTTCCTCGAAAGCCTTTTGCTGTACTGACTCCCATGCCAGGCGTTCCCTTTCTCCCCCCTTTGTAGCCTCATAGAGGGGTTTTGCCAGGACTGAAAAGTTGAGTATCCAGATCCAATGAAACCTACAGCCCCGAGAAACTCTCGAACCTGGCGCCGGGTTGTGGGAGTCGGGATAGAGCAAACGGCCTGCTTTCTCTCTGGGCCGAGCTGACGCTGCCCCTGAGATAAGTGGAAGCCAAGATATTTAACCCTTTCTTGACAGATCTGGGCCTTTTTTCTTGAGACCTTGTAGCCGGCTTTCCATAGGAGGGTAAGGAGCTGCCAAGTCCCTTCCATGAAACCCTCCCTGGACTTCCCAGCTAATAGCAAGTCATCCACGTCCTGAAGCAAGACACAGTCATATTGATCTGCTGGAAAGGCTTCTAAGTCAGAGGCTAATGCAGTGCCAAAAATGGTTGGGGAGTTTTTGAACCCTTGGGGTAACCTAGTCCAGGTTAATTGGTCCCTGTCACCATTTTTAGGGTCCTCCCATTGGAAGGCAGAAATCAATTGGCTCTGAGGGGCCAGGTGGATGCAGAAAAAGACATCCTTAAGGTCCAAACAGGTGAAGAAAGTGGCTTCAGCAGGAATGAGCCACAAAAGTGTATGGGGGTTCGGGATCACTGGGTGTACGGTGACAGTCACCTGGTTTACTGCTCTCAGGTCCTGAACTGGCCGTAATCATCTGTGCCTGGTTTTTGAACAGGCAAGAGGGGTGTGTTCCAGGGCGACTGGCACGGCCTGAGGATCCCATACTTTAAAAGTCTTTCCAGGTGCTTTTGGATCCTGACCTGTGCCTTGTGAGGGATGAAGTACTGTCTCTGGCGGGTGGGCTTTGCCCCAGGCTTTAGTTCAACAACCACACGCGGTATCTTTCGTGCCAGTCCTGGTGGGTTATCTTCAGCCCATACCCCTGGGACCTTAAAAGGAAGCTCAGACACCAATTGCGGTTTTTCCTTGAGGCTATAGAGACGCCATTCCTCCCCCTGGGGAATCGTGAGAGTCATAATTTTTGCCTCTGGTTTTCGGAGGGTCAGAGCAGCCTGTCCCTGGGAGTTGAAAGTGATCTGGGCCTGTAGTTTTCCCAGTAGGTCACTGCCCATTAGAGCCACGGGGCAGTCAGGGAAGTACAGAAATTCATGGATGACTTCATGGCCACCTAAACTGCATTGTCGAGGTAACAGGAAGGGATGACATATCTGATCGCCTGTGGCCCCCACAATGGTGGCTTGTCTCCGTGAGAGGGGGCCCATGGGTTGGGTCATTGCTGAGTGTTGTGCTCCAGTATCTACTATAAAGTCAATGGGTTGGCCCCCCACCTTCCTTCTGACCATGGGCTCCCGGGGGGCCTAGCAAAATAGAGCCCGGTCTGTCCTAGTCCTCCTCATAGTCCTCCATGGCGGCTAGCCCCACAAAATCATTCTTGGGGGACCCATGAGGCTGCGAGGCCAGTCGGTACTGGCCCTGGACCATACGGCCCCTTTTTTTCTGCTTAGGACCTTGCTGAGAATCATCTGGTCCCTGGGGGCACTCACCTTTCCAGTGACCCTCCTGACGGCACAAAGCACACTGATTCCTGCCTAGTTTCCATCTAGGGCGAGACCCTCCTCTTCGCTGCTCTCCTTTCTGGATTTGGCCCTTTCCCTGCGGGGCTTTCTCCTGGGGGAGTCATGACTGCTCCGCCAAAGCGGCAGCTAATAAATCTGCCTATTTTTGCATCTTTCGGCGTTCTTCCTTCCGTGCTGCCTGGTCACGGTTAATGAACACCTGGGTCGCTACTTCTAGCAACTGACTGATATTCATGCCAGTGAAACCTTCTAGTTTCTGCAGCTTGCGCCGAACATCTCCCTGGGCCTGGCCTATGAAAGCCGCATTAATCATCCACTCATCCGCTGGTTGGCGGGGTTTCTTCAGGTTCTCTTGACTGTATGGGCTTTTTAACCTCTGGCCGGTATTTGGAGGCAGCCATGAGGTGAGCCATGATTACTTTACAGCTCTCTTCAATACAGACTTTTAGCCAAGGTGACCAGGACAGGACCAGGTCTTGCCAACAGTCAATATAAGGAAATTGGTCAGGGTGGCCTGAGTCCCCTGTAATGACTCTGAACACTCGGCCAACTAGTTCCTTATCAAGTGAGCCCTCAGAGGGCCAGCCCACCCCAAAAGATGGCCAATTTCACAGAATGTCTGGAGCTTTTCAGGAGTTAATTTTACGCCATAATTTCCTGAATATCCCTTTTTGAAATTCCTCAACTCCAGGTGAGTTGGTTTACTCTGCTTTCCACCCATTTCCTCTCCCTAACAGACGACTTTCACGCACAAGAAAGGGATGATCAGGGAAGGAGGGGGACCAGTTTGGAAAGGACGCACACCCACTTTGTCCGTTTCTGGCCGCTCTCCTCTCGGAGATATTTCAGGCTCCTTTTAGCATTGGCGGGTTCAGTTTCAATCCCTGACCCGGATCAGACTCCCGAGGAAGTCTGACGCAGCCTTAAGCCGTATGAGGTCGCCACGGAACTGCAGAACGGGACTCAACACTCGCTTCGGCCCTTGGTCAGGTCAGAACCTTCCCGTTGTCCGTCTCAGTCACACACATTCACACAACGACTCCATCCCATCGCCCTACATCCAGTGCCTTAGAGTTGCAGCTTCGTTCCTCTTCCCTTGTGGACTTACTAGTGCAACTCTGGGAGGTGATCAGGCTCCCCTTCTGCCTCTTAGGGGCAGGTCCACCAAAACGAACCCGGGTTCTTACCAGTCAGAATGGCGGCACTCTTTAAGCTTGTCCCTGGGCCTCAGGTTCTGTTAGCGCACACAGGACCCTCGCCCCGGCTCGCCTGTATAGGCTAGTCCCCTACGGATCAAGAGGTTCGCTGGCGCCAGGTGAGATCGCTTCTCCTGGTGCTCCGAGGTTCATATCCTGGTGGCAAGGAAGGTGGCAATCCACCGTCTCTGAGTCCCGGGCGAGCCCCCATGCAATGTTGCAGGATTCTCGCTCAGAGAGTCGTGACACCGAGACTTTCTTTCCAGGAAGCAACTTTATTCATGCCGGCACCACTCAGTTGGGTTCATACCCAAAAGAACTGAGCGGCCCACCTCATATGGCATAGGTTTTTTATGCATTTTCTATTTCTTTTCTCCCATATATGGTAACACACATAAACATGCAGTCTAATTAAGTTGTTTCAGTTTACAGGAACATGGGAGATGTAGGCAGCTGAACCCATATCTAAGTGACCTTGAAGTCTTCTCTTCTCTCTTCTTCATTTTTTTCTTTCTCCTTAGGGAGGGGTTCCTACCACAATGTATCCATCTCTCTCTCTGCCTCTCTCTCTTTCTCTCCCTTTCTCTGCATTTCTTTCTGTCAAATATAAAAATAAACATTAAAAAGAGTAAAAGGATGGAGATAGATACACTGAGGGATACTTTTCCTATGAGAGATGAGAATGAGATAAGTCTGAGGATGAAGGACTAGTACAATCTCCTGGCTAGCCGACTGTCTCAGGAATAAGAAGCACATATGGGTCAGGGCAAAGGGAAAACTCGGTCTTTGACAGTGGGAGTCCTCATGGCAAGATGCCTGTATTCATACTTGAGAAAGAGAGGAAAAGCTTCTGGAGTTCACCCTTTTCCCTTCTCATCCTATCAGTGGATAGAGGCAGTATTGATTCAAGGAGAGTGGTTTGTGCCCAAGTGTTTAGAACTGGACTGTGGTGCAGACGTTCTTGCATGGTCTCTTTCTGTGCTAAGCAGATCCTCAAGAATACGGCACATGGGTGAGCCAGTTCCACTTTAGCGTGAGAGCATCTTTAACGGCCAGGGAGGGAGACAAGTTGGTGAACCATCATTTCTTGTATCTGCCAGCCAAACACCAAGCACTCCCAGGAAGGCAGTTTGTTTTTTGGGATATCAGAAACTGATTGCTCTTGCTTAGCACAGACCGGGGTCAGAGCTCATCAGTAATGTTTGGGCACTCACTGTATGGGGCACAGCCTAATTAGCCTAGCCTAGGACCCAAGGCATGCTTATGTTACAGTCAGGGAATTGAAATGGCTACACATAGGGCCAAACATTGCCTTTTCAGTGGAGAATGGGATCAAACCGAGAAGGAAAGGTCTAGCTTCATGTTCCTCTTGTCCCAGAAGTGAGGATAGCTCCCTCCTGATGTCTCTGACCCTGGCTACACACGAGCATTCCTGCTGGGCACCTTGAAATGCCCTGGGCTTATCTTTGTCAACACAGGACTTAAAGGCACTATTTGAGGGACCCTGTGTCCCAGTGAATCCAGAGTGACAAGAACATGGCCCGACTCCCTATTACAAGTCAGGAAAATGCCCCCGGGGAACTATGCCTGAATGAACAACACGGAGGGCTTAGTTTGGAAAAGAGCAACAGGATGGAGGAGAATACACAGAAGGCCAATGTTCCTTATTCACAGAAGAGATGGGAATATAGCAAAACACGAAGGGACTCGCACAGTCTCTTGGCAAGATGCTTGTCTCAGGGGTAAGAACAATGTGTGGGCTAAGACAATGGGAAACCTCCTGCATTGTTCCTTCAGGAGGAGAGGGGACATTTCTCCCGCTGGATTCTTTTTGCCCTGTCCTTTGAGGCAGTCATGATGCATAGTTAGCAAGTTCTGGCCTGTGGTTGGCTTGAGGTGCACTGGTCCTTGAATGAGCTGTTTCTGCACTTTCTGCAGGTCCTGATGGATACTGCAAATGGGTGAACAGTCTGCTTTTCATAATAAAGCCGTCTGTAGCAGCCGGTTATTGAAGTTCTGCTGTCTATTCCCATGTCAACTTCAGGTTTTCAAGCACCAAGTAGTCAGTGACAGGAGGTCAGTGGGTCCTTTTGTGTATCAGAAATGAACGCTTTCAGGTAACATGGGAGCAGAGTGGGAGCTTTCCACCAATCCCTGGCTTTTCCCTGAGGTATTGACAGGCCTACTGTGCCTAGTGGGAACGTGATTATAATGACACAATCAGCATTGGAAGGGGCACCCGTGGAACTCAGTCGGTTAAGCAACCCACCGTTGATTTCACCTCAGGTCATTATCTCAAAGTCGTGAGGTCAAGCCCCACATCAGACTGTGCTTACAGTCTGAAGCCCTGCTTTGGATCCTCTGTCTCCTTCTTTCTGTCCTTATCTCACTCATTCTCTCTCTCTCTCCCTCTCTCTCTCCCTCTCTCTCTCTCACACACACATGCGCACATGCACACACACACACACACACACACACACACACACACACACACACACGCTTAAAAGAAAGACATGTTTAATGAAAGGAAATCAGTAAGGGAATGTCAATGGACACATGGAAAGCCAAAATTCTTCCTTTCCTATGAGAGTAGGTTCAGGCGAGAATCAAATGACTAGCAAAATCCCTGTGAAGCTGTTTCAGAATAGGATGCACCAGTGCGCTGGGAAAGGGAAACGTATGAGCGGTTTTACCTGGAAGGCAATTCCAGAGGAAACCTTCATCTGAAATTCAAATGAGAATGGGATACAACTGAAAATGTACAGTATAGCTCCATGTTCTCATGTTTTAGAAGCAGGACTGGGTTTCTCCCAACTCCTCTGGGCATGCCTACATGCAAGCATTGCATGCTGGGCATCTTGAAATGCCATAGGTTTCCAAATAACGCATAGCTGTCAAACACAAGTGGTAAGAGGTCCCAAAGCCAAATGTATTCCAGAGTCCACAGAACTTGACCCATGTCCTCAGTTAAAATGAGAGTGAATTGGCCTTAAAAATGGCCCAAATGCCTATCAGGTAAACCAAGTTTGAGAACAAGACCCTAAATGGGCATGGATCCACAGAGGCCGAAATTTCTTTCTTACAGAAGAGAATAGGAGAAAGATAAAGATAAAGATAAGGTGACCAGGGGGGAATGGCAAGATGGCGCAGAAGTAATGAGCTCCATCCTTGCACTCGTGCCCATACCTCACACGGAAAAGATCTGAAGCCATTGGAAACCTTACAAAACCTGAGAGATTGGGAGAAAAAGAATGCAGAATCCACTGAGAAAGTCTTCTAACGTGAGTGTGAACTGGGGAAGATAAAATTGGGCCGGGATCGGAGACTCCAGGGTTGGAGGCGATCCCCCTCTGCGGGGAGTGAGGGGAAAAAGAGAGAGTCCGAAACAGAAAAACCTCCGCTTGGGGGAAAAACCTCCGCTCGGAGCATAGAAACACCCTGCGTGCCAAATACCTGCATGCCAGGTCCCCTTGCGCCAACTGGTCCCAGAGGGGTTGAGCGCACAGACTGCTTCCTTGTGCTGGCTCCTGGCTGGCTGGACTTCAGAGTAGCGGCACGTCTGCCACTGTTGTCCTCCCAGCTGGCTTGGGACCCTGGAGGAGCCGCGCAGACACCAGGCATCCGCACCCTTGGCAGACTGGAATTCTAGAGGAAAGGCAAAGACCTAAAAACTGGCAGATTTGCCTGTGAGTTCGTGTTTCGGGTGATGAGAAACAGAGGGACCTGGTTTTCCTCACTCCAGCGGGCCCTGCGCACCTGGCAGGCAAGCCCCCCCCTCCCCCTTGCTCGCCAGCCCGACACAGGGAAGGAAGCAGCAATTCTGACTCCGCCCCCAGAGCTGGGCAGGAGGCCTGGAATTGGCCTGAGGGGGTTGCCTGGGAAGTTTAGTCTAAGGCACTTTCAGCGGGATTTGGAGACTGGGACTGGCCTGGGTTGAAGAGTGCAACCAACTTTGGCTGCACCCTCAGTACGGGGAGTTTACATGCCCCCAAAAAGTGAGGTGCAACGCTTGGTTCAAGAAGGGACTGGAGCACCGCACTCTCCTCCCCACAACCGCCAAAGCAGAACTTTCGCCTGACGCGTTGGATCACACCACGCCGATCCCTGCTTGAGAGCTGCCCTCCTCCCCCTTTTATTTTTTTCTCCTTTCTTTCTTTTTTCCCCAGAACACTGACTGGATTAACTCCGGTGACCGGCTTGCTTAAACAACCACAACTAGTCCACTCTGTAGATGTAAATTCTACACCTACCGACATTTTCATCTCTTTCTCTCAGGAGTAATTAGACTATATAGTCTCTCTGGATAATACCAGCGTCCTTCTATCACCTATCTAACCATATTCCAACCTTTAGCTCTTTGAAAAAAGCTTCTTATCCCTTCTGCCTGTTCATTCTATTTCCAATTTTGCCTCATCCAAAATTGGATGGGGCCCTGTCTTCCCTCTCTTTCTCTATGCTTTTCAACCAGCACTGCATACACATGGCTATTTAACTGTAGCTGGGAAATCCAGTTATATGCTTTAAACCGTTCTTTATCCATCGGTTTTCTTCTTTTTTCCTTTTCTTTTCTCCTTTTTGAACCTTTTATGTATTTTATACTCTCTATTATTTGCCCTCCCTCCTCCGTCTTTTCTCTTAACTTTTTCGTTTTCCCCCTCAGTTTGCATGTTAGTTGATTTAGCCTGTGCGTTTGTGTGCCCCTGCTCCCTGTGTGTTTGTCTCTCTGTTTTCTTTTCCAGGGCTACCTCAAGAAACAAGCCAGAGTACACAAGGTGGAGAGTCCCAAATATCACTATGAATAGGAAAATAAAATAACCAAGGTCCCAACAAGAGAGACCAAGAGATACCATTCAAAAAGCACTCTCCAAAAGGACAGGCCCTGGACAGTCAAAGAGTCTTCTTGGATACAGTAGCGCTCATAGGTGCAGAGAGCATAACAGGTCATTAAAACTAACAAGAGACTGAGAGCTAACGAAAATGACGAAATGAAAGAGCTGTCCTCCAAAGAAACTCCAAGAAGAAATGACAGCTAATGAACTGCTCAAAACACATAAGCAGCATAACAGAACAAGATTTTAGAATAATAATGGTAAAATTAATAGCTGGGTTGAAAAAAGCATAGAGGACATAAAAGAAACTATGGCTACAGACAGAATGGAAAATAAAAATAAGCATGAAGAATAAAACAATCCGATAAATGAGCTACATGATAAATTAGAGGCCGCCAATGCACGGACTGCAGAGGCAGAAAGGAGAACAAGTGATTTAGAAGACACCGTTATACAAAAACAAGAAGTTGACAAAAAAAGAGACAAACTGATCCAGAAACATGAAAGAAGAGTTCGAGAGCTCAGCGATAGGGTCAATCTCAACAATATCCGTATCATAGGATTCCCAGAAGAGGAAGAGAGAGGGCAAGGTGCTGAAGGAGTCCTGGAACAAATTATAGCAGAGAACTTCCCCGACTTGGGGAAGGAAGTAAATGTGGAAATACAAGAGGCTCAGAGGACTCTCCTCAGACATAACTTGAATCGATCTTCTGCATGGCATATCATAGTGAAACTGGCAAAATATGAGGACAAGGAGAGAATTTTGAAAGCAGCTAGGGAGAAAAGGACCCTAACATACAAAGGGAAACCTATCAGAGTGGTGACAGACCTATCTACTGGAACTTGACAGGCCAGAAAGGAATGGCAGGAGATCTTCAATGTGGTGAACAGTAAAAATGTACATCCAAGAATCCTCTATCCAGCAAGCCTGTCATTCAAAATAGGAGGAGAGATAAAAAAAAAAAACCTTTCCAAGTAAATAGAAATTGAAAGAATTTGTCACCACTAAGCCAGCCCTACAAGAAATCCTGAGGGGGACGCTCTAAAGGAAAGGTTGCTAGGAACAAAGAAACCAGAGACACCACCACAAACAAGAACCCTACAAAAGATACAAAGACTCTAAACCCACATATTTCAATAATAACACTGAATGTAAATGGGCTGAATGCTCCAATCAAAAGACATAGGGTAGCAGAATGGATAAAAAAACAAAATCCATCTATATGCTGTCTACAAGAAACTCATTTTAGACTGGAAGATACCTTCAGATTAAAAGTAAGGGGATGGAGAAATATCTACCATACTACAGGAAATCAAAAGAAAGCCGGAGTAGCTATACTTATATCAGACAAACAGGACTTTAAATGAAAGACGATAACAAGAGATGATGAAGGGCACTACATTATAATTACATGGTCCATCCATCAGGAAGAACTAACTATCAGAAATATCTACGCACCCAATACGGAAGCACCTAAATATCTAAATCAGTTAATCACACACAGAAACAAACTTATAGATAAGGATGTACTAATAGCAGGGAACTTTAATACTCCACTTACAGCAACGGATAGGTCAACCAGACAGAACATCACGAAAGGAATAATGGACTTGAAAGACACATTGCGCCAGATGGATCTGACGGATATATTTAGAACTTTACATCCTGAGGCCAGGGAATTTACTTTCTTCTCAAACGCGCATGGCACATTCTCCAAGATAGATCACATACTGGGACATAAAGCAGCCCTCAATAAGTATAAAATAAATGAGTTCATACCATGCACACTTTCAGATCATAATGCTTTGAAACTTGAAATCAATCCGAGGAAGAAGTCTGGAAAACCTCCAAAACCATGGAGGTTAAAGACTACCCTACTCAAGAATGAATGGGCCAATCAGGCAATTAGACAGGAAATTAAAAAATATATGGGAACAAATGAAGATGAAAATACAACAAACCAAACTCTATGGGATGCGGCAAAGGCAGTCCTAAGAGGAAAGTACATTGCACTCCGGGCCTATTTCAAGAAATTAGAGAAAGCCCAAGTGCAAAATCTAACAACTTGCCTCAAGGAATGAGAGGCAGAGTAACAAGAGCACCCCAAACCCAGTAGAAGAAGAGAAATAGTAAAAGCCAGAGTGGAAATAAGCAACATAGAGACCAAAGAAACAATTGAACAGATCAATGAAACCAAGAGTTGGTTCTTTGAAAAAATAAACAAAATTGACAAACCTCTAGACAGGCTTCTCAAAAAGAAAAGAGAGAGAGCATACAAATAGACAAAATCATGAATGAAAATGGACTTATTACAACCAACCCCTCAGAAATACAAGCAATTATCAGGGAATACTATGAAAAATTATACGCCAACAAATTGGACAACTAAGAAGAAATGGACAAATTCCCAAACACACACTCACTACCAGAATTCACATGGGAAGAAATAGAAAATCTGAACAGACCCACATGTAGTGAAGAAATCGAATCAGTTATCGAAAATCTCCCAACAAATAAAAGCCCTGGACCTGATGGCTTCCCAGGGGAGTTCTACCAGACATTGAAAACGGAATTAATACCAATTCTTCTCAAGCTATTCCAAAAAATAGAGACTGAAGGGAAACTTCCAGACTCATTGTATGAAGCCAGCATCACTCTGATTCCCAAGCCGGACAGAGATCCAGTAAAAAAAGAGAACTACGGGCCAATATCCTTGATGACTACAGATGCGAAAAGCCTCAACAGGATACTTGCAAATCTAATCCAACAGCACAGAAAAAGAATTATCCACCAAGATCAAGTGGGATTCATTCCTGGGTTACAGGGTGGCTTCAACATTCGCAAATCAATCCGTGTGATCCATCACATCAACAAAAGAAAAGATAAAAACCATATGATCCTGTCAATAGATGTAGAAAAAGCATTTGACAAAATACAACATCCCTACTTAATAAAGACCCTCAAGAAAGTCGGGATAGAAGGAACTTACAGAAACATCATAAAAGCCATCTATGAGAAACCCTCAGCTAACATCATCCTCAACGGGGAAACACTGAGAGCTTTCCCCCTGAGGTCAGGAGCACGACACGGATGTCCACTCTCACCACTGTTGTTTAACATAGTGCTGGAAGTCCTAGCATCAGCCATCAGACAACAAAATGAAATCAAAGGCATCAAAATCGGCAGAGAAGAAGTCAAACTGTCACTTGTCGCAGATGACATGATCCTCTATGTGGACAACCCGACAGACTCCACCGGAAGCCCACGAGAACTGATCCAAGAGTTCAGCCAAGTCGCAGGGTACAAAATCAACATACAGAAATCAGTTGCATTTTTATACACCAACAATGAAGCAACAGAAAGAGAAATCAAGAAACTGATCCCATTCACAATTGCACAAAAAACCCTAACGTACCTAGGAATGAACCTAACCAAGGGTAGAAGAGATCTGTATGATGAAAACTATAGAAAACTTATGAAGGACATTGAAGAAGACACAAAGAAATGGAAAAACATTCCATGCTCATGGACTGGAAGAATAAATATAGTTAAAATGTCAGTACTACCCAAAGCGATCTACACATTCGATGCAATCCCAATCAAAATTGCGCCAGCATACTTCTCAAAACTAGAACAAACTATCCTAAAATCTGTATGGAACCACAAAAGACCCCAAATAGCCAAAGTAATACTAAAGAAGCAAACCAAAGCAGGAGGTATCACCATCCCAGACTTTAGCCTCTCCTACAAAGCTGTCGTCATCAAGACAGTATGGTATTGGCACAAAAACAGACACATCGACCAATGGAACAGAATTGAGAACTCAGAAGTGGACCCAAAAGTGTACAGCCAACTAATCTTTGACAAAGCAGGACAGAGTATCCAATGGAAAAAGGACAGCCTTTTTAACAGATGGTGCTGGGAGAACTGAACTGCAACATGCAGAAGAATGAAACTAGATCATTTTCTCACACCATACACAAAAAGAAACTCAAAATGGATAAAGGACATGAACGTGAGACAGGAAACCATCAAAACCCTAGAGGTGAAAGCAGGAAACAACCTCCTTGACCTCCACCGCAGCAATTTCTTACTTGACACATCCCCGAAAGCAAAAGAATCAAGAGCAAAAATAAACTGTTGGGACCTCATCAAGATCAAAAGCTTCTGCACCGCAAAGGAAACAATCCATAAAACTAATAGGCAACGAACAGAATGGGAAAAGATAGTTGTAAATGACATATCAGATGAAGGGTTAATATCCAAAATCTATAAGGAACTCACCAAATTCCACCCCCAGAAAATAAACAACCCAGTGAAGAAATGGGCAGAAGATATGAACAGACACTTCTCCAAAGAGGACATCCAGATGGCCAACAGACACATGAAATGATGCTCATCATCCCTCCTCATCAGGGAAATACAAATCAAAACCACACTGAGATACCACCTCACGCCGGTCAGAGTAGCTAAAATGAGCAAATCAGAGAATGCAAGATGCTGGCGAGGATGTGGAGAGACGGGCACCCTACTACACTGTTGGTGGGAATGTAAACTGGTGCAGCCCCTCTGGAAAACAGGGTGGAGGTTCATCAAAAAGTGAACAATAGAACTCCCGTATGACCCATCAAAAACACTGCTAGGAATTTACTCAAGGGATACAGGAGTGCTGATGCATAGGACCACATGTACCCCAATGTTCAGAGCAGCACTCTCAACAATAACCGAAACATGGAAAGAGCCCAGTGTCCATCAACACACGACTGGATCAGGAAGATGTGACTTATCTGTACGACGGAATTCTACATGGCAATGAGAAAAAATGAAATCTGGCCATGTGTAGCAACATGAATGGACCTTGAGGGTGTTATGCTGAGCGAAATAAGTCAGGCAGAGAAAGACAAATACCATATGATTGCAAGAATAGGAGGATTAGGAGGAACGTAACGATGGACCAAGGGGGAGAAGCAGTGGGGAAAGAGTGGAGGTGGGGGAGAGAGGCAAAACATGAAAGGCTCTTGAATACTGAGAACAAATGAGGACTAATAGGTGTGGAGGGAAAGGGGAGAGATGTGCATGGAAGAAAGGACTTGTGGGGATGAGCACTGGGTGTTATATGGAAAACAAGTTGACAATAAACTATGTGTAAAAAATAAAAACTAAAAAAAATAAATTGGAAAAAATAAACACACAGAAAAAATTAAAAAATAAAAACGCATGCATGTCTGTAAAAGTCAGTTTGATATACTCTACTCTGAGGAAGAACAATGCGTGGACCCCTCATTCAACAACCATCATCATTCACTAGGTAGACAGTGAATGAGAACAGACATTGAGACCACTGAAGGAACTGCAGGGTGTTGGAATTTGGGAAACACATCTGTGCTGAATAAAGCATTCAGTTACCACATGGTTTCACTAAGTTTGTGATGTTGGAAAACAATGCATGGCAGTATTAGCTCAGTGTGATATCCTCAATTCTGAGAAAGAATTTGTGGGGAAGCCCACATTCAAGTACCGTCCTCTTTCACTAGGTAGACAGTGACTGCAAACAGATCCTGAGACCAATGAAGGAAGTACATGGTGCTCGACGCTGGGAAACAATGGTGTCCCAATTGCAGCATTCACTTACCATATTGTTTCACTAACACAGTAACACATGCATGTCAGTAAGAGCTCAGGGTGATATACTCAACTCCGAGAAAGAACACTGTGGGGAGCCCCTCCTTGAACTACCGTCATCTTTTACTTGGTAGACGATGACTGAGAACCGATGTGGAGACCAAAGGAGGAAGTGCGGGGTGATCGACTCTGGGAAACAGCACAATGCTAAATGCACTGCTCATTACCATAGGGTTTCCTGAAGTTAGTGATGTTTGAAAACACATGATGGTGTGAGAAGCTCATTGTGAATATACTCAATGGAGGGAAGAACCCTGTGGGTCGCCCCTCATTCAAGTACCATCATCTTTCCCTAGGTATACAGTGACTCCAAACAAATGCTGATGCCAAAGATGGACGTGCGGTGTGCTTGACTCTGGGAATCAGCGCTGTGCTGAAGGTGACATTCACTTACCATATTGTTTCTCTAAGAGAGTCATGCTTGACAACGCATGCATGGCTGTAAAGCTCCATTTGATAGACTCTACTCTGAGGAAGAACAATGCGTGGAACCCCTTATTCAACTACCATCATCTTTCCCTAGGTAGACAGTGAATGAGAATAGAGGCTGAGACCAATGACGGAAGTGCAGAGTGCTCAAATCATGGAAACAACACTGTGCTGAAAGCAGCCTTCAGTGACCATAGTGTTCCCCGAATTTACTAATGTTGCAAAACACATGCATGTCAGTAGAAGCTCAGTCTGATATAGTCAACTCTGAGAAAGAACACTGTGGGCAACCCCTCATTTAACTGCATCATCTATCACGAAGTAGATAGTGACTGAAAACAGATGCTGAGACCAATGAAGGAAGCACAGGGTGTTCAACTCTGGGAAACAGCAGTATGCAGAATGCAGCATTCAGTGGCCCTATTGTTTCAAGAAGTCAGGAATGTTGGAAAACACATGCATGGAAGGATACATTCAGATTGGTATACTCAACTCCGAGAAAGAGCCCTGTGGGGAAGCCCTCATGCAACCACCGTCCTCTTGCACTAGGTAGATAGTGACTGAAAACAGATGCTGACACCAAGGAAGAAATACAAGATGCCCGACACTGGGAAACAACACTGTTGGAACGGCAGCTTCTGTGCCGGGGTGATTTCACACATTACGTAATTTCACACATTACGTTAGGAATGTGTGAAAACACACGCATGGCCAAGAAGTTCATTGTGATCTATTCAACTCCAAGAAAGAACAAGAAAGAACACTGTAGGGAACTCCTCATTCAAGTACCGTCATCTTTCACTGGCTAGAATGAGACTGAGAACACATGCTGAGGCCAATGAAGGAAGTGCAGAGTGCTCCAATCTGGGAATCCACACCGTGCTGAATGGTGCAATCAGGTACCCTATTGTTCCACAAAGTTATTAATGTTTGCAAAAGCAGGCATGGCAGGAGAAGAGCAGTGTGATAGACTCAACTCACAGAAAGAACACTGTGGAGAACCCCTCCTTCAACTGCCGTCCTCTTTCAGTAAGTAGATAATACTGATCACAGACGTTGGGAACAACGAAGGAAAAGAAGGGTGCTCAGTTCTGAAAACAGCACTGTTCGAATATCAGCATCAGTTACCATATTGCTTCCTTCATATAGTGGTGTATGAAACCACATGCATGGCAGTATTAGCTCAGTGAGATATCCTCGACTCCGAGAGAGAACAGTGTGGGGAACCCCTCATTCAAGTACCGCCAGTATCACGCGTAGATAAAGACTGAAAACTGATGCTGAGACCAATTACGGAAGTGCGGAGTGCTATACTCTGGGAAAGAGCACCGCGCTGAAAGTAGCATTCAGTTACCATATTGTTTCACTAAGTTAGTCCTGTTTGAAAACACACGCATGGCAGTATCAGCTCACTTGATATCACCAAATCCAGGAAAGCACACGGTGGGGAACCCCTCATTCAAGAACCGTCATCTTTCCCGAGGCCGAGAGTGACTGAAAACAGATGGTGAGACCAATGAAGGAAGGACATGGTGCTCGAAACGGGGAAACGACCCTGGATGAATTGCGGCATTCAGTTACTATCGTGATTCACTAACATAGTAAGGTTTGAAAACACATACATGTCAGTATGACCTTAGGGTGATGTACTCTACCCCGAGAAGGAACCCTGTGGGGAACCCCTCTTTCAACTACCTCATCTATCCCTAGGTAGATTGTGATTGAAAACACATGTTGAGGGGCGCCTGGGTGGCTTAGTCGGTTAAGCGTCCGACTTTCGCTTAGGTCATGATCTCGCGGTTCGTGGGTTCGAGCCCAGCGTCGGGCTCTGTGCTGACTGCCAGCTCAGAGCCTGGAGCCTGTTTCAGTCTGTGACTACCTCTCTCTCTGACCCTCCCCTGCTCACGCTGTCTCTCTCTCTCTCCTAGAAATAAATAAAACATTAAAGAAATTTTTTTTTAAAAAAAGAAAACACATGTTGAGACGAATGAAGGAAGTGCGGGGTGCTAACCTTTGGAAAACAGCATGGTGCTGAATGCAGCATTCAGTTACCACACTGTTTCACCAATAGAGTAATGTTTGAAAACATATGCATGGAACTATAAGCTCAGTGTGATACACTCAACTCTGGGAAAGAACACTGTGCGGAACCCCTCATTCAAGTACCGTCAAGTTTCACTAAGAAGATAGGGACTGAAAACAGATGCTAAGACCAATAAAGGAAGTCCAGGGTGCTCGACCCTGGAAACAACACTGTGCGGAAGACAGCATTCAGTTAACATACTGTTTCCCTACGTTAGTAATGTTTGCAAACACTTGCATGGAAGTCTAAGCTCCCAGTGATATACTCAACTCTGAGAAAGAACACAGTAGGGAACCCCTAATTCAACTACCGTCATCAAACCATGTAGTTTGGGACTGAAAATAGACGCTGAGACGACTGAAGAAAGTGTGGCATGCTGGACACCGGGACACAACACTGGATGCCGCCCTAACCCTAGCCGGGCCTCGGGCCCCATGGGAGGCTGGGTCCTCATTCTGAAAACTGCACGGGCCTGAGGCTCCGAAGCTGTGCCAGACTCCTTGGCACGCAGAGGGGACAACGGCCACACGTTCGCCGGCGAGGCAGCCTTGGCAACACAGCCGTCTGGAGGCACCGTCGAAGCCAGGTCCTATGAGGTGGCAGGCCCCCAAGCCCAGTGCTAATGCTGGGCGGCACGGCGCCATGTGCTCTCAACTCAGCCCTTCAGATAGAGCTTGGCACTGCCAGTGGATCGATTCCTGGCAAGTCCCTGGGTCGCGCCCTAACCCTTGTCCTAGGCCTCCACCACCCACTAACCCAAGTCCTGCCCGTCAGGGTCCCAAGAAGCCTGCACCGAGGCCCACCCCGGGCATGGGTTCTCACTTCAGCCCTCCCAAAAGAAGTCAGGACTGGTGCCGCTTCCACCGTAGCCGCTCACCCGCACGCCGCCCTAACCTTAGCCGGGTCTAGGCCCCATGCGGAGCCGGGTCCTCTTTGCGAAAACCTCAAGGGCCTGAGGCTCCGAAGTCGTGCCGAATTCCTCTGTACGGAGAGGGGACCACGGCCACGACACTCGCTGGGCACGGCAGCCTCAGCAGCACGGCCGTATGAATACAATCCCGAAGCCTGGTCCGAAGATGGACGAGCCCTGGGAGACAAACGCTAAGGCTGACCGGCACTGCACCAGGCGCCCTCAACTCAGGCCTCAGGGGGAAGGTCTGCACTGCCAGCGGATCAGGCCCTGGTGCGTCCCGGTCTCGGGCCCCAAACCTGGCCCTAGGCGTGGATCACCCCCTAACCCTAGCCCCGCCCCTCAGTCTTCCCAGAAGCCTGCACCGAGGCCCGTGCGGGCATGGGTTCTCACTTCAGACCTCCCTGAAGTCGGGAATGGTGATGCTTCGGCCCTGGCCGCTCCCCCGCACGCTGACCTAACACTAGCCACGCCTCGGGCACCACGGGGAGCCAAGGCCTTATGGAGAAAACAGGACCGGCCTGAGGCTCCAAAGTGGTGCCGGATTCCTCGGCACGGAGAGGGGACCACGGCCACGACGTTCACCGGGCGCGGCAGACTTGGCGGCACGGCCGTCCGGAGGCATCACCGACGCCGGGTCCTGGAGGGGGCGGGCCCTGGGAGCCAAACACTAAGGCTGGCCAGCACCGCACAAGGCGCCCTGAACTCAGGACACCTGGGGTAGCGCGGCACTGCCAGAGGATTGGGTCCTGGCGCGTCCCTGTCTCTCGCCCTAATCCAAGCCCTAGGCGTCGACCAACTCGTCACCCTAGCCCCGCCCCTCAAGCTCCCCAGAAGCCTGTGCCGAGACCGGCCCCGGGCATGGGTTGTCAATTCAGCCCTCTTTGGAGAAGCCGGGAATGGTGCCGCCTCGACCCTGGCCGTTCCACAAAACGCCGCCCTAACCCCAGCCTGGTCTCAGGCCCAATGCGTGGCCGGGTCCTCATTGCGAAACCTGAACGGGCCTGAGGCTCCAAAGCGGTGCCACATTCCTCGGCACGGAGAGGGGACCACGGCCACGGCATTCGCCGGGAGCGGCAGTCTCGGCAGTACGGCAGTCCTGAGGCACCCCAAAATCGGGTACAACGTGGCGGCAGTCCCTGGGAGCCAAACGCTAAGGCTGGCCATCACCACAAAAGGCGCCCTCAACTCAGAACACCTGGAGGAGCACGGCACTGCCAGAGGATCGGGTCCTGGTGCGTCCTGGGCTCAGGCCCTAACCCTAGCCCTAGGCGTTGACCAACCCCTAATCCTAGCCCCGTCCATCAAGTTCTCCAGAAGCCTGTGCCGAGAGTGGAACCGGACATGGCTTCTCACCTCTGCCCAACTGAAGAAGCAGGGAATGGTGCAGCTTCGGCCCTGGGCATTGCACAAAATGCCGCTCTAACCCTTGCCATGTCTTAGGCTCCATGTGAGGCCGGGTCCTCATTACAAAACCCGATAGGGCCTGAGGCTCCGAAGCGGTGCCGGATTCCTCGGCATGGAGAGGGTACCACGGGCACAGCATACGCCGGGAAAGGTAGTCTCGGCAATACTGCCGTCCGGAGGCACCCCCAAAGCAGGGTCCAACGTGGGGGTGGTCCAGTAAGGGATCCGCTGGGGGGGGGCATTGCCAGCGGATCCGGTACTGGAGAGTCCCCGGCTCAGGCCCTATCTCTAGCCCACATCTCCCTTCACACTATGAAGTATGTAACACCTCGCTTATCCTTCCACGCAGGTGTCTGCACACATCTCTAGACCAACCAGGTAACGGAATACCGCCTTCCGCTCAGTGTTGCTGCAACGGAGTGGAGTCCTCTGCAGTTCCCTCGCAGGTCTCCGCATGTGCATTCTAACCTTGATAGCGTAGTGAAACAGGCCCTGAGTTGAATGAGGCCATCGCCGCCACGGTCATGAACGGAGTTGAGTGTGGAAGACGTAGCTGAAGCTTTCGTGCACGCGTTTTCAAAGAATACCGAGCATGGGAAACGACCTGGTAACTGATGCATTCCGCATGAGGTGGAACCTCAGACGGAGTACAGTGCAGTTCCCTCGTTGGTCTCCGCAGCTGTAGTCTAACCCTATGACCAGAGCGACTCATGAATAGTGTGAAATGAGGCCTGCCCCACGGTGTTCCTCCCCAGGGCTGAGTACATAACCCTTACCTTAGTTTCCAAGGAGCTGTCTGCAAACATCGCTTCCGTTCTGAAACAACCAGGTCCCCGACTGAAGCATTCGGCTCTTTGCTGTCTCACAGAGGTGAACCTTATTCTCCTCCCTCCGAGGTCTCCGTATGTGTACTCTACTTCCCACAACTCGCATAGCAAAGCGAGATCTTAGTGGAATGGGGATTCCCCAGCCCCGGTGTTCACGCACCGAGTTCATTAGGAAACCACGGAAGCGTCCATACGTGTGTCTTCAGAGCATAGCAACGAAGGAAATCGAACTGGTCCTTGAATGCAGCATTCCGCCTAGTGTGTTTTCCCAGAGCACACGCACCTCCCACGTTGGTCTCCACCACTGTATCCTAACAGTATGTACACAGAGTATCATGACGTTACTTGAATGAGGCCTGCCCCACAGTGTTCCGTCCCAGAGTTGAATATATACCTGCGCTTATCCTTCCATGACGGAGTCTTCTAGCATCGCTACCTCAGTGGTACCACTGGGTGCCTGAATGCTGCTTTCCGCACAGTATTCTTTCACAGAGTTGAGCTTTCTCCTCTTCCCTCATAGGTCTCAGTAAGTGTATTCTGCCAAACACTACTAGCGTAGTGGGAACACATCTTCTCGGAATGAATGTTTTTCCCCAGTGTTCACGCACCGAGCTCATTAGGAAACACCTATTTAGCTTCCATACATAGGCTTTCATAGCGTAGCAATGAAGTAAATCGAACTGGTCATTGAACGCAGCGTTCCGCCGAGTGTGGTCTCTCAGCTAGAACACTGCGCACTGTCCACGTTGGTCTCCACATCTGTACGCGAACAGTACGAACACAGTGTGTCATGAGGCTAGTTGAATGAGGCCTGCCCCCCACTGTTCCTTCACAGAATTGAATAGACACCATTGCTTATCCTTCCATGACGGAGTCTTCAAACATCGCTGACTTAGTGAGGCAACCGGGTTATTGAAGAATCCATTGCCTACGATATCATGTCTCTGAGTTGAACCTCCTTTGCTTCCCTAATGAGTCACCGTAGGTGCAGTCAAGCACTACTCACCTAATAAGAGACGACCTTAGACGAATGAGGCGTTCCCCACAACGTGCATGGACAGAGGTGGGCAGGTACCACTTAACTGGAGCTTCCTACCGTGTGTTTTCAAAGATACCATTGACGGGAAACGAATGGTCATTCGATGCTGCCTTTCGCCTACTGGGGTTTCTCAGAAGGACCACGGTACACGTCCCTCTATGGTTTTACAGCCGTATTCTAAAACTACGAACACAGTGAATCGTGCACTTAGTCGAATGAGGCCTGCCCCGCAGTGTTCCTTCACAGAGTCGAATATATACCATAACTTGCTTATCCTTCCATGACGGAGTCTTCAATCGTCGCTAACTTAGTAGAACAGCTGGGTGACGGAATCTGGCATTCCACCCAGTATCGTTTCACAGAGTTGAGCCTCTTCCTCCTCCCGCAGAGGTCTCCGTACGTGTACTCTAACAAAAACGAATCCCATGGTGAACAAGGAACTTCGTGGAACGAAGGTTTCGCTCAGTGTTCACGCACCGAGCTCATTAGGAAACACCTCCTTAAGCTTCCATGCACATGCTCTCATAGCGTAACAATGAATTAAATCGGACTGGTCTTTGAATGCCGCATTCCGCATAGTGTGGGTTTCTCAGTGTTGCGGACGAAATGACACAAAGGACAAGACACACACAAAAGACAGACACAGACACAACTCCGGCCGGAGGAACAATTCTACGCAAGCCCCTCTTGCGGTTTATTTTATACCTCGGTAACTGGATACAAACTGAAATCTACAAGATGCATTCCTTTACCAATTAAGAGCAAGTAGCCAAACACATTTCAAGGACGGGGGGAGCAAAGGGAGGAGGCGACCACAACATGTTTACTAAGAGGCCTGCTCACAATTCCAGCCTTCTCCTTATTCCTAAGGAAGGCATGTTCCCTCGTTTGCAAGCGGACCATTAAACTTGGATACTGTGTGCAGGCCTCCTGGCAGAGCATCCTGTTTGCAGGAATGCCTTGCCCAGGCAGGGAGCCCTGTGTGCAGGCACATCCCCGCGTCCCTAAACACTCTTTCTTGTGGTCACTGTCGGGCTCCCACATCTCCCCCTTTTTTCTGAGAAGCGGTAGCAAACTGTAAAGTGGCGAGAACGTGTTGTCTATCTTTTTTCAGTTGTTGCCTTCTTTGCCAGCACCGGATGACTAAAAGAATAACGCAGCATAAAAGTATTATGAGTAAAGTATTCACGAGAACAGTTCCAATTAGGGCAGACACATGTCCAAGAGGGTTCAAATTATTCATCCCTTTCTGTAAATCCCTTAACAGATCCGACCCAGTAATGTCAGGTAGTGTTTTGCTAAATGTAGACAAAATTTGCTGCTCTGACTCTATAATTTCCTTAGTTAGGTTTTGATGCCCTGTTAGTGACTGTTTTACCTTTTCCCAACCCTCACTTATGTTGAAAGGCACAGAGGTTATACATAATTGAGAGGAATTCCAATCACATTTCAATACACTTTTTGTGGATAAGACAGTGAATTGATCCCCAAGCCATGAAACAGTATGTTGAAGATTGAGTACATCAGTTGCAAGTTGTGCATCCAGATCTCGTTGTTGTTGCCATAATAAATGAGAGTCTTTATGCCATTCCCGTACAAAGTCTGCTGTTTGGACCCCTTGATGCAAAGCTAGTCCAGCCACGGCAGCGGTCGCAGCGACTGCAGCCACTGCAAGAACCGAAGCTATGATTATTCCGAGCATGCGTCGGGACCGGTGAAGCAAGGTTTGCATAGCAGTCACCAGATGAGATACAGGAAAAGAGTCCGACCAAGGTCTTGTCACATTTACAGGCAACCACACTTCGGTACGAGTTTTAACAATCACCAATGAAAAATCAGAGTTATTGATTTGTGTTTCAAAACTTTTCCACCATAACTGACTTACACATTGTGTTAAATTACAATGATTACATGATATAGATCCCTCTGTAGCATTCCAAGTCCAATTCCCATACAGCAATGCAAAGGGGTATTTTAGACAAGCCGTAGCAGAATAGGATTTATTAACATGCAAGTTAACATGAAAGGGACCTGAACTGTCAATCTTATCCAAAGTATAGTTTCCTGACCATATAGTGAGATTCCCTGAAACCGCCCATGATTTCCAAATATTCCCTTGAAAGTGGGGATACCCTAACAATTGCCATTTAGGGGGACGAGTGCAAACTGTTGCCATTTTACGGGTTCATTACCGTTACCCATTAAAGTACCATTAATTCGATACCATTTGAAAGTTTTGTTAGACCAATTTTCCAAAATTTAACCGTGATCAGGGTTCCAATCTACAATAACAAATCCAGAATAATTCATGACCTTAAAAGGCCGATGACCTCGGCATCTTTCCCATTCCAAAGATTCTAGAGAAGGAATAAAAAAAATTAGAAGGGCATAATGGTATAAAGGTATCAGGATGGTGACTCATCGGTGTCGTCGAGGTGTTGAATCCCCTGGTGGAAACAAGTACAGTAAAGACAGCAGGATGATAATTATTATATGTTACTCCCCAGGTATTCTAAGAGTAATGATTATGCTTTCGTGTAGAGAAGCAAAAGGGATGTCCGCCGATGCACAAGGGGAGACCCTCCACTGCAACAGTACCATTACTTATGTTATATTGATTATTATGATGATGCAAATGCTTAATTCCTCCACACGCGGGTGGTGGGAAGAATGCAGTTTCATTGGTGCATACCTGTACTTCAGGTTCACCCCAAGAGACAGCTCTCACAAGAGGAGTATTAGGAACATAAGCCCAATACGTATATTCTATCGCTTGCACATACATTACCTGACAGGTAACCACAGCCATCTTATCCTCCTCTTTCCTTCGAAAATGCAATTCTGCTGCTGATAGATTTTCTTTGCTCCAAATATTCAGAAATTTTAAAGTTAGTAAGGTTTTATTCAAGAGGTCTTTTGGTTTCATAAATCTCTCCTGTTCCCCCTTTTTTATTTTTCAACATACTCACGTAAAGTACGATTAGCCCTTTCAATAATAGCTTGTCCTTGACTATTATAAGGGATACCAAAAGTATGAATTATATGATATTGGGATAAAAATGAGCTAATTTTGCAGATTGGTAGGCAGGTGCATTATCAGTTTTTGATTCAATTGGGACCCCCATAACTGCAAAACAAGATAACAAATGAGTAATAACAGCAATAACAGCATCAGCCTTTTCAGAATGTAATGTAGTAGCCCATTGGAAATGTGTGCATGTATCTATAATATGATGGACGCATTTTTGTTGTCCAAAGGATGAAAGAAAAATTACATCCATTTGCCATACCTGATTTGCTTGCAATCCTCTTATGTTGACACCCGGTGGGGTAAATGGTAAGGTAAAAGGTGCACAAATAGAACAAGAGCGAACAATAAGATTTTTTTTTCTTTAGAGTTAATACGTTGCAGACGATGCTCTTGTTTTGCTGCTTCTATAGGATAAAGTAATGCATCAATTACAGCATTTCTGAATGACAAGGGTCCAGGAAGGGCAAAATGTGCACGGATATGGGTAAAGAAAATTAATTCTGAACGCCGCAGAAGTGATCGTTGTACCTGATAAAATAATTTGTCAATATCTGTTTTAAGAGTTATAGGCAGTGAAACTTGAGGAAGCTGCAAACAAGAGAGAACACAGCATACCGAGAATCCGAAACAATGTTAACAGGGAGTTGAGGAAAGTCTTGCAAAACTAAGTAAATAGCCCACAGCTCAGCAGGCTGCACAGAGCAAAACGAATGGGGAAGGCAGAAGAGGCAAGTTGACAGCAGGAGGCAAAGAAAGAGAATTAGCAGTTTTAAATTTTGTGAGCTGAGGCAGAGAAGACTTAAGGTTTGTTAGGCAGTCTATATCAGTCTGGAGAAGACAAGGAACTTCCCCGAAACAAAAGGAGTTTCGGCAGCTGCTTGGGAATATTCCTTAAAGTCCCCGTCCCGAGGTAAACCGGCCACAGTTGGCTTCAATTATAGCCATTAATCTGGGAAAAGAATGAGTGAGAAGCCCTCAACATTTACTAGAAAGAGGAACAGAGAACAGGAGAGAGTTAACATCCCCTTCAGTCTAAATTTATTTCAGCCAGAACAATAAGGTCTCCTTTATGAGTTTTTTCCGGATATTGGTTGGGCACTCTTAGTGAGGCAGTGTCACAAAGACAGACAAAGGGTTGGGGGTGCCCTCTCTAATGAGGAGACCGGTCAGATGTCAGTTTGGTCATGTACCAAAAGAACTTAAGGGATGCTTAGCTGTCGTGGTCTCAGCTTTGGAGACTATTCCGATGCCACCATAGACTGTATGCCGTTTACCACAAAATCGCAGACAGGCACAGTCAGACTCCATAGGCTTTTTGGGACCTTAAGGGCGCCCACCCGTGGAGCCACAGAATCAAACCCAGCAGGCAAGCCAGACCGAATTGCATATTCACATCAATATACATACTAGAGGTTACTAGATTCCTTCTCACAGAAATTCTACAGATGAGACTAACAAGGACAATGACAAACAGGGCAAAACAGATACAGAAGTGGCCACAAAACAGGTTTATGAGTTTGCTGAAGGGCCAACCGATGTTTCGGTGTGCCCTGCGGGAGGGAAATAGCTGCGTCCAGCTTTTCATTTAATCCCCCAGACAGAAGCACATGTGCATTTAAGGATCCAGATGATAAGTTGATTTACCTCATTTTTTCTTAATAACAAAAATGTGAGCGCTCGAGGAGCTTGAGCAGCGGCCACTAGTTTTCCGACGGAATGGTTACAGAAGCCCCCATGGGAGAGAGAAGATAAGATAAATGTTTGTGCTATACATTCTCCAGCCAATAGTGAAAATGTAACAGAAGTAGAAACCATAATTAAAATTTCTCCAACAAAATCAGAGTCTATAACTCCAGGAATTATGGTTAGGCCTCTTAAAGCTGCGCTGCTACGGCCCAATATTAAACCAAAGGTGCCTTTAAGCAATGGGCCAAATATGTTTGTCCTTAATTTATAAATGCCACCTCCTGGAGACAAAAGAACATTTTCAGCAAGAGGCAAATCAGCAGCCGCACTGCCTGAAGTTGCAGAGCGTAAATCTGACACCATTAAAGGTTTGGTCATTCCTGATGCAGCAGTCATCTCTAAGCGTTGTTGGAAAACAAAGGGGTTACCTGAGGAGTGGGAGGTGTAGCCAATTGAGCCTCGGCATTGTTTTAACAATTTCCACCCTTGGAGCGCTTCATAGCCTGAGCCACAGCAGTAGCAAAAACAGCAGCATTATGTTCATGTCCCCCCACTCCTGAACAAGCTCTAATATACTCAGCTATAGAAGCTCCCTGCCCTTTTAAAGGGCCCAAAACACGTTTACATTCCGAGTTTGCATTTTCAAAAGCAAGTGTCTGCAAAAGTATCTCTGAGATTTCATCGCGTCCAACATCCCACTCAACAGCCACCCGCAATCTAGCAAGAAAATCAGTATAGGGTTCATTGGGTCCTTGTAAAGTTTTTGGAAAGGAAAGCTGAGCGTGGCCAGTAGGTACAGCACGGCGCCAAGCCCTAAGAAATACCTGGCGCACCTGCTGTAAATCCTGGCCGGAAAATTGAGCCTGATCTCTCAAGGCTCGAAATTGTCTCTCTCCCATCAATTTATCCTCCAGGGGACCAGGAGGGTTCTGTCCCTCATTAATTTGAGCCTGCGTTCGGGCTTCCTCTTCCCACCAACTCCTTAATTGCAGAATGCAATGCAAGTGCTTGAGTGATAGCACTACATAGAGTCCACAGTTTCAAAGGGCATATGTTACCCTTCTGATGCTGTTGCTGTAATTCCTTCTGTATTAATTTCCATTCCTTTAAGTTTAATTGTACTTTGGGTTGGCACTTAAACCCATAACAATGCTGCTCCACAAGGCGGAATAACTCAAATAAACGGCGACTAGATACCTTCACCCCGATGGAGTGGAGAAGTCCTTTGACTAGCTCCATGTATTGTGCCTTTGCTGATGGGGAATTCCCCATAATTTTCCCGAAAGTTCCCCTGCCTTGGACCTACAATCCCCGAGAGGGGTACTCACCCTTTCGGTTTCGTTCGCCCTCTGCCCCGCGTTTGGACGCCAGATGTTGCGGACGAAATGACACAAAGGACAAGACACACACAAAAGACAGACACAGACACAGACACAACTCCGGCCGGAGGAACAATTGTACGCAAGCCCCTCTTGCGGTTTATTTTATACCCCGGTAACTGGATACAAACTGAAATCTACAAGATGCATTCCTTTACCAATTAAGAGCAAGTAGCCAAACACATTTCAAGGACAGGAGGGAGCAAAGGGAGGAAGCGACCACAACATGTTTACTAAGAGGCCTGCTCACAATTCCAGCCTTCTCCTTATTTCTAAGGAGGGCATGTTCCCTCGTTTGCAAGCGGACCATTAAACTTGGATACTGTGTGCAGGCCTCCTGGCAGAGCATCCTGTTTGCAGGAATGCCTTGCCCAGGCAGGGAGCCCTGTGTGCAGGCACATCCCCGCGTCCCTAAACACGCTTTCTTGTGGTCACTGTCGGGCTCCCACACTCAGAGCGCATGCACCTCCCACGTTGGTCTCCACAATTGTATTCTAACACTACGAACACAGTGTATCTTGAAATTCGTTGAGTGAGGCCTGCCCCCCCGGTATTCTTTCACGGGGATGAATATATATGCCATTGCTTAAGCTTCCGTGACGGAGTCTTCTAACATCGCCTACTCAGTGGTACCATGGGTGCCTGCGTGCTCCATTCCACACAGTATTCTCTCACAGAGCTGAGCCTTCTCCTCCTCCCTCATGGGTCTCCGTACATGTACTCGACCGAACACTACTAGCATAGTGAAACGAGAACTTCGTGGAAGGAGGCTTTCGCCCAGTGTTCACGCACCGAGCTCATTAAGAACACCGACTTAAGCTTCCATGCATATGCTCTCATAGCGTAGCAATGAAGTAAGTCGAACTGGTCCTTGAATGCAACATACAGCATAGCGCGGTTTCTCTGATAGAACAGTGCGCACTTTCCACGTTGCTCTCCACATCTGTATTCAAACGGTACAAACACAGTGTATCATGACGTTACTTGAATGAAGCCCGCCCCACAGTGTACCTTCCCAGAGTCGAATATAGTCCCGAGCTGATTCTTCCATGACGGAGTCTTCAAACGTCGCTAACTTAGTGGAACAACTGGGTGACGGAATGCTGCATTCCAGCCAGCACTGTTTCGCAGAGCTGGGCCTTCTCCTCCTCCCTCATAGGTCTCCGTGCGTGTATTCTAACACACACTACTGGCATAGGGAAACGACACACTCGTGGAATGAACGTCTTCCCACTGTGTTCACGCACAGAGTTCATTAGGAAACACCCACTTCAGCTTCCTTGCATATGTTTTCATAACGTAGCAATGAAGTGAACAGAACCGGTCACTGCAGCATTCCGCATAAGTGTGGTTTCTCAGCTAGAACACTGTGCACTTTCCAAGTTTTGGTCTCCACATCTGTATTCTAACAGTACGGACAGAGTGTGTCATGACGCTAGCTGAATGAGGCCTGCCCCACGGTGTTCCTTCACAGCGTTGAATATATATATATATATATACCTGAGCTTATCCTTCCATGAGGGAGCCTTCAAACATCGCTAACTTAGTGATGCAAACAGGCCATTGAATAATGCATTCGTCACAATATTGTTTCTCTGAATGGAACGTGCTATACTTCCTTCGTCACCGTCTGTGTATTCAAACTGTACTAGCTTAGGAGAAGAGGAGCTTAATTGAATGGACGTTCCCCACAGGGTCATGGACGGAGTCGGGTATGTACCACATAACTGAAGCTTCCAACCATGTGTTTTCAAAGATACCGTTGATGTGAAAGGAGCTGGTCACTGCGTGCTGCATTCCGCTTGGTGGGGTTTCTCACAACGAGCACCGTACACGTCCCTCGTTGGTCTCACAGCTGTATTCTAACACTACCGAAATACAGTGAATCATGACATTAGTTGAAGGAAGCCTGCCCCCACATCTTCCTTCACACTATGAAGTATGTAACACCTCGCTTATCCTTCCACGCAGGTGTCTGCACACATCTCTAGACCAACCAGGTAACGGAATACCGCCTTCCGCTCAGTGTTGCTGCAACGGAGTGGAGTCCTCTGCAGTTCCCTCGCAGGTGTCCGCATGTGCATTCTAACCTTGATAGCGTAGTGAAACAGGCCCTGAGTTGAATGAGGCCTTCGCCGCCACGGTCATGAACGGAGTTGAGTGTGGAAGACGTAGCTGAAGCTTTCGTGCACGCGTTTTCAAAGAATACCGAGCATGGGAAACGACCTGGTTAACTGATGCATTCCGCATGAGGTGGAACCTCAGACGGAGTACAGTGCAGTTCCCTCGTTGGTCTCCGCAGCTGTAGTCTAACCCTATGACCAGAGCGACTCATGAATAGTGTGAAATGAGGCCTGCCCCACGGTGTTCCTCCCCAGGGCTGAGTACATAACCCTTACCTTAGTTTCCAAGGAGCTGTCTGCAAACATCGCTTCCGTTCTGAAACAACCAGGTCCCCGACTGAAGCATTCGACTCTTTGTTGTCTCACAGAGGTGAACCTTATTCTCCTCCCTCCGAGGTCTCCGTATGTGTACTCTACTTCCCACAACTCGCATAGCAAAGCGAGATCTTAGTGGAATGGGGATTCCCCAGCCCCGGTGTTCACGCACCGAGTTCATTAGGAAACCACGGAAGCGTCCATACGTGTGTCTTCAGAGCGTAGCAACGAAGGAAATCGAACTGGTCCTCGAATGCAGCATTCCGCCTAGTGTGTTTTCCCAGAGCACGCGCACCTCCCACGTTGGTCTCCACCACTGTATCCTAACAGTATGTACACAGAGTATCATGACGTTACTTGAATGAGGCCTGCCCCACAGTGTTCCTTCCCAGAGTTGAATATATACCTGCGCTTATCCTTCCATGACGGAGTCTTCTAGCATCGCTACCTCAGTGGTACCACTGGGTGCCTGAATGCTGCTTTCCGCACAGTATTCTTTCACAGAGTTGAGCTTTCTCCTCTTCCCTCATAGGTCTCAGTACGTGTATTCTGCCAAACACTACTAGCTAGCGTAGTGGGAACACATCTTCTCGGAATGAATGTTTTTCCCCAGTGTTCACGCACCGAGCTCCTTAGGAAACACCTATTTAGCTTCCATACATAGGCTTTCATAGCGTAGCAATGAAGTAAATCGAACTGGTCATTGAACGCAGCGTTCCGCCGAGTGTGGTCTCTCAGCTAGAACACTGCGCACTGTCCACGTTGGTCTCCACATCTGTATGCGAACAGTACGAACACAGTGTGTCATGAGGCTAGTTGAATGAGGCCTGCCCCCCACTGTTCCTTCACAGAATTGAATAGACACCATTGCTTATCCTTCCATGACGGAGTCTTCAAACATCGCTGACTTAGTGAGGCAACCGGGTTATTGAAGAATCCATTGCCTACAATATCATGTCTCTGAGTTGAACCTCCTTTGCTTCCCTAATGAGTCACCGTAGGTGCAGTCAAGCACTACTCACCTAATAAGAGACGACCTTAGACGAATGAGGCGTTCCCCACAACGTGCATGGACAGAGGTGGGCAGGTACCACTTAACTGGAGCTTCCTACCGTGTGTTTTCAAAGATACCATTGACGGGAAACGAATGGTCATTCGATGCTGCCTTTCGCCTACTGGGGTTTCTCAGAAGGACCACGGTACACGTCCCTCTATGGTTTTACAGCCGTATTCTAAAACTACGAACACAGTGAATCGTGCACTTAGTCGAATGAGGCCTGCCCCGCAGTGTTCCTTCACAGAGTCGAATATATACCATAACTTGCTTATCCTTCCATGACGGAGTCTTCAATCGTCGCTAACTTAGTAGAACAGCTGGGTGACGGAATCTGGCATTCCACCCAGTATCGTTTCACAGAGTTGAGCCTCTTCCTCCTCCCGCAGAGGTCTCCGTACGTGTACTCTAACAAAAACGAATCCCATGGTGAACAAGGAACTTCGTGGAACGAAGGTTTCGCTCAGTGTTCACGCACCGAGCTCATTAGGAAACACCTCCTTAAGCTTCCATGCACATGCTCTCATAGCGTAACAATGAATTAAATCGGACTGGTCTTTGAATGCCGCATTCCGCATAGTGTGGGTTTCTCAGTGTTGCGGACGAAATGACACAAAGGACAAGACACACACAAAAGACAGACACAGACACAACTCCGGCCGGAGGAACAATTCTACGCAAGCCCCTCTTGCGGTTTATTTTATACCCGGTAACTGGATACAAACTGAAATCTACAAGATGCATTCCTTTACCAATTAAGAGCAAGTAGCCAAACACATTTCAAGGACGGGGGGAGCAAAGGGAGGAGGCGACCACAACATGTTTACTAAGAGGCCTGCTCACAATTCCAGCCTTCTCCTTATTCCTAAGGAAGGCATGTTCCCTCGTTTGCAAGCGGACCATTAAACTTGGATACTGTGTGCAGGCCTCCTGGCAGAGCATCCTGTTTGCAGGAATGCCTTGCCCAGGCAGGGAGCCCTGTGTGCAGGCACATCCCCGCGTCCCTAAACACTCTTTCTTGTGGTCACTGTCGGGCTCCCACATCTCCCCCTTTTTTCTGAGAAGCGGTAGCAAACTGTAAAGTGGCGAGAACGTGTTGTCTATCTTTTTTCAGTTGTTGCCTTCTTTGCCAGCACCGGATGACTAAAAGAATAACGCAGCATAAAAGTATTATGAGTAAAGTATTCACGAGAACAGTTCCAATTAGGGCAGACACATGTCCAAGAGGGTTCAAATTATTCATCCCTTTCTGTAAATCCCTTAACAGATCGGACCCAGTAATGTCAGGTAGTGTTTTGCTAAATGTAGACAAAATTTGCTGCTCTGACTCTATAATTTCCTTAGTTAGGTTTTGATGCCCTGTTAGTGACTGTTTTACCTTTTCCCAACCCTCACTTATGTTGAAAGGCACAGAGGTTATACATAATTGAGAGGAATTCCAATCACATTTCAATACACTTTTTGTGGATAAGACAGTGAATTGATCCCCAAGCCATGAAACAGTATGTTGAAGATTGAGTACATCAGTTGCAAGTTGTGCATCCAGATCTCGTTGTTGTTGCCATAATAAATGAGAGTCTTTATGCCATTCCCGTACAAAGTCTGCTGTTTGGACCCCTTGATGCAAAGCTAGTCCAGCCACGGCAGCGGTCGCAGCGACTGCAGCCACTGCAAGAACCGAAGCTATGATTATTCCGAGCATGCGTCGGGACCGGTGAAGCAAGGTTTGCATAGCAGTCACCAAATGAGATACAGGAAAAGAGTCCGACCAAGGTCTTGTCACATTTACAGGCAACCACACTTCGGTACGAGTTTTAACAATCACCAATGAAAAATCAGAGTTATTGATTTGTGTTTCAAAACTTTTCCACCATAACTGACTTACACATTGTGTTAAATTACAATGATTACATGATATAGATCCCTCTGTAGCATTCCAAGTCCAATTCCCATACAGCAATGCAAAGGGGTATTTTAGACAAGCCGTAGCAGAATAGGATTTATTAACATGCAAGTTAACATGAAAGGGACCTGAACTGTCAATCTTATCCAAAGTATAGTTTCCTGACCATATAGTGAGATTCCCTGAAACCGCCCATGATTTCCAAATATTCCCTTGAAAGTGGGGATACCCTAACAATTGCCATTTAGGGGGACGAGTGCAAACTGTTGCCATTTTACGGGTTCATTACCGTTACCCATTAAAGTACCATTAATTCGATACCATTTGAAAGTTTTGTTAGACCAATTTTCCAAAATTTAACCGTGATCAGGGTTCCAATCTACAATAACAAATCCAGAATAATTCATGACCTTAAAAGGCCGATGACCTCGGCATCTTTCCCATTCCAAAGATTCTAGAGAAGGAATAAAAAAAATTAGAAGGGCATAATGGTATAAAGGTATCAGGATGGTGACTCATCGGTGTCGTAGAGGTGTTGAATCCCCTGGTGGAAACAAGTACAGTAAAGACAGCAGGATGATAATTATTATATGTTACTCCCCAGGTATTCTAAGAGTAATGATTATGCTTTCGTGTAGAGAAGCAAAAGGGATGTCCGCCGATGCACAAGGGGAGACCCTCCACTGCAACAGTACCATTACTTATGTTATATTGATTATTATGATGATGCAAATGCTTAATTCCTCCACACGCGGGTGGTGGGAAGAATGCAGTTTCATTGGTGCATGCCTGTACTTCAGGTTCACCCCAAGAGACAGCTCTCACAAGAGGAGTATTAGGAACATAAGCCCAATACGTATATTCTATCGCTTGCACATACATTACCTGACAGGTAACCACAGCCATCTTATCCTCCTCTTTCCTTCGAAAATGCAATTCTGCTGCTGATAGATTTTCTTTGCTCCAAATATTCAGAAATTTTAAAGTTAGTAAGGTTTTATTCAAGAGGTCTTTTGGTTTCATAAATCTCTCCTGTTCCCCCTTTTTTATTTTTCAACATACTCACGTAAAGTACGATTAGCCCTTTCAATAATAGCTTGTCCTTGACTATTATAAGGGATACCAAAAGTATGAATTATATGATATTGGGATAAAAATGAGCTAATTTTGCAGATTGGTAGGCAGGTGCATTATCAGTTTTCGATTCAATTGGGACCCCCATAACTGCAAAACAAGATAACAAATGAGTAATAACAGCAATAACAGCATCAGCCTTTTCAGAATGTAATGTAGTAGCCCATTGGAAATGTGTGCATGTATCTATAGTATGATGGACGCATTTTTGTTGTCCAAAGGATGAAAGAAAAATTACATCCATTTGCCATACCTGATTTGCTTGCAATCCTCTTATGTTGACACCCGGTGGGGTAAATGGTAAGGTAAAAGGTGCACAAATAGAACAAGAGCGAACAATAAGATTTTTTTTTCTTTAGAGTTAATACGTTGCAGACGATGCTCTTGTTTTGCTGCTTCTATAGGATAAAGTAATGCATCAATTACAGCATTTCTGAATGACAAGGGTCCAGGAAGGGCAAAATGTGCACGGATATGGGTAAAGAAAATTAATTCTGAACGCCGCAGAAGTGATCGTTGTACCTGATAAAATAATTTGTCAATATCTGTTTTAAGAGTTATAGGCAGTGAAACTTGAGGAAGCTGCAAACAAGAGAGAACACAGCATACCGAGAATCCGAAACAATGTTAACAGGGAGTTGAGGAAAGTCTTGCAAAACTAAGTAAATAGCCCACAGCTCAGCAGGCTGCACAGAGCAAAACGAATGGGGAAGGCAGAAGAGGCAAGTTGACAGCAGGAGGCAAAGAAAGAGAATTAGCAGTTTTAAATTTTGTGAGCTGAGGCAGAGAAGACTTAAGGTTTGTTAGGCAGTCTATATCAGTCTGGAGAAGACAAGGAACTTCCCCGAAACAAAAGGAGTTTCGGCAGCTGCTTGGGAATATTCCTTAAAGTCCCCGTCCCGAGGTAAACCGGCCACAGTTGGCTTCAATTATAGCCATTAATCTGGGAAAAGAATGAGTGAGAAGCCCTCAACATTTACTAGAAAGAGGAACAGAGAACAGGAGAGAGTTAACATCCCCTTCAGTCTAAATTTATTTCAGCCAGACCAATAAGGTCTCCTTTATGAGTTTTTTCCGGATATTGGTTGGGCACTCTTAGTGAGGCAGTGTCACAAAGACAGACAAAGGGTTGGGGGTGCCCTCTCTAATGAGGAGACCGGTCAGATGTCAGTTTGGTCATGTACCAAAAGAACTTAAGGGATGCTTAGCTGTCGTGGTCTCAGCTTTGGAGACTATTCCGATGCCACCATAGACTGTATGCCGTTTACCACAAAATCGCAGACAGGCACAGTCAGACTCCATAGGCTTTTTGGGACCTTAAGGGCGCCCACCCGTGGAGCCACAGAATCAAACCCAGCAGGCAAGCCAGACCGAATTGCATATTCACATCAATATACATACTAGAGGTTACTAGATTCCTTCTCACAGAAATTCTACAGATGAGACTAACAAGGACAATGACAAACAGGGCAAAACAGATACAGAAGTGGCCACAAAACAGGTTTATGAGTTTGCTGAAGGGCCAACCGATGTTTCGGTGTGCCCTGCGGGAGGGAAATAGCTGCGTCCAGCTTTTCATTTAATCCCCCAGACAGAAGCACATGTGCATTTAAGGATCCAGATGATAAGTTGATTTACCTCATTTTTTCTTAATAACAAAAATGTGAGCGCTCGAGGAGCTTGAGCAGCGGCCACTAGTTTTCCGACGGAATGGTTACAGAAGCCCCCATGGGAGAGAGAAGATAAGATAAATGTTTGTGCTATACATTCTCCAGCCAATAGTGAAAATGTAACAGAAGTAGAAACCATAATTAAAATTTCTCCAACAAAATCAGAGTCTATAACTCCAGGAATTATGGTTAGGCCTCTTAAAGCTGCGCTGCTACGGCCCAATATTAAACCAAAGGTGCCTTTAAGCAATGGGCCAAATATGTTTGTCCTTAATTTATAAATGCCACCTCCTGGAGACAAAAGAACATTTTCAGCAAGAGGCAAATCAGCAGCCGCACTGCCTGAAGTTGCAGAGCGTAAATCTGACACCATTAAAGGTTTGGTCATTCCTGATGCAGCAGTCATCTCTAAGCGTTGTTGGAAAACAAAGGGGTTACCTGAGGAGTGGGAGGTGTAGCCAATTGAGCCCCGGCATTGTTTTAACAATTTCCACCCTTGGAGCGCTTCATAGCCTGAGCCACAGCAGTAGCAAAAACAGCAGCATTATGTTCATGTCCCCCCACTCCTGAACAAGCTCTAATATACTCAGCTATAGAAGCTCCCTGCCCTTTTAAAGGGCCCAAAACACGTTTACATTCCGAGTTTGCATTTTCAAAAGCAAGTGTCTGCAAAAGTATCTCTGAGATTTCATCGCGTCCAACATCCCACTCAACAGCCACCCGCAATCTAGCAAGAAAATCAGTATAGGGTTCATTGGGTCCTTGTAAAGATTTTGGAAAGGAAAGCTGAGCGTGGCCAGTAGGTACAGCACGGCGCCAAGCCCTAAGAAATACCTGGCGCACCTGCTGTAAATCCTGGCCGGAAAATTGAGCCTGATCTCTCAAGGCTCGAAATTGTCTCTCTCCCATCAATTTATCCTCCAGGGGACCAGGAGGGTTCTGTCCCTCATTAATTTGAGCCTGCGTTCGGGCTTCCTCTTCCCACCAACTCCTTAGTTGCAGAATGCAATGCAAGTGCTTGAGTGATAGCACTACATAGAGTCCACAGTTTCAAAGGGCATATGTTACCCTTCTGATGCTGTTGCTGTAATTCCTTCTGTATTAATTTCCATTCCTTTAAGTTTAATTGTACTTTGGGTTGGCACTTAAACCCATAACAATGCTGCTCCACAAGGCGGAATAACTCAAATAAACGGCGACTAGATACCTTCACCCCGATGGAGTGGAGAAGTCCTTTGACTAGCTCCATGTATTCTGCCTTTGCTGATGGGGAATTCCCCATAATTTTCCCGAAAGTTCCCCTGCCTTGGACCTACAATCCCCGAGGGGTACTCACCCTTTCGGTTTCGTTCGCCCTCTGCCCCGCGTTTGGACGCCAGATGTTGCGGACGAAATGACACAAAGGACAAGACACACACAAAAGACAGACACAGACACAGACACAACTCCGGCCGGAGGAACAATTGTACGCAAGCCCCTCTTGCGGTTTATTTTATACCCCGGTAACTGGATACAAACTGAAATCTACAAGATGCATTCCTTTACCAATTAAGAGCAAGTAGCCAAACACATTTCAAGGACAGGGGGAGCAAAGGGAGGAAGCGACCACAACATGTTTACTAAGAGGCCTGCTCACAATTCCAGCCTTCTCCTTATTTCTAAGGAGGGCATGTTCCCTCGTTTGCAAGCGGACCATTAAACTTGGATACTGTGTGCAGGCCTCCTGGCAGAGCATCCTGTTTGCAGGAATGCCTTGCCCAGGCAGGGAGCCCTGTGTGCAGGCACATCCCCGCGTCCCTAAACACGCTTTCTTGTGGTCACTGTCGGGCTCCCACACTCAGAGCGCATGCACCTCCCACGTTGGTCTCCACAATTGTATTCTAACACTACGAACACAGTGTATCTTGAAATTCGTTGAGTGAGGCCTGCCCCCCGGTATTCTTTCACGGGGATGAATATATATGCCATTGCTTAAGCTTCCGTGACGGAGTCTTCTAACATCGCCTACTCAGTGGTACCATGGGTGCCTGCGTGCTCCATTCCACACAGTATTCTCTCACAGAGCTGAGCCTTCTCCTCCTCCCTCATGGGTCTCCGTACATGTACTCGACCGAACACTACTAGCATAGTGAAACGAGAACTTCGTGGAAGGAGGCTTTCGCCCAGTGTTCACGCACCGAGCTCATTAAGGAACACCGACTTAAGCTTCCATGCATATGCTCTCATAGCGTAGCAATGAAGTAAGTCGAACTGGTCCTTGAATGCAACATACAGCATAGCGCGGTTTCTCTGATAGAACAGTGCGCACTTTCCACGTTGCTCTCCACATCTGTATTCAAACGGTACAAACACAGTGTATCATGACGTTACTTGAATGAAGCCCGCCCCACAGTGTACCTTCCCAGAGTCGAATATAGTCCCGAGCTGATTCTTCCATGACGGAGTCTTCAAACGTCGCTAACTTAGTGGAACAACTGGGTGACGGAATGCTGCATTCCAGCCAGCACTGTTTCGCAGAGCTGGGCCTTCTCCTCCTCCCTCATAGGTCTCCGTGCGTGTATTCTAACACACACTACTGGCATAGGGAAACGACACACTCGTGGAATGAACGTCTTCCCACTGTGTTCACGCACAGAGTTCATTAGGAAACACCCACTTCAGCTTCCTTGCATATGTTTTCATAACGTAGCAATGAAGTGAACAGAACCGGTCACTGCAGCATTCCGCATAAGTGTGGTTTCTCAGCTAGAACACTGTGCACTTTCCAAGTTTTGGTCTCCACATCTGTATTCTAACAGTACGGACAGAGTGTGTCATGACGCTAGCTGAATGAGGCCTGCCCCACGGTGTTCCTTCACAGCGTTGAATATATATATATATACCTGAGCTTATCCTTCCATGAGGGAGCCTTCAAACATCGCTAACTTAGTGATGCAAACAGGCCATTGAATAATGCATTCGTCACAATATTGTTTCTCTGAATGGAACGTGCTATACTTCCTTCGTCACCGTCTGTGTATTCAAACTGTACTAGCTTAGGAGAAGAGGAGCTTAATTGAATGGACGTTCCCCACAGGGTCATGGACGGAGTCGGGTATGTACCACATAACTGAAGCTTCCAACCATGTGTTTTCAAAGATACCGTTGATGTGAAAGGAGCTGGTCACTGCGTGCTGCATTCCGCTTGGTGGGGTTTCTCACAACGAGCACCGTACACGTCCCTCGTTGGTCTCACAGCTGTATTCTAACACTACCGAAATACAGTGAATCATGACATTAGTTGAAGGAAGCCTGCCCCCACATCTTCCTTCACACTATGAAGTATGTAACACCTCGCTTATCCTTCCACGCAGGTGTCTGCACACATCTCTAGACCAACCAGGTAACGGAATACCGCCTTCCGCTCAGTGTTGCTGCAACGGAGTGGAGTCCTCTGCAGTTCCCTCGCAGGTGTCCGCATGTGCATTCTAACCTTGATAGCGTAGTGAAACAGGCCCTGAGTTGAATGAGGCCTTCGCCGCCACGGTCATGAACGGAGTTGAGTGTGGAAGACGTAGCTGAAGCTTTCGTGCACGCGTTTTCAAAGAATACCGAGCATGGGAAACGACCTGGTTAACTGATGCATTCCGCATGAGGTGGAACCTCAGACGGAGTACAGTGCAGTTCCCTCGTTGGTCTCCGCAGCTGTAGTCTAACCCTATGACCAGAGCGACTCATGAATAGTGTGAAATGAGGCCTGCCCCACGGTGTTCCTCCCCAGGGCTGAGTACATAACCCTTACCTTAGTTTCCAAGGAGCTGTCTGCAAACATCGCTTCCGTTCTGAAACAACCAGGTCCCCGACTGAAGCATTCGGCTCTTTGTTGTCTCACAGAGGTGAACCTTATTCTCCTCCCTCCGAGGTCTCCGTATGTGTACTCTACTTCCCACAACTCGCATAGCAAAGCGAGATCTTAGTGGAATGGGGATTCCCCAGCCCCGGTGTTCACGCACCGAGTTCATTAGGAAACCACGGAAGCGTCCATACGTGTGTCTTCAGAGCGTAGCAACGAAGGAAATCGAACTGGTCCTCGAATGCAGCATTCCGCCTAGTGTGTTTTCCCAGAGCACGCGCACCTCCCACGTTGGTCTCCACCACTGTATCCTAACAGTATGTACACAGAGTATCATGACGTTACTTGAATGAGGCCTGCCCCACAGTGTTCCTTCCCAGAGTTGAATATATACCTGCGCTTATCCTTCCATGACGGAGTCTTCTAGCATCGCTACCTCAGTGGTACCACTGGGTGCCTGAATGCTGCTTTCCGCACAGTATTCTTTCACAGAGTTGAGCTTTCTCCTCTTCCCTCATAGGTCTCAGTACGTGTATTCTGCCAAACACTACTAGCGTAGTGGGAACACATCTTCTCGGAATGAATGTTTTTCCCCAGTGTTCACGCACCGAGCTCCTTAGGAAACACCTATTTAGCTTCCATACATAGGCTTTCATAGCGTAGCAATGAAGTAAATCGAACTGGTCATTGAACGCAGCGTTCCGCCGAGTGTGGTCTCTCAGCTAGAACACTGCGCACTGTCCACGTTGGTCTCCACATCTGTACGCGAACAGTACGAACACAGTGTGTCATGAGGCTAGTTGAATGAGGCCTGCCCCCCACTGTTCCTTCACAGAATTGAATAGACACCATTGCTTATCCTTCCATGACGGAGTCTTCAAACATCGCTGACTTAGTGAGGCAACCGGGTTATTGAAGAATCCATTGCCTACAATATCATGTCTCTGAGTTGAACCTCCTTTGCTTCCCTAATGAGTCACCGTAGGTGCAGTCAAGCACTACTCACCTAATAAGAGACGACCTTAGACGAATGAGGCGTTCCCCACAACGTGCATGGACAGAGGTGGGCAGGTACCACTTAACTGGAGCTTCCTACCGTGTGTTTTCAAAGATACCATTGACGGGAAACGAATGGTCATTCGATGCTGCCTTTCGCCTACTGGGGTTTCTCAGAAGGACCACGGTACACGTCCCTCTATGGTTTTACAGCCGTATTCTAAAACTACGAACACAGTGAATCGTGCACTTAGTCGAATGAGGCCTGCCCCGCAGTGTTCCTTCACAGAGTCGAATATATACCATAACTTGCTTATCCTTCCATGACGGAGTCTTCAATCGTCGCTAACTTAGTAGAACAGCTGGGTGACGGAATCTGGCATTCCACCCAGTATCGTTTCACAGAGTTGAGCCTCTTCCTCCTCCCGCAGAGGTCTCCGTACGTGTACTCTAACAAAAACGAATCCCATGGTGAACAAGGAACTTCGTGGAACGAAGGTTTCGCTCAGTGTTCACGCACCGAGCTCATTAGGAAACACCTCCTTAAGCTTCCATGCACATGCTCTCATAGCGTAACAATGAATTAAATCGGACTGGTCTTTGAATGCCGCATTCCGCATAGTGTGGGTTTCTCAGTGTTGCGGACGAAATGACACAAAGGACAAGACACACACAAAAGACAGACACAGACACAACTCCGGCCGGAGGAACAATTCTACGCAAGCCCCTCTTGCGGTTTATTTTATACCCCGGTAACTGGATACAAACTGAAATCTACAAGATGCATTCCTTTACCAATTAAGAGCAAGTAGCCAAACACATTTCAAGGACGGGGGGAGCAAAGGGAGGAGGCGACCACAACATGTTTACTAAGAGGCCTGCTCACAATTCCAGCCTTCTCCTTATTCCTAAGGAAGGCATGTTCCCTCGTTTGCAAGCGGACCATTAAACTTGGATACTGTGTGCAGGCCTCCTGGCAGAGCATCCTGTTTGCAGGAATGCCTTGCCCAGGCAGGGAGCCCTGTGTGCAGGCACATCCCCGCGTCCCTAAACACTCTTTCTTGTGGTCACTGTCGGGCTCCCACATCTCCCCCTTTTTTCTGAGAAGCGGTAGCAAACTGTAAAGTGGCGAGAACGTGTTGTCTATCTTTTTTCAGTTGTTGCCTTCTTTGCCAGCACCGGGTGACTAAAAGAATAACGCAGCATAAAAGTATTATGAGTAAAGTATTCACGAGAACAGTTCCAATTAGGGCAGACACATGTCCAAGAGGGTTCAAATTATTCATCCCTTTCTGTAAATCCCTTAACAGATCGGACCCAGTAATGTCAGGTAGTGTTTTGCTAAATGTAGACAAAATTTGCTGCTCTGACTCTATAATTTCCTCAGTTAGGTTTTGATGCCCTGTTAGTGACTGTTTTACCTTTTCCCAACCCTCACTTATGTTGAAAGGCACAGAGGTTATACATAATTGAGAGGAATTCCAATCACATTTCAATACACTTTTTGTGGATAAGACAGTGAATTGATCCCCAAGCCATGAAACAGTATGTTGAAGATTGAGTACATCAGTTGCAAGTTGTGCATCCAGATCTCGTTGTTGTTGCCATAATAAATGAGAGTCTTTATGCCATTCCCGTACAAAGTCTGCTGTTTGGACCCCTTGATGCAAAGCTAGTCCAGCCACGGCAGCGGTCGCAGCGACTGCAGCCACTGCAAGAACCGAAGCTATGATTATTCCGAGCATGCGTCGGGACCGGTGAAGCAAGGTTTGCATAGCAGTCACCAAATGAGATACAGGAAAAGAGTCCGACCAAGGTCTTGTCACATTTACAGGCAACCACACTTCGGTACGAGTTTTAACAATCACCAATGAAAAATCAGAGTTATTGATTTGTGTTTCAAAACTTTTCCACCATAACTGACTTACACATTGTGTTAAATTACAATGATTACATGATATAGATCCCTCTGTAGCATTCCAAGTCCAATTCCCATACAGCAATGCAAAGGGGTATTTTAGACAAGCCGTAGCAGAATAGGATTTATTAACATGCAAGTTAACATGAAAGGGACCTGAACTGTCAATCTTATCCAAAGTATAGTTT
Source organism: Proteles cristata cristata (assembly GCA_017311185.1). NCBI lineage: Eukaryota > Metazoa > Chordata > Mammalia > Carnivora > Hyaenidae > Proteles > Proteles cristata. The sequence goes on from JAESUZ010001679.1 coordinate 1,501,081, forward strand.
CCTGACCATATAGTGAGATTCCCTGAAACCGCCCATGATTTCCAAATATTCCCTTGAAAGTGGGGATACCCTAACAATTGCCATTTAGGGGGACGAGTGCAAACTGTTGCCATTTTACGGGTTCATTACCGTTACCCATTAAAGTACCATTAATTCGATACCATTTGAAAGTTTTGTTAGACCAATTTTCCAAAATTTAACCGTGATCAGGGTTCCAATCTACAATAACAAATCCAGAATAATTCATGACCTTAAAAGGCCGATGACCTCGGCATCTTTCCCATTCCAAAGATTCTAGAGAAGGAATAAAAAAAATTAGAAGGGCATAATGGTATAAAGGTATCAGGATGGTGACTCATCGGTGTCGTAGAGGTGTTGAATCCCCTGGTGGAAACAAGTACAGTAAAGACAGCAGGATGATAATTATTATATGTTACTCCCCAGGTATTCTAAGAGTAATGATTATGCTTTCGTGTAGAGAAGCAAAAGGGATGTCCGCCGATGCACAAGGGGAGACCCTCCACTGCAACAGTACCATTACTTATGTTATATTGATTATTATGATGATGCAAATGCTTAATTCCTCCACACGCGGGTGGTGGGAAGAATGCAGTTTCATTGGTGCATGCCTGTACTTCAGGTTCACCCCAAGAGACAGCTCTCACAAGAGGAGTATTAGGAACATAAGCCCAATACGTATATTCTATCGCTTGCACATACATTACCTGACAGGTAACCACAGCCATCTTATCCTCCTCTTTCCTTCGAAAATGCAATTCTGCTGCTGATAGATTTTCTTTGCTCCAAATATTCAGAAATTTTAAAGTTAGTAAGGTTTTATTCAAGAGGTCTTTTGGTTTCATAAATCTCTCCTGTTCCCCCTTTTTTATTTTTCAACATACTCACGTAAAGTACGATTAGCCCTTTCAATAATAGCTTGTCCTTGACTATTATAAGGGATACCAAAAGTATGAATTATATGATATTGGGATAAAAATGAGCTAATTTTGCAGATTGGTAGGCAGGTGCATTATCAGTTTTCGATTCAATTGGGACCCCCATAACTGCAAAACAAGATAACAAATGAGTAATAACAGCAATAACAGCATCAGCCTTTTCAGAATGTAATGTAGTAGCCCATTGGAAATGTGTGCATGTATCTATAGTATGATGGACGCATTTTTGTTGTCCAAAGGATGAAAGAAAAATTACATCCATTTGCCATACCTGATTTGCTTGCAATCCTCTTATGTTGACACCCGGTGGGGTAAATGGTAAGGTAAAAGGTGCACAAATAGAACAAGAGCGAACAATAAGATTTTTTTTTCTTTAGAGTTAATACGTTGCAGACGATGCTCTTGTTTTGCTGCTTCTATAGGATAAAGTAATGCATCAATTACAGCATTTCTGAATGACAAGGGTCCAGGAAGGGCAAAATGTGCACGGATATGGGTAAAGAAAATTAATTCTGAACGCCGCAGAAGTGATCGTTGTACCTGATAAAATAATTTGTCAATATCTGTTTTAAGAGTTATAGGCAGTGAAACTTGAGGAAGCTGCAAACAAGAGAGAACACAGCATACCGAGAATCCGAAACAATGTTAACAGGGAGTTGAGGAAAGTCTTGCAAAACTAAGTAAATAGCCCACAGCTCAGCAGGCTGCACAGAGCAAAACGAATGGGGAAGGCAGAAGAGGCAAGTTGACAGCAGGAGGCAAAGAAAGAGAATTAGCAGTTTTAAATTTTGTGAGCTGAGGCAGAGAAGACTTAAGGTTTGTTAGGCAGTCTATATCAGTCTGGAGAAGACAAGGAACTTCCCCGAAACAAAAGGAGTTTCGGCAGCTGCTTGGGAATATTCCTTAAAGTCCCCGTCCCGAGGTAAACCGGCCACAGTTGGCTTCAATTATAGCCATTAATCTGGGAAAAGAATGAGTGAGAAGCCCTCAACATTTACTAGAAAGAGGAACAGAGAACAGGAGAGAGTTAACATCCCCTTCAGTCTAAATTTATTTCAGCCAGACCAATAAGGTCTCCTTTATGAGTTTTTTCCGGATATTGGTTGGGCACTCTTAGTGAGGCAGTGTCACAAAGACAGACAAAGGGTTGGGGGTGCCCTCTCTAATGAGGAGACCGGTCAGATGTCAGTTTGGTCATGTACCAAAAGAACTTAAGGGATGCTTAGCTGTCGTGGTCTCAGCTTTGGAGACTATTCCGATGCCACCATAGACTGTATGCCGTTTACCACAAAATCGCAGACAGGCACAGTCAGACTCCATAGGCTTTTTGGGACCTTAAGGGCGCCCACCCGTGGAGCCACAGAATCAAACCCAGCAGGCAAGCCAGACCGAATTGCATATTCACATCAATATACATACTAGAGGTTACTAGATTCCTTCTCACAGAAATTCTACAGATGAGACTAACAAGGACAATGACAAACAGGGCAAAACAGATACAGAAGTGGCCACAAAACAGGTTTATGAGTTTGCTGAAGGGCCAACCGATGTTTCGGTGTGCCCTGCGGGAGGGAAATAGCTGCGTCCAGCTTTTCATTTAATCCCCCAGACAGAAGCACATGTGCATTTAAGGATCCAGATGATAAGTTGATTTACCTCATTTTTTCTTAATAACAAAAATGTGAGCGCTCGAGGAGCTTGAGCAGCGGCCACTAGTTTTCCGACGGAATGGTTACAGAAGCCCCCATGGGAGAGAGAAGATAAGATAAATGTTTGTGCTATACATTCTCCAGCCAATAGTGAAAATGTAACAGAAGTAGAAACCATAATTAAAATTTCTCCAACAAAATCAGAGTCTATAACTCCAGGAATTATGGTTAGGCCTCTTAAAGCTGCGCTGCTACGGCCCAATATTAAACCAAAGGTGCCTTTAAGCAATGGGCCAAATATGTTTGTCCTTAATTTATAAATGCCACCTCCTGGAGACAAAAGAACATTTTCAGCAAGAGGCAAATCAGCAGCCGCACTGCCTGAAGTTGCAGAGCGTAAATCTGACACCATTAAAGGTTTGGTCATTCCTGATGCAGCAGTCATCTCTAAGCGTTGTTGGAAAACAAAGGGGTTACCTGAGGAGTGGGAGGTGTAGCCAATTGAGCCTCGGCATTGTTTTAACAATTTCCACCCTTGGAGCGCTTCATAGCCTGAGCCACAGCAGTAGCAAAAACAGCAGCATTATGTTCATGTCCCCCCACTCCTGAACAAGCTCTAATATACTCAGCTATAGAAGCTCCCTGCCCTTTTAAAGGGCCCAAAACACGTTTACATTCCGAGTTTGCATTTTCAAAAGCAAGTGTCTGCAAAAGTATCTCTGAGATTTCATCGCGTCCAACATCCCACTCAACAGCCACCCGCAATCTAGCAAGAAAATCAGTATAGGGTTCATTGGGTCCTTGTAAAGTTTTTGGAAAGGAAAGCTGAGCGTGGCCAGTAGGTACAGCACGGCGCCAAGCCCTAAGTAATACCTGGCGCACCTGCTGTAAATCCTGGCCGGAAAATTGAGCCTGATCTCTCAAGGCTCGAAATTGTCTCTCTCCCATCAATTTATCCTCCAGGGGACCAGGAGGGTTCTGTCCCTCATTAATTTGAGCCTGCGTTCGGGCTTCCTCTTCCCACCAACTCCTTAGTTGCAGAATGCAATGCAAGTGCTTGAGTGATAGCACTACATAGAGTCCACAGTTTCAAAGGGCATATGTTACCCTTCTGATGCTGTTGCTGTAATTCCTTCTGTATTAATTTCCATTCCTTTAAGTTTAATTGTACTTTGGGTTGGCACTTAAACCCATAACAATGCTGCTCCACAAGGCGGAATAACTCAAATAAACGGCGACTAGATACCTTCACCCCGATGGAGTGGAGAAGTCCTTTGACTAGCTCCATGTATTCTGCCTTTGCTGATGGGGAATTCCCCATAATTTTCCCGAAAGTTCCCCTGCCTTGGACCTACAATCCCCGAGGGGTACTCACCCTTTTGGTTTTGTTCGCCCTCTGCCCCGCGTTTGGACGCCAGATGTTGCGGACGAAATGACACAAAGGACAAGACACACACAAAAGACAGACACAGACACAACTCCGACCGGAGGAACAATTCTACGCAAGCCCCTCTTGCGGTTTATTTTATACCCTGGTAACTGGATACAAACTGAAATCTACAAGATGCATTCCTTTACCAATTAAGAGCAAGTAGCCAAACACATTTCAAGGACAGGGGGGAGCAAAGAGAGGAAGCGACCACAACATGTTTACTAAGAGGCCTGCTCACAATTCCAGCCTTCTCCTTATTTCTAAGGAGGGCATGTTCCCTCGTTTGCAAGCGGACCATTAAACTTGGATACTGTGTGCAGGCCTCCTGGCAGAGCATCCTGTTTGCAGGAATGCCTTGCCCAGGCAGGGAGCCCTGTGTGCAGGCACATCCCCGCGTCCCTAAACACGCTTTCTTGTGGTCACTGTCGGGCTCCCACATCTCCCCCTTTTTTCTGAGAAGCGGTAGCAAACTGTAAAGTGGCGAGAACGTGTTGTCTATCTTTTTTCAGTTGTTGCCTTCTTTGCCAGCACCGGGTGACTAAAAGAATAACGCAGCATAAAAGTATTATGAGTAAAGTATTCACGAGAACAGTTCCAATTAGGGCAGACACATGTCCAAGAGGGTTCAAATTATTCATCCCTTTCTGTAAATCCCTTAACAGATCCGACCCAGTAATGTCAGGTAGTGTTTTGCTAAATGTAGACAAAATTTCCTTAGTTAGGTTTTGATGCCCTGTTAGTGACTGTTTTACCTTTTCCCAACCCTCACTTATGTTGAAAGGCACAGAGGTTATACATAATTGAGAGGAATTCCAATCACATTTCAATACACTTTTTGTGGATAAGACAGTGAATTGATCCCCAAGCCATGAAACAGTATGTTGAAGATTGAGTACATCAGTTGCAAGTTGTGCATCCAGATCTCGTTGTTGTTGCCATAATAAATGAGAGTCTTTATGCCATTCCCGTACAAAGTCTGCTGTTTGGACCCCTTGATGCAAAGCTAGTCCAGCCACGGCAGCGGTCGCAGCGACTGCAGCCACTGCAAGAACCGAAGCTATGATTATTCCGAGCATGCGTCGGGACCGGTGAAGCAAGGTTTGCATAGCAGTCACCAAATGAGATACAGGAAAAGAGTCCGACCAAGGTCTTGTCACATTTACAGGCAACCACACTTCGGTACGAGTTTTAACAATCACCAATGAAAAATCAGAGTTATTGATTTGTGTTTCAAAACTTTTCCACCATAACTGACTTACACATTGTGTTAAATTACAATGATTACATGATATAGATCCCTCTGTAGCATTCCAAGTCCAATTCCCGTACAGCAATGCAAAGGGGTATTTTAGACAAGCCGTAGCAGAATAGGATTTATTAACATGCAAGTTAACATGAAAGGGACCTGAACTGTCAATCTTATCCAAAGTATAGTTTCCTGACCATATAGTGAGATTCCCTGAAACCGCCCATGATTTCCAAATATTCCCTTGAAAGTGGGGATACCCTAACAATTGCCATTTAGGGGGACGAGTGCAAACTGTTGCCATTTTACGGGTTCATTACCGTTACCCATTAAAGTACCATTAATTTGATACCATTTGAAAGTTTTGTTAGACCATTTTTCCAAAATTTAACCATGATCAGGGCTCCAATCTACAATAACAAATCCAGAATAATTCATGACCTTAAAAGGCCGATGACCTCGGCATCTTTCCCATTCCAAAGATTCTAGAGAAGGAATAAAAAAAAATTAGAAGGGCATAATGGTATAAAGGTATCAGGATGGTGACTCATCGGTGTCGTAGAGGTGTTGAATCCCCTGGTGGAAACAAGTACAGTAAAGACAGCAGGATGATAATTATTATATGTTACTCCCCAGGTATTCTAAGAGTAATGATTATGCTTTCGTGTAGAGAAGCAAAAGGGATGTCCGCCGATGCACAAGGGGAGACCCTCCACTGCAACAGTACCATTACTTATGTTATATTGATTATTATGATGATGCAAATGCTTAATTCCTCCACACGCGGGTGGTGGGAAGAATGCAGTTTCATTGGTGCATGCCTGTACTTCAGGTTCACCCCAAGAGACAGCTCTCACAAGAGGAGTATTAGGAACATAAGCCCAATACGTATATTCTATCGCTTGCACATACATTACCTGACAGGTAACCACAGCCATCTTATCCTCCTCTTTCCTTCGAAAATGCAATTCTGCTGCTGATAGATTTTCTTTGCTCCAAATATTCAGAAATTTTAAAGTTAGTAAGGTTTTATTCAAGAGGTCTTTTGGTTTCATAAATCTCTCCTGTTCCCCCTTTTTTATTTTTCAACATACTCACGTAAAGTACGATTAGCCCTTTCAATAATAGCTTGTCCTTGACTATTATAAGGGATACCAAAAGTATGAATTATATGATATTGGGATAAAAATGAGCTAATTTTGCAGATTGGTAGGCAGGTGCATTATCAGTTTTCGATTCAATTGGGACCCCCATAACTGCAAAACAAGATAACAAATGAGTAATAACAGCAATAACAGCATCAGCCTTTTCAGAATGTAATGTAGTAGCCCATTGGAAATGTGTGCATGTATCTATAGTATGATGGACGCATTTTTGTTGTCCAAAGGATGAAAGAAAAATTACATCCATTTGCCATACCTGATTTGCTTGCAATCCTCTTATGTTGACACCCGGTGGGGTAAATGGTAAGGTAAAAGGTGCACAAATAGAACAAGAGCGAACAATAAGATTTTTTTTTCTTTAGAGTTAATACGTTGCAGACGATGCTCTTGTTTTGCTGCTTCTATAGGATAAAGTAATGCATCAATTACAGCATTTCTGAATGACAAGGGTCCAGGAAGGGCAAAATGTGCACGGATATGGGTAAAGAAAATTAATTCTGAATGCCGCAGAAGTGATCGTTGTACCTGATAAAATAATTTGTCAATATCTGTTTTAAGAGTTATAGGCAGTGAAACTTGAGGAAGCTGCAAACAAGAGAGAACACAGCATACCGAGAATCCGAAACAATGTTAACAGGGAGTTGAGGAAAGTCTTGCAAAACTAAGTAAATAGCCCACAGCTCAGCAGGCTGCACAGAGCAAAACGAATGGGGAAGGCAGAAGAGGCAAGTTGACAGCAGGAGGCAAAGAAAGAGAATTAGCAGTTTTAAATTTTGTGAGCTGAGGCAGAGAAGACTTAAGGTTTGTTAGGCAGTCTATATCAGTCTGGAGAAGACAAGGAACTTCCCCGAAACAAAAGGAGTTTCGGCAGCTGCTTGGGAATATTCCTTAAAGTCCCCGTCCCGAGGTAAACCAGCCACAGTTGGCTTCAATTATAGCCATTAATCTGGGAAAAGAATGAGTGAGAAGCCCTCAACATTTACTAGAAAGAGGAACAGAGAACAGGAGAGAGTTAACATCCCCTTCAGTCTAAATTTATTTCAGCCAGAACAATAAGGTCTCCTTTATGAGTTTTTTCCGGATATTGGTTGGGCACTCTTAGTGAGGCAGTGTCACAAAGACAGACAAAGGGTTGGGGGTGCCCTCTCTAATGAGGAGACCGGTCAGATGTCAGTTTGGTCATGTACCAAAAGAACTTAAGGGATGCTTAGCTGTCGTGGTCTCAGCTTTGGAGACTATTCCGATGCCACCATAGACTGTATGCCGTTTACCACAAAATCGCAGACAGGCACAGTCAGACTCCATAGGCTTTTTGGGACCTTAAGGGCGCCCACCCGTGGAGCCACAGAATCAAACCCAGCAGGCAAGCCAGACCGAATTGCATATTCACATCAATATACATACTAGAGGTTACTAGATTCCTTCTCACAGAAATTCTACAGATGAGACTAACAAGGACAATGACAAACAGGGCAAAACAGATACAGAAGTGGCCACAAAACAGGTTTATGAGTTTGCTGAAGGGCCAACCGATGTTTCGGTGTGCCCTGCGGGAGGGAAATAGCTGCGTCCAGCTTTTCATTTAATCCCCCAGACAGAAGCACATGTGCATTTAAGGATCCAGATGATAAGTTGATTTACCTCATTTTTTCTTAATAACAAAAATGTGAGCGCTCGAGGAGCTTGAGCAGCGGCCACTAGTTTTCCGACGGAATGGTTACAGAAGCCCCCATGGGAGAGAGAAGATAAGATAAATGTTTGTGCTATACATTCTCCAGCCAATAGTGAAAATGTAACAGAAGTAGAAACCATAATTAAAATTTCTCCAACAAAATCAGAGTCTATAACTCCAGGAATTATGGTTAGGCCTCTTAAAGCTGCGCTGCTACGGCCCAATATTAAACCAAAGGTGCCTTTAAGCAATGGGCCAAATATGTTTGTCCTTAATTTATAAATGCCACCTCCTGGAGACAAAAGAACATTTTCAGCAAGAGGCAAATCAGCAGCCGCACTGCCTGAAGTTGCAGAGCGTAAATCTGACACCATTAAAGGTTTGGTCATTCCTGATGCAGCAGTCATCTCTAAGCGTTGTTGGAAAACAAAGGGGTTACCTGAGGAGTGGGAGGTGTAGCCAATTGAGCCTCGGCATTGTTTTAACAATTTCCACCCTTGGAGCGCTTCATAGCCTGAGCCACAGCAGTAGCAAAAACAGCAGCATTATGTTCATGTCCCCCCACTCCTGAACAAGCTCTAATATACTCAGCTATAGAAGCTCCCTGCCCTTTTAAAGGGCCCAAAACACGTTTACATTCCGAGTTTGCATTTTCAAAAGCAAGTGTCTGCAAAAGTATCTCTGAGATTTCATCGCGTCCAACATCCCACTCAACAGCCACCCGCAATCTAGCAAGAAAATCAGTATAGGGTTCATTGGGTCCTTGTAAAGTTTTTGGAAAGGAAAGCTGAGCGTGGCCAGTAGGTACAGCACGGCGCCAAGCCCTAAGAAATACCTGGCGCACCTGCTGTAAATCCTGGCCGGAAAATTGAGCCTGATCTCTCAAGGCTCGAAATTGTCTCTCTCCCATCAATTTATCCTCCAGGGGACCAGGAGGGTTCTGTCCCTCATTAATTTGAGCCTGCGTTCGGGCTTCCTCTTCCCACCAACTCCTTAGTTGCAGAATGCAATGCAAGTGCTTGAGTGATAGCACTACATAGAGTCCACAGTTTCAAAGGGCATATGTTACCCTTCTGATGCTGTTGCTGTAATTCCTTCTGTATTAATTTCCATTCCTTTAAGTTTAATTGTACTTTGGGTTGGCACTTAAACCCATAACAATGCTGCTCCACAAGGCGGAATAACTCAAATAAACGGCGACTAGATACCTACACCCCGATGGAGTGGAGAAGTCCTTTGACTAGCTCCATGTATTCTGCCTTTGCTGATGGGGAATTCCCCATAATTTTCCCGAAAGTTCCCCTGCCTTGGACCTACAATCCCCGAGGGGTACTCACCCTTTCGGTTTCGTTCGCCCTCTGCCCCGCGTTTGGACGCCAGATGTTGCGGACGAAATGACACAAAGGACAAGACACACACAAAAGACAGACACAGACACAGACACAACTCCGGCCGGAGGAACAATTGTACGCAAGCCCCTCTTGCGGTTTATTTTATACCCCGGTAACTGGATACAAACTGAAATCTACAAGATGCATTCCTTTACCAATTAAGAGCAAGTAGCCAAACACATTTCAAGGACAGGAGGGAGCAAAGGGAGGAAGCGACCACAACATGTTTACTAAGAGGCCTGCTCACAATTCCAGCCTTCTCCTTATTTCTAAGGAGGGCATGTTCCCTCGTTTGCAAGCGGACCATTAAACTTGGATACTGTGTGCAGGCCTCCTGGCAGAGCATCCTGTTTGCAGGAATGCCTTGCCCAGGCAGGGAGCCCTGTGTGCAGGCACATCCCCGCGTCCCTAAACACGCTTTCTTGTGGTCACTGTCGGGCTCCCACACTCAGAGCGCATGCACCTCCCACGTTGGTCTCCACAATTGTATTCTAACACTACGAACACAGTGTATCTTGAAATTCGTTGAGTGAGGCCTGCCCCCCGGTATTCTTTCACGGGGATGAATATATATGCCATTGCTTAAGCTTCCGTGACGGAGTCTTCTAACATCGCCTACTCAGTGGTACCATGGGTGCCTGCGTGCTCCATTCCACACAGTATTCTCTCACAGAGCTGAGCCTTCTCCTCCTCCCTCATGGGTCTCCGTACATGTACTCGACCGAACACTACTAGCATAGTGAAACGAGAACTTCGTGGAAGGAGGCTTTCGCCCAGTGTTCACGCACCGAGCTCATTAAGGAACACCGACTTAAGCTTCCATGCATATGCTCTCATAGCGTAGCAATGAAGTAAGTCGAACTGGTCCTTGAATGCAACATACAGCATAGCGCGGTTTCTCTGATAGAACAGTGCGCACTTTCCACGTTGCTCTCCACATCTGTATTCAAACGGTACAAACACAGTGTATCATGACGTTACTTGAATGAAGCCCGCCCCACAGTGTACCTTCCCAGAGTCGAATATAGTCCCGAGCTGATTCTTCCATGACGGAGTCTTCAAACGTCGCTAACTTAGTGGAACAACTGGGTGACGGAATGCTGCATTCCAGCCAGCACTGTTTCGCAGAGCTGGGCCTTCTCCTCCTCCCTCATAGGTCTCCGTGCGTGTATTCTAACACACACTACTGGCATAGGGAAACGACACACTCGTGGAATGAACGTCTTCCCACTGTGTTCACGCACAGAGTTCATTAGGAAACACCCACTTCAGCTTCCTTGCATATGTTTTCATAACGTAGCAATGAAGTGAACAGAACCGGTCACTGCAGCATTCCGCATAAGTGTGGTTTCTCAGCTAGAACACTGTGCACTTTCCAAGTTTTGGTCTCCACATCTGTATTCTAACAGTACGGACAGAGTGTGTCATGACGCTAGCTGAATGAGGCCTGCCCCACGGTGTTCCTTCACAGCGTTGAATATATATATATATACCTGAGCTTATCCTTCCATGAGGGAGCCTTCAAACATCGCTAACTTAGTGATGCAAACAGGCCATTGAATAATGCATTCGTCACAATATTGTTTCTCTGAATGGAACGTGCTATACTTCCTTCGTCACCGTCTGTGTATTCAAACTGTACTAGCTTAGGAGAAGAGGAGCTTAATTGAATGGACGTTCCCCACAGGGTCATGGACGGAGTCGGGTATGTACCACATAACTGAAGCTTCCAACCATGTGTTTTCAAAGATACCGTTGATGTGAAAGGAGCTGGTCACTGCGTGCTGCATTCCGCTTGGTGGGGTTTCTCACAACGAGCACCGTACACGTCCCTCGTTGGTCTCACAGCTGTATTCTAACACTACCGAAATACAGTGAATCATGACATTAGTTGAAGGAAGCCTGCCCCCACATCTTCCTTCACACTATGAAGTATGTAACACCTCGCTTATCCTTCCACGCAGGTGTCTGCACACATCTCTAGACCAACCAGGTAACGGAATACCGCCTTCCGCTCAGTGTTGCTGCAACGGAGTGGAGTCCTCTGCAGTTCCCTCGCAGGTGTCCGCATGTGCATTCTAACCTTGATAGCGTAGTGAAACAGGCCCTGAGTTGAATGAGGCCTTCGCCGCCACGGTCATGAACGGAGTTGAGTGTGGAAGACGTAGCTGAAGCTTTCGTGCACGCGTTTTCAAAGAATACCGAGCATGGGAAACGACCTGGTAACTGATGCATTCCGCATGAGGTGGAACCTCAGACGGAGTACAGTGCAGTTCCCTCGTTGGTCTCCGCAGCTGTAGTCTAACCCTATGACCAGAGCGACTCATGAATAGTGTGAAATGAGGCCTGCCCCACGGTGTTCCTCCCCAGGGCTGAGTACATAACCCTTACCTTAGTTTCCAAGGAGCTGTCTGCAAACATCGCTTCCGTTCTGAAACAACCAGGTCCCCGACTGAAGCATTCGGCTCTTTGTTGTCTCACAGAGGTGAACCTTATTCTCCTCCCTCCGAGGTCTCCGTATGTGTACTCTACTTCCCACAACTCGCATAGCAAAGCGAGATCTTAGTGGAATGGGGATTCCCCAGCCCCGGTGTTCACGCACCGAGTTCATTAGGAAACCACGGAAGCGTCCATACGTGTGTCTTCAGAGCGTAGCAACGAAGGAAATCGAACTGGTCCTCGAATGCAGCATTCCGCCTAGTGTGTTTTCCCAGAGCACGCGCACCTCCCACGTTGGTCTCCACCACTGTATCCTAACAGTATGTACACAGAGTATCATGACGTTACTTGAATGAGGCCTGCCCCACAGTGTTCCTTCCCAGAGTTGAATATATACCTGCGCTTATCCTTCCATGACGGAGTCTTCTAGCATCGCTACCTCAGTGGTACCACTGGGTGCCTGAATGCTGCTTTCCGCACAGTATTCTTTCACAGAGTTGAGCTTTCTCCTCTTCCCTCATAGGTCTCAGTACGTGTATTCTGCCAAACACTACTAGCGTAGTGGGAACACATCTTCTCGGAATGAATGTTTTTCCCCAGTGTTCACGCACCGAGCTCCTTAGGAAACACCTATTTAGCTTCCATACATAGGCTTTCATAGCGTAGCAATGAAGTAAATCGAACTGGTCATTGAACGCAGCGTTCCGCCGAGTGTGGTCTCTCAGCTAGAACACTGCGCACTGTCCACGTTGGTCTCCACATCTGTACGCGAACAGTACGAACACAGTGTGTCATGAGGCTAGTTGAATGAGGCCTGCCCCCCACTGTTCCTTCACAGAATTGAATAGACACCATTGCTTATCCTTCCATGACGGAGTCTTCAAACATCGCTGACTTAGTGAGGCAACCGGGTTATTGAAGAATCCATTGCCTACAATATCATGTCTCTGAGTTGAACCTCCTTTGCTTCCCTAATGAGTCACCGTAGGTGCAGTCAAGCACTACTCACCTAATAAGAGACGACCTTAGACGAATGAGGCGTTCCCCACAACGTGCATGGACAGAGGTGGGCAGGTACCACTTAACTGGAGCTTCCTACCGTGTGTTTTCAAAGATACCATTGACGGGAAACGAATGGTCATTCGATGCTGCCTTTCGCCTACTGGGGTTTCTCAGAAGGACCACGGTACACGTCCCTCTATGGTTTTACAGCCGTATTCTAAAACTACGAACACAGTGAATCGTGCACTTAGTCGAATGAGGCCTGCCCCGCAGTGTTCCTTCACAGAGTCGAATATATACCATAACTTGCTTATCCTTCCATGACGGAGTCTTCAATCGTCGCTAACTTAGTAGAACAGCTGGGTGACGGAATCTGGCATTCCACCCAGTATCGTTTCACAGAGTTGAGCCTCTTCCTCCTCCCGCAGAGGTCTCCGTACGTGTACTCTAACAAAAACGAATCCCATGGTGAACAAGGAACTTCGTGGAACGAAGGTTTCGCTCAGTGTTCACGCACCGAGCTCATTAGGAAACACCTCCTTAAGCTTCCATGCACATGCTCTCATAGCGTAACAATGAATTAAATCGGACTGGTCTTTGAATGCCGCATTCCGCATAGTGTGGGTTTCTCAGTGTTGCGGACGAAATGACACAAAGGACAAGACACACACAAAAGACAGACACAGACACAACTCCGGCCGGAGGAACAATTCTACGCAAGCCCCTCTTGCGGTTTATTTTATACCCCGGTAACTGGATACAAACTGAAATCTACAAGATGCATTCCTTTACCAATTAAGAGCAAGTAGCCAAACACATTTCAAGGACGGGGGGAGCAAAGGGAGGAGGCGACCACAACATGTTTACTAAGAGGCCTGCTCACAATTCCAGCCTTCTCCTTATTCCTAAGGAAGGCATGTTCCCTCGTTTGCAAGCGGACCATTAAACTTGGATACTGTGTGCAGGCCTCCTGGCAGAGCATCCTGTTTGCAGGAATGCCTTGCCCAGGCAGGGAGCCCTGTGTGCAGGCACATCCCCGCGTCCCTAAACACTCTTTCTTGTGGTCACTGTCGGGCTCCCACATCTCCCCCTTTTTTCTGAGAAGCGGTAGCAAACTGTAAAGTGGCGAGAACGTGTTGTCTATCTTTTTTCAGTTGTTGCCTTCTTTGCCAGCACCGGATGACTAAAAGAATAACGCAGCATAAAAGTATTATGAGTAAAGTATTCACGAGAACAGTTCCAATTAGGGCAGACACATGTCCAAGAGGGTTCAAATTATTCATCCCTTTCTGTAAATCCCTTAACAGATCGGACCCAGTAATGTCAGGTAGTGTTTTGCTAAATGTAGACAAAATTTGCTGCTCTGACTCTATAATTTCCTCAGTTAGGTTTTGATGCCCTGTTAGTGACTGTTTTACCTTTTCCCAACCCTCACTTATGTTGAAAGGCACAGAGGTTATACATAATTGAGAGGAATTCCAATCACATTTCAATACACTTTTTGTGGATAAGACAGTGAATTGATCCCCAAGCCATGAAACAGTATGTTGAAGATTGAGTACATCAGTTGCAAGTTGTGCATCCAGATCTCGTTGTTGTTGCCATAATAAATGAGAGTCTTTATGCCATTCCCGTACAAAGTCTGCTGTTTGGACCCCTTGATGCAAAGCTAGTCCAGCCACGGCAGCGGTCGCAGCGACTGCAGCCACTGCAAGAACCGAAGCTATGATTATTCCGAGCATGCGTCGGGACCGGTGAAGCAAGGTTTGCATAGCAGTCACCAAATGAGATACAGGAAAAGAGTCCGACCAAGGTCTTGTCACATTTACAGGCAACCACACTTCGGTACGAGTTTTAACAATCACCAATGAAAAATCAGAGTTATTGATTTGTGTTTCAAAACTTTTCCACCATAACTGACTTACACATTGTGTTAAATTACAATGATTACATGATATAGATCCCTCTGTAGCATTCCAAGTCCAATTCCCATACAGCAATGCAAAGGGGTATTTTAGACAAGCCGTAGCAGAATAGGATTTATTAACATGCAAGTTAACATGAAAGGGACCTGAACTGTCAATCTTATCCAAAGTATAGTTTCCTGACCATATAGTGAGATTCCCTGAAACCGCCCATGATTTCCAAATATTCCCTTGAAAGTGGGGATACCCTAACAATTGCCATTTAGGGGGACGAGTGCAAACTGTTGCCATTTTACGGGTTCATTACCGTTACCCATTAAAGTACCATTAATTCGATACCATTTGAAAGTTTTGTTAGACCAATTTTCCAAAATTTAACCGTGATCAGGGTTCCAATCTACAATAACAAATCCAGAATAATTCATGACCTTAAAAGGCCGATGACCTCGGCATCTTTCCCATTCCAAAGATTCTAGAGAAGGAATAAAAAAAATTAGAAGGGCATAATGGTATAAAGGTATCAGGATGGTGACTCATCGGTGTCGTAGAGGTGTTGAATCCCCTGGTGGAAACAAGTACAGTAAAGACAGCAGGATGATAATTATTATATGTTACTCCCCAGGTATTCTAAGAGTAATGATTATGCTTTCGTGTAGAGAAGCAAAAGGGATGTCCGCCGATGCACAAGGGGAGACCCTCCACTGCAACAGTACCATTACTTATGTTATATTGATTATTATGATGATGCAAATGCTTAATTCCTCCACACGCGGGTGGTGGGAAGAATGCAGTTTCATTGGTGCATGCCTGTACTTCAGGTTCACCCCAAGAGACAGCTCTCACAAGAGGAGTATTAGGAACATAAGCCCAATACGTATATTCTATCGCTTGCACATACATTACCTGACAGGTAACCACAGCCATCTTATCCTCCTCTTTCCTTCGAAAATGCAATTCTGCTGCTGATAGATTTTCTTTGCTCCAAATATTCAGAAATTTTAAAGTTAGTAAGGTTTTATTCAAGAGGTCTTTTGGTTTCATAAATCTCTCCTGTTCCCCCTTTTTTATTTTTCAACATACTCACGTAAAGTACGATTAGCCCTTTCAATAATAGCTTGTCCTTGACTATTATAAGGGATACCAAAAGTATGAATTATATGATATTGGGATAAAAATGAGCTAATTTTGCAGATTGGTAGGCAGGTGCATTATCAGTTTTCGATTCAATTGGGACCCCCATAACTGCAAAACAAGATAACAAATGAGTAATAACAGCAATAACAGCATCAGCCTTTTCAGAATGTAATGTAGTAGCCCATTGGAAATGTGTGCATGTATCTATAGTATGATGGACGCATTTTTGTTGTCCAAAGGATGAAAGAAAAATTACATCCATTTGCCATACCTGATTTGCTTGCAATCCTCTTATGTTGACACCCGGTGGGGTAAATGGTAAGGTAAAAGGTGCACAAATAGAACAAGAGCGAACAATAAGATTTTTTTTTTTCTTTAGAGTTAATACGTTGCAGACGATGCTCTTGTTTTGCTGCTTCTATAGGATAAAGTAATGCATCAATTACAGCATTTCTGAATGACAAGGGTCCAGGAAGGGCAAAATGTGCACGGATATGGGTAAAGAAAATTAATTCTGAACGCCGCAGAAGTGATCGTTGTACCTGATAAAATAATTTGTCAATATCTGTTTTAAGAGTTATAGGCAGTGAAACTTGAGGAAGCTGCAAACAAGAGAGAACACAGCATACCGAGAATCCGAAACAATGTTAACAGGGAGTTGAGGAAAGTCTTGCAAAACTAAGTAAATAGCCCACAGCTCAGCAGGCTGCACAGAGCAAAACGAATGGGGAAGGCAGAAGAGGCAAGTTGACAGCAGGAGGCAAAGAAAGAGAATTAGCAGTTTTAAATTTTGTGAGCTGAGGCAGAGAAGACTTAAGGTTTGTTAGGCAGTCTATATCAGTCTGGAGAAGACAAGGAACTTCCCCGAAACAAAAGGAGTTTCGGCAGCTGCTTGGGAATATTCCTTAAAGTCCCCGTCCCGAGGTAAACCGGCCACAGTTGGCTTCAATTATAGCCATTAATCTGGGAAAAGAATGAGTGAGAAGCCCTCAACATTTACTAGAAAGAGGAACAGAGAACAGGAGAGAGTTAACATCCCCTTCAGTCTAAATTTATTTCAGCCAGACCAATAAGGTCTCCTTTATGAGTTTTTTCCGGATATTGGTTGGGCACTCTTAGTGAGGCAGTGTCACAAAGACAGACAAAGGGTTGGGGGTGCCCTCTCTAATGAGGAGACCGGTCAGATGTCAGTTTGGTCATGTACCAAAAGAACTTAAGGGATGCTTAGCTGTCGTGGTCTCAGCTTTGGAGACTATTCCGATGCCACCATAGACTGTATGCCGTTTACCACAAAATCGCAGACAGGCACAGTCAGACTCCATAGGCTTTTTGGGACCTTAAGGGCGCCCACCCGTGGAGCCACAGAATCAAACCCAGCAGGCAAGCCAGACCGAATTGCATATTCACATCAATATACATACTAGAGGTTACTAGATTCCTTCTCACAGAAATTCTACAGATGAGACTAACAAGGACAATGACAAACAGGGCAAAACAGATACAGAAGTGGCCACAAAACAGGTTTATGAGTTTGCTGAAGGGCCAACCGATGTTTCGGTGTGCCCTGCGGGAGGGAAATAGCTGCGTCCAGCTTTTCATTTAATCCCCCAGACAGAAGCACATGTGCATTTAAGGATCCAGATGATAAGTTGATTTACCTCATTTTTTCTTAATAACAAAAATGTGAGCGCTCGAGGAGCTTGAGCAGCGGCCACTAGTTTTCCGACGGAATGGTTACAGAAGCCCCCATGGGAGAGAGAAGATAAGATAAATGTTTGTGCTATACATTCTCCAGCCAATAGTGAAAATGTAACAGAAGTAGAAACCATAATTAAAATTTCTCCAACAAAATCAGAGTCTATAACTCCAGGAATTATGGTTAGGCCTCTTAAAGCTGCGCTGCTACGGCCCAATATTAAACCAAAGGTGCCTTTAAGCAATGGGCCAAATATGTTTGTCCTTAATTTATAAATGCCACCTCCTGGAGACAAAAGAACATTTTCAGCAAGAGGCAAATCAGCAGCCGCACTGCCTGAAGTTGCAGAGCGTAAATCTGACACCATTAAAGGTTTGGTCATTCCTGATGCAGCAGTCATCTCTAAGCGTTGTTGGAAAACAAAGGGGTTACCTGAGGAGTGGGAGGTGTAGCCAATTGAGCCCCGGCATTGTTTTAACAATTTCCACCCTTGGAGCGCTTCATAGCCTGAGCCACAGCAGTAGCAAAAACAGCAGCATTATGTTCATGTCCCCCCACTCCTGAACAAGCTCTAATATACTCAGCTATAGAAGCTCCCTGCCCTTTTAAAGGGCCCAAAACACGTTTACATTCCGAGTTTGCATTTTCAAAAGCAAGTGTCTGCAAAAGTATCTCTGAGATTTCATCGCGTCCAACATCCCACTCAACAGCCACCCGCAATCTAGCAAGAAAATCAGTATAGGGTTCATTGGGTCCTTGTAAAGTTTTTGGAAAGGAAAGCTGAGCGTGGCCAGTAGGTACAGCACGGCGCCAAGCCCTAAGAAATACCTGGCGCACCTGCTGTAAATCCTGGCCGGAAAATTGAGCCTGATCTCTCAAGGCTCGAAATTGTCTCTCTCCCATCAATTTATCCTCCAGGGGACCAGGAGGGTTCTGTCCCTCATTAATTTGAGCCTGCGTTCGGGCTTCCTCTTCCCACCAACTCCTTAGTTGCAGAATGCAATGCAAGTGCTTGAGTGATAGCACTACATAGAGTCCACAGTTTCAAAGGGCATATGTTACCCTTCTGATGCTGTTGCTGTAATTCCTTCTGTATTAATTTCCATTCCTTTAAGTTTAATTGTACTTTGGGTTGGCACTTAAACCCATAACAATGCTGCTCCACAAGGCGGAATAACTCAAATAAACGGCGACTAGATACCTTCACCCCGATGGAGTGGAGAAGTCCTTTGACTAGCTCCATGTATTCTGCCTTTGCTGATGGGGAATTCCCCATAATTTTCCCGAAAGTTCCCCTGCCTTGGACCTACAATCCCCGAGGGGTACTCACCCTTTCGGTTTCGTTCGCCCTCTGCCCCGCGTTTGGACGCCAGATGTTGCGGACGAAATGACACAAAGGACAAGACACACACAAAAGACAGACACAGACACAGACACAACTCCGGCCGGAGGAACAATTGTACGCAAGCCCCTCTTGCGGTTTATTTTATACCCCGGTAACTGGATACAAACTGAAATCTACAAGATGCATTCCTTTACCAATTAAGAGCAAGTAGCCAAACAGATTTCAAGGACAGGAGGGAGCAAAGGGAGGAAGCGACCACAACATGTTTACTAAGAGGCCTGCTCACAATTCCAGCCTTCTCCTTATTTCTAAGGAGGGCATGTTCCCTCGTTTGCAAGCGGACCATTAAACTTGGATACTGTGTGCAGGCCTCCTGGCAGAGCATCCTGTTTGCAGGAATGCCTTGCCCAGGCAGGGAGCCCTGTGTGCAGGCACATCCCCGCGTCCCTAAACACGCTTTCTTGTGGTCACTGTCGGGCTCCCACACTCAGAGCGCATGCACCTCCCACGTTGGTCTCCACAATTGTATTCTAACACTACGAACACAGTGTATCTTGAAATTCGTTGAGTGAGGCCTGCCCCCCGGTATTCTTTCACGGGGATGAATATATATGCCATTGCTTAAGCTTCCGTGACGGAGTCTTCTAACATCGCCTACTCAGTGGTACCATGGGTGCCTGCGTGCTCCATTCCACACAGTATTCTCTCACAGAGCTGAGCCTTCTCCTCCTCCCTCATGGGTCTCCGTACATGTACTCGACCGAACACTACTAGCATAGTGAAACGAGAACTTCGTGGAAGGAGGCTTTCGCCCAGTGTTCACGCACCGAGCTCATTAAGGAACACCGACTTAAGCTTCCATGCATATGCTCTCATAGCGTAGCAATGAAGTAAGTCGAACTGGTCCTTGAATGCAACATACAGCATAGCGCGGTTTCTCTGATAGAACAGTGCGCACTTTCCACGTTGCTCTCCACATCTGTATTCAAACGGTACAAACACAGTGTATCATGACGTTACTTGAATGAAGCCCGCCCCACAGTGTACCTTCCCAGAGTCGAATATAGTCCCGAGCTGATTCTTCCATGACGGAGTCTTCAAACGTCGCTAACTTAGTGGAACAACTGGGTGACGGAATGCTGCATTCCAGCCAGCACTGTTTCGCAGAGCTGGGCCTTCTCCTCCTCCCTCATAGGTCTCCGTGCGTGTATTCTAACACACACTACTGGCATAGGGAAACGACACACTCGTGGAATGAACGTCTTCCCACTGTGTTCACGCACAGAGTTCATTAGGAAACACCCACTTCAGCTTCCTTGCATATGTTTTCATAACGTAGCAATGAAGTGAACAGAACCGGTCACTGCAGCATTCCGCATAAGTGTGGTTTCTCAGCTAGAACACTGTGCACTTTCCAAGTTTTGGTCTCCACATCTGTATTCTAACAGTACGGACAGAGTGTGTCATGACGCTAGCTGAATGAGGCCTGCCCCACGGTGTTCCTTCACAGCGTTGAATATATATATATATATATACCTGAGCTTATCCTTCCATGAGGGAGCCTTCAAACATCGCTAACTTAGTGATGCAAACAGGCCATTGAATAATGCATTCGTCACAATATTGTTTCTCTGAATGGAACGTGCTATACTTCCTTCGTCACCGTCTGTGTATTCAAACTGTACTAGCTTAGGAGAAGAGGAGCTTAATTGAATGGACGTTCCCCACAGGGTCATGGACGGAGTCGGGTATGTACCACATAACTGAAGCTTCCAACCATGTGTTTTCAAAGATACCGTTGATGTGAAAGGAGCTGGTCACTGCGTGCTGCATTCCGCTTGGTGGGGTTTCTCACAACGAGCACCGTACACGTCCCTCGTTGGTCTCACAGCTGTATTCTAACACTACCGAAATACAGTGAATCATGACATTAGTTGAAGGAAGCCTGCCCCCACATCTTCCTTCACACTATGAAGTATGTAACACCTCGCTTATCCTTCCACGCAGGTGTCTGCACACATCTCTAGACCAACCAGGTAACGGAATACCGCCTTCCGCTCAGTGTTGCTGCAACGGAGTGGAGTCCTCTGCAGTTCCCTCGCAGGTGTCCGCATGTGCATTCTAACCTTGATAGCGTAGTGAAACAGGCCCTGAGTTGAATGAGGCCTTCGCCGCCACGGTCATGAACGGAGTTGAGTGTGGAAGACGTAGCTGAAGCTTTCGTGCACGCGTTTTCAAAGAATACCGAGCATGGGAAACGACCTGGTAACTGATGCATTCCGCATGAGGTGGAACCTCAGACGGAGTACAGTGCAGTTCCCTCGTTGGTCTCCGCAGCTGTAGTCTAACCCTATGACCAGAGCGACTCATGAATAGTGTGAAATGAGGCCTGCCCCACGGTGTTCCTCCCCAGGGCTGAGTACATAACCCTTACCTTAGTTTCCAAGGAGCTGTCTGCAAACATCGCTTCCGTTCTGAAACAACCAGGTCCCCGACTGAAGCATTCGGCTCTTTGTTGTCTCACAGAGGTGAACCTTATTCTCCTCCCTCCGAGGTCTCCGTATGTGTACTCTACTTCCCACAACTCGCATAGCAAAGCGAGATCTTAGTGGAATGGGGATTCCCCAGCCCCGGTGTTCACGCACCGAGTTCATTAGGAAACCACGGAAGCGTCCATACGTGTGTCTTCAGAGCGTAGCAACGAAGGAAATCGAACTGGTCCTCGAATGCAGCATTCCGCCTAGTGTGTTTTCCCAGAGCACGCGCACCTCCCACGTTGGTCTCCACCACTGTATCCTAACAGTATGTACACAGAGTATCATGACGTTACTTGAATGAGGCCTGCCCCACAGTGTTCCTTCCCAGAGTTGAATATATACCTGCGCTTATCCTTCCATGACGGAGTCTTCTAGCATCGCTACCTCAGTGGTACCACTGGGTGCCTGAATGCTGCTTTCCGCACAGTATTCTTTCACAGAGTTGAGCTTTCTCCTCTTCCCTCATAGGTCTCAGTACGTGTATTCTGCCAAACACTACTAGCTAGCGTAGTGGGAACACATCTTCTCGGAATGAATGTTTTTCCCCAGTGTTCACGCACCGAGCTCCTTAGGAAACACCTATTTAGCTTCCATACATAGGCTTTCATAGCGTAGCAATGAAGTAAATCGAACTGGTCATTGAACGCAGCGTTCCGCCGAGTGTGGTCTCTCAGCTAGAACACTGCGCACTGTCCACGTTGGTCTCCACATCTGTATGCGAACAGTACGAACACAGTGTGTCATGAGGCTAGTTGAATGAGGCCTGCCCCCCACTGTTCCTTCACAGAATTGAATAGACACCATTGCTTATCCTTCCATGACGGAGTCTTCAAACATCGCTGACTTAGTGAGGCAACCGGGTTATTGAAGAATCCATTGCCTACAATATCATGTCTCTGAGTTGAACCTCCTTTGCTTCCCTAATGAGTCACCGTAGGTGCAGTCAAGCACTACTCACCTAATAAGAGACGACCTTAGACGAATGAGGCGTTCCCCACAACGTGCATGGACAGAGGTGGGCAGGTACCACTTAACTGGAGCTTCCTACCGTGTGTTTTCAAAGATACCATTGACGGGAAACGAATGGTCATTCGATGCTGCCTTTCGCCTACTGGGGTTTCTCAGAAGGACCACGGTACACGTCCCTCTATGGTTTTACAGCCGTATTCTAAAACTACGAACACAGTGAATCGTGCACTTAGTCGAATGAGGCCTGCCCCGCAGTGTTCCTTCACAGAGTCGAATATATACCATAACTTGCTTATCCTTCCATGACGGAGTCTTCAATCGTCGCTAACTTAGTAGAACAGCTGGGTGACGGAATCTGGCATTCCACCCAGTATCGTTTCACAGAGTTGAGCCTCTTCCTCCTCCCGCAGAGGTCTCCGTACGTGTACTCTAACAAAAACGAATCCCATGGTGAACAAGGAACTTCGTGGAACGAAGGTTTCGCTCAGTGTTCACGCACCGAGCTCATTAGGAAACACCTCCTTAAGCTTCCATGCACATGCTCTCATAGCGTAACAATGAATTAAATCGGACTGGTCTTTGAATGCCGCATTCCGCATAGTGTGGGTTTCTCAGTGTTGCGGACGAAATGACACAAAGGACAAGACACACACAAAAGACAGACACAGACACAACTCCGGCCGGAGGAACAATTCTACGCAAGCCCCTCTTGCGGTTTATTTTATACCCCGGTAACTGGATACAAACTGAAATCTACAAGATGCATTCCTTTACCAATTAAGAGCAAGTAGCCAAACACATTTCAAGGACGGGGGGAGCAAAGGGAGGAGGCGACCACAACATGTTTACTAAGAGGCCTGCTCACAATTCCAGCCTTCTCCTTATTCCTAAGGAAGGCATGTTCCCTCGTTTGCAAGCGGACCATTAAACTTGGATACTGTGTGCAGGCCTCCTGGCAGAGCATCCTGTTTGCAGGAATGCCTTGCCCAGGCAGGGAGCCCTGTGTGCAGGCACATCCCCGCGTCCCTAAACACTCTTTCTTGTGGTCACTGTCGGGCTCCCACATCTCCCCCTTTTTTCTGAGAAGCGGTAGCAAACTGTAAAGTGGCGAGAACGTGTTGTCTATCTTTTTTCAGTTGTTGCCTTCTTTGCCAGCACCGGGTGACTAAAAGAATAACGCAGCATAAAAGTATTATGAGTAAAGTATTCACGAGAACAGTTCCAATTAGGGCAGACACATGTCCAAGAGGGTTCAAATTATTCATCCCTTTCTGTAAATCCCTTAACAGATCCGACCCAGTAATGTCAGGTAGTGTTTTGCTAAATGTAGACAAAATTTGCTGCTCTGACTCTATAATTTCCTCAGTTAGGTTTTGATGCCCTGTTAGTGACTGTTTTACCTTTTCCCAACCCTCACTTATGTTGAAAGGCACAGAGGTTATACATAATTGAGAGGAATTCCAATCACATTTCAATACACTTTTTGTGGATAAGACAGTGAATTGATCCCCAAGCCATGAAACAGTATGTTGAAGATTGAGTACATCAGTTGCAAGTTGTGCATCCAGATCTCGTTGTTGTTGCCATAATAAATGAGAGTCTTTATGCCATTCCCGTACAAAGTCTGCTGTTTGGACCCCTTGATGCAAAGCTAGTCCAGCCACGGCAGCGGTCGCAGCGACTGCAGCCACTGCAAGAACCGAAGCTATGATTATTCCGAGCATGCGTCGGGACCGGTGAAGCAAGGTTTGCATAGCAGTCACCAAATGAGATACAGGAAAAGAGTCCGACCAAGGTCTTGTCACATTTACAGGCAACCACACTTCGGTACGAGTTTTAACAATCACCAATGAAAAATCAGAGTTATTGATTTGTGTTTCAAAACTTTTCCACCATAACTGACTTACACATTGTGTTAAATTACAATGATTACATGATATAGATCCCTCTGTAGCATTCCAAGTCCAATTCCCATACAGCAATGCAAAGGGGTATTTTAGACAAGCCATAGCAGAATAGGATTTATTAACATGCAAGTTAACATGAAAGGGACCTGAACTGTCAATCTTATCCAAAGTATAGTTTCCTGACCATATAGTGAGATTCCCTGAAACCGCCCATGATTTCCAAATATTCCCTTGAAAGTGGGGATACCCTAACAATTGCCATTTAGGGGGACGAGTGCAAACTGTTGCCATTTTACGGGTTCATTACCGTTACCCATTAAAGTACCATTAATTCGATACCATTTGAAAGTTTTGTTAGACCAATTTTCCAAAATTTAACCGTGATCAGGGTTCCAATCTACAATAACAAATCCAGAATAATTCATGACCTTAAAAGGCCGATGACCTCGGCATCTTTCCCATTCCAAAGATTCTAGAGAAGGAATAAAAAAAAATTAGAAGGGCATAATGGTATAAAGGTATCAGGATGGTGACTCATCGGTGTCGTAGAGGTGTTGAATCCCCTGGTGGAAACAAGTACAGTAAAGACAGCAGGATGATAATTATTATATGTTACTCCCCAGGTATTCTAAGAGTAATGATTATGCTTTCGTGTAGAGAAGCAAAAGGGATGTCCGCCGATGCACAAGGGGAGACCCTCCACTGCAACAGTACCATTACTTATGTTATATTGATTATTATGATGATGCAAATGCTTAATTCCTCCACACGCGGGTGGTGGGAAGAATGCAGTTTCATTGGTGCATGCCTGTACTTCAGGTTCACCCCAAGAGACAGCTCTCACAAGAGGAGTATTAGGAACATAAGCCCAATACGTATATTCTATCGCTTGCACATACATTACCTGACAGGTAACCACAGCCATCTTATCCTCCTCTTTCCTTCGAAAATGCAATTCTGCTGCTGATAGATTTTCTTTGCTCCAAATATTCAGAAATTTTAAAGTTAGTAAGGTTTTATTCAAGAGGTCTTTTGGTTTCATAAATCTCTCCTGTTCCCCCTTTTTTATTTTTCAACATACTCACGTAAAGTACGATTAGCCCTTTCAATAATAGCTTGTCCTTGACTATTATAAGGGATACCAAAAGTATGAATTATATGATATTGGGATAAAAATGAGCTAATTTTGCAGATTGGTAGGCAGGTGCATTATCAGTTTTCGATTCAATTGGGACCCCCATAACTGCAAAACAAGATAACAAATGAGTAATAACAGCAATAACAGCATCAGCCTTTTCAGAATGTAATGTAGTAGCCCATTGGAAATGTGTGCATGTATCTATAGTATGATGGACGCATTTTTGTTGTCCAAAGGATGAAAGAAAAATTACATCCATTTGCCATACCTGATTTGCTTGCAATCCTCTTATGTTGACACCCGGTGGGGTAAATGGTAAGGTAAAAGGTGCACAAATAGAACAAGAGCGAACAATAAGATTTTTTTTTCTTTAGAGTTAATACGTTGCAGACGATGCTCTTGTTTTGCTGCTTCTATAGGATAAAGTAATGCATCAATTACAGCATTTCTGAATGACAAGGGTCCAGGAAGGGCAAAATGTGCACGGATATGGGTAAAGAAAATTAATTCTGAACGCCGCAGAAGTGATCGTTGTACCTGATAAAATAATTTGTCAATATCTGTTTTAAGAGTTATAGGCAGTGAAACTTGAGGAAGTTGCAAACAAGAGAGAACACAGCATACCGAGAATCCGAAACAATGTTAACAGGGAGTTGAGGAAAGTCTTGCAAAACTAAGTAAATAGCCCACAGCTCAGCAGGCTGCACAGAGCAAAACGAATGGGGAAGGCAGAAGAGGCAAGTTGACAGCAGGAGGCAAAGAAAGAGAATTAGCAGTTTTAAATTTTGTGAGCTGAGGCAGAGAAGACTTAAGGTTTGTTAGGCAGTCTATATCAGTCTGGAGAAGACAAGGAACTTCCCCGAAACAAAAGGAGTTTCGGCAGCTGCTTGGGAATATTCCTTAAAGTCCCCGTCCCGAGGTAAACCGGCCACAGTTGGCTTCAATTATAGCCATTAATCTGGGAAAAGAATGAGTGAGAAGCCCTCAACATTTACTAGAAAGAGGAACAGAGAACAGGAGAGAGTTAACATCCCCTTCAGTCTAAATTTATTTCAGCCAGAACAATAAGGTCTCCTTTATGAGTTTTTTCCGGATATTGGTTGGGCACTCTTAGTGAGGCAGTGTCACAAAGACAGACAAAGGGTTGGGGGTGCCCTCTCTAATGAGGAGACCGGTCAGATGTCAGTTTGGTCATGTACCAAAAGAACTTAAGGGATGCTTAGCTGTCGTGGTCTCAGCTTTGGAGACTATTCCGATGCCACCATAGACTGTATGCCGTTTACCACAAAATCGCAGACAGGCACAGTCAGACTCCATAGGCTTTTTGGGACCTTAAGGGCGCCCACCCGTGGAGCCACAGAATCAAACCCAGCAGGCAAGCCAGACCGAATTGCATATTCACATCAATATACATACTAGAGGTTACTAGATTCCTTCTCACAGAAATTCTACAGATGAGACTAACAAGGACAATGACAAACAGGGCAAAACAGATACAGAAGTGGCCACAAAACAGGTTTATGAGTTTGCTGAAGGGCCAACCGATGTTTCGGTGTGCCCTGCGGGAGGGAAATAGCTGCGTCCAGCTTTTCATTTAATCCCCCAGACAGAAGCACATGTGCATTTAAGGATCCAGATGATAAGTTGATTTACCTCATTTTTTCTTAATAACAAAAATGTGAGCGCTCGAGGAGCTTGAGCAGCGGCCACTAGTTTTCCGACGGAATGGTTACAGAAGCCCCCATGGGAGAGAGAAGATAAGATAAATGTTTGTGCTATACATTCTCCAGCCAATAGTGAAAATGTAACAGAAGTAGAAACCATAATTAAAATTTCTCCAACAAAATCAGAGTCTATAACTCCAGGAATTATGGTTAGGCCTCTTAAAGCTGCGCTGCTACGGCCCAATATTAAACCAAAGGTGCCTTTAAGCAATGGGCCAAATATGTTTGTCCTTAATTTATAAATGCCACCTCCTGGAGACAAAAGAACATTTTCAGCAAGAGGCAAATCAGCAGCCGCACTGCCTGAAGTTGCAGAGCGTAAATCTGACACCATTAAAGGTTTGGTCATTCCTGATGCAGCAGTCATCTCTAAGCGTTGTTGGAAAACAAAGGGGTTACCTGAGGAGTGGGAGGTGTAGCCAATTGAGCCTCGGCATTGTTTTAACAATTTCCACCCTTGGAGCGCTTCATAGCCTGAGCCACAGCAGTAGCAAAAACAGCAGCATTATGTTCATGTCCCCCCACTCCTGAACAAGCTCTAATATACTCAGCTATAGAAGCTCCCTGCCCTTTTAAAGGGCCCAAAACACGTTTACATTCCGAGTTTGCATTTTCAAAAGCAAGTGTCTGCAAAAGTATCTCTGAGATTTCATCGCGTCCAACATCCCACTCAACAGCCACCCGCAATCTAGCAAGAAAATCAGTATAGGGTTCATTGGGTCCTTGTAAAGTTTTTGGAAAGGAAAGCTGAGCGTGGCCAGTAGGTACAGCACGGCGCCAAGCCCTAAGAAATACCTGGCGCACCTGCTGTAAATCCTGGCCGGAAAATTGAGCCTGATCTCTCAAGGCTCGAAATTGTCTCTCTCCCATCAATTTATCCTCCAGGGGACCAGGAGGGTTCTGTCCCTCATTAATTTGAGCCTGCGTTCGGGCTTCCTCTTCCCACCAACTCCTTAGTTGCAGAATGCAATGCAAGTGCTTGAGTGATAGCACTACATAGAGTCCACAGTTTCAAAGGGCATATGTTACCCTTCTGATGCTGTTGCTGTAATTCCTTCTGTATTAATTTCCATTCCTTTAAGTTTAATTGTACTTTGGGTTGGCACTTAAACCCATAACAATGCTGCTCCACAAGGCGGAATAACTCAAATAAACGGCGACTAGATACCTACACCCCGATGGAGTGGAGAAGTCCTTTGACTAGCTCCATGTATTCTGCCTTTGCTGATGGGGAATTCCCCATAATTTTCCCGAAAGTTCCCCTGCCTTGGACCTACAATCCCCGAGGGGTACTCACCCTTTCGGTTTCGTTCGCCCTCTGCCCCGCGTTTGGACGCCAGATGTTGCGGACGAAATGACACAAAGGACAAGACACACACAAAAGACAGACACAGACACAGACACAACTCCGGCCGGAGGAACAATTGTACGCAAGCCCCTCTTGCGGTTTATTTTATACCCCGGTAACTGGATACAAACTGAAATCTACAAGATGCATTCCTTTACCAATTAAGAGCAAGTAGCCAAACACATTTCAAGGACAGGAGGGAGCAAAGGGAGGAAGCGACCACAACATGTTTACTAAGAGGCCTGCTCACAATTCCAGCCTTCTCCTTATTTCTAAGGAGGGCATGTTCCCTCGTTTGCAAGCGGACCATTAAACTTGGATACTGTGTGCAGGCCTCCTGGCAGAGCATCCTGTTTGCAGGAATGCCTTGCCCAGGCAGGGAGCCCTGTGTGCAGGCACATCCCCGCGTCCCTAAACACGCTTTCTTGTGGTCACTGTCGGGCTCCCACACTCAGAGCGCATGCACCTCCCACGTTGGTCTCCACAATTGTATTCTAACACTACGAACACAGTGTATCTTGAAATTCGTTGAGTGAGGCCTGCCCCCCGGTATTCTTTCACGGGGATGAATATATATGCCATTGCTTAAGCTTCCGTGACGGAGTCTTCTAACATCGCCTACTCAGTGGTACCATGGGTGCCTGCGTGCTCCATTCCACACAGTATTCTCTCACAGAGCTGAGCCTTCTCCTCCTCCCTCATGGGTCTCCGTACATGTACTCGACCGAACACTACTAGCATAGTGAAACGAGAACTTCGTGGAAGGAGGCTTTCGCCCAGTGTTCACGCACCGAGCTCATTAAGGAACACCGACTTAAGCTTCCATGCATATGCTCTCATAGCGTAGCAATGAAGTAAGTCGAACTGGTCCTTGAATGCAACATACAGCATAGCGCGGTTTCTCTGATAGAACAGTGCGCACTTTCCACGTTGCTCTCCACATCTGTATTCAAACGGTACAAACACAGTGTATCATGACGTTACTTGAATGAAGCCCGCCCCACAGTGTACCTTCCCAGAGTCGAATATAGTCCCGAGCTGATTCTTCCATGACGGAGTCTTCAAACGTCGCTAACTTAGTGGAACAACTGGGTGACGGAATGCTGCATTCCAGCCAGCACTGTTTCGCAGAGCTGGGCCTTCTCCTCCTCCCTCATAGGTCTCCGTGCGTGTATTCTAACACACACTACTGGCATAGGGAAACGACACACTCGTGGAATGAACGTCTTCCCACTGTGTTCACGCACAGAGTTCATTAGGAAACACCCACTTCAGCTTCCTTGCATATGTTTTCATAACGTAGCAATGAAGTGAACAGAACCGGTCACTGCAGCATTCCGCATAAGTGTGGTTTCTCAGCTAGAACACTGTGCACTTTCCAAGTTTTGGTCTCCACATCTGTATTCTAACAGTACGGACAGAGTGTGTCATGACGCTAGCTGAATGAGGCCTGCCCCACGGTGTTCCTTCACAGCGTTGAATATATATATATATACCTGAGCTTATCCTTCCATGAGGGAGCCTTCAAACATCGCTAACTTAGTGATGCACACAGGCCATTGAATAATGCATTCGTCACAATATTGTTTCTCTGAATGGAACGTGCTATACTTCCTTCGTCACCGTCTGTGTATTCAAACTGTACTAGCTTAGGAGAAGAGGAGCTTAATTGAATGGACGTTCCCCACAGGGT